>OX380342.1:8332376-8932376 GCA_947425015.1 Pterostichus niger | reverse complement strand
AAAATGTTGCGTATCGTAATGAACGCTCTTTCGATAGGCAACTGGATTTCGTAATGATTTTCTTATGAACGCTAAGTAGAAAAAGTATTTTTGAAATTCACAAAAATAAGTGTCCTTTATTGTTGTATATTTTTAGTACCACTAGTTATTAGTTATTTCTAATTTATTAATAATTTAATTATAAAAACTACAATTATTATTATTTATTATACAGCATCAGATAAATGAATGTCTGTAGTGTCTGTCAGTGGCACTAAAAATCACACTTGAAATAAAAACTGCTTAATTTTGCGAATTTCAAAACAATTTATTTGTTTAAATAGGTAAAAAAAGTAATAGATTTACTGCTGTGGCTCAATTTTCATAATCGGCATCACCATGGTTATCATGTTGTTTCAATTTGTTAAGCGGTGGGCACTTAATATCAAATTTAACGTTTATAATTTCCTTAATGTTACTCTACTTTTTGTGAATATTGTGAAACACTAACTATATATTAATTAAACGTTACAAAATATATAATGAAAAGTGACGAAGTATTGTTAACACCTCCAGAAATTAAAGAAGTGACATGCAATAGTAACTATAATTATTAAATTAAATTATAAATATCAAATTAGTTGTTTCCCATAGCAACATTTTTATGACCTAGGCTGTAAAAGTAGCACTTCACAGCTTGTCATTTGTCAACAAAAGCACACTTTTACTACAAAAAAATATCCTTTTGTTCTATAATCAGTGGAACAAATGATATATTCATATAAAGTTTCGTGCATAGGTAAAGAAACACCCTGTAGACCTGATGATATAATAAGAGGGCAGTGGACACCATAGAAACACCTGCCATTCTTTTTGTTGACAAAGGCAACTATCTTTAAAAAATATAAAAAAATATTCTTGAATAGCTCTTGACACAACCGCCATTAAAGTATGTTTTTGTTTCTTATTTTATACTCGTTTTATACAAATATTTTTTAATTTATAAATTAATATTTACAAAGATAAATGTTAATATTTTTATTTCAATGTTTACGTACAATTTTAAGCATTAATACATTTTCAGGCAGATTTATAAAGCGAGTTACTAATCCGGGTTCGAATTTCAAAGCTGACAAATAATTTTCTTCACATTAAAATTATCACTGTGGCGACACTTCTATTAATATATCTTGGTTGTGATTTGACGGCTGGTATCCGCATTTCACTCACATAAATATATCAATTACCGAGATCTGTTATGACAGCATGCAGTTAAAAGGCGTATTTTTTTACGAATAAATATGTATGCTATGTTAGTATAATTAAAGAGTTCTTTTGCGACATTTTGTCCGTTCGCATTTATGTTTTCAATTTGAGGAATCAGAGAATTATAAGTATATAATACGCAGAGTTTTCTACTCTCTTTTCAGTCGGCTCAGGAAGATTTTAAAAAGATTTCCCAACATTGCGAATACATTCCAATAAACAACGACAAAAGCTCCCGTCGAGACACTTTTATATTTCTGTCGAATAAATCTTTTATGTAAATAAAGAAAAATTTCGAATCAATTTTTTTATGAAAAAGCACCAATAAGCGCGAACATAATGCGGGACATTGAAAAAGTTTTTTGATCTGAAATTTATTGGAGGAAGTTGAATGCACATTCTTGGCGGATTACAGCCAATCATTCAGCCTGTTTGCCCAGTCGGGCTGCGTTACTCACGTTCGGAGTTCCACTCGCCCTGAAAGAGGGCACGGAGTGCACTACTTGCGCACGAAAACCTTCTTTGGGCTGCACTATTATTTATACTGTTCAGAAAGCCCACGTGCTCCTTTTCTTGTGTTCCTTCCTTCTCAATTTGTAATATTTATCATATATTAATCGTACGTACAAAAAAGGGTTCCATGTAGCTACCTGCTTTTGTGCCATCGTTTTAACTATTAAGGGTTCATAACTCAAACATTCAAAGGGATTTGATGATGTGGTCAACGCCGATTTATTCAAATAGTCGAATAAATAATATTGTTAGTTGAAAGAAGGTTTCCATTCTTATACTACAATTTATCTATTTAAAATTATTAACAAAAAAAGGATATAAAATTCTGCTAACATTCTATTAGTTCATTCAAAGGAATTTGTTGTTGTGCTCAACGCTTGCTAAAAGTCGATTCCCATTCTTATTTTATCTCTATAAAATCTTTAACTTGAATATCATATTAGTCAAATAAATAGCAGAAATAAATAATATTGCTGCCAATTTAATTACGTCAATTAAAACATGATAAATTTTGATTGACAGAAAGCTTTTGTAAATAAAATAAAATAAATACATATATCATCACGCATTTTACCCATTACCAGGAGTGACACGACTCGGACACGACTGTCATAGCACATCTCGATAAGTGAAATATTTCGTAGCGTGAGGTGCGGTTACCGGCCGTCAAAACACGACCCCCCAAAGATATTAGTGAAGTGGATCCACAAGGGTAGTTATAATGGAGTAAGCAGATCTCAGAAAGTACACATTAATGATATTTACAATTATTTAAAATTAAAACATAATTAAACCTAATATTTTAAAAGAAAATTTAATTTATTTCAAAGAATTGAAGTTCATTTCTTTATCAGGCGTTGGTACCTACTGCCTTTGAAAATGTTTACATTTGTATCCGACTCTCACTCCATTTTGTTTCGCGTTGTCGTCTGTCAATTTTGTTGTGATTTGTGTGTTATATATTTGATAAATAATGCCTAAAGCATTTAAAATGTTAGGAAATTTATTATACATTTATGCAACACTCATTGCATTTATTTTTTTTGTATATCCTATAAACGCAGCCGTCTTTGACGTCATTATTCTAGTTACAAATTTTGGTGACGTCTCTCTTCTGCTTAAAATTTTTTTTTATATTTATTTTGCATTCTGCCGGTGGCATATGACATATATAATAGTCTGGTAATTGTTTTAAAAATTTTGTAATAATAATCAGAAGATGAATATCAAATGGTTGGACAATAACGTCATTTGTTATACCATGACAACATAACATCAAATCAGATGTAGTTGTTTTCTTAAAAAAAAAAACATTTAAAATATAATCTACTCGTGCATAAATGAAATGATTCACATATGTTTTATTTTATAAACAAATGCAATAACGTGACTATTAATCTACTAACGTCATGTTAATTTTACAATGGCTGTTTATGTATTAAGAGTGTAAAATGGTCTCTCGAAATCGATTCTTTCTACAGTCGCCACAAGAATTTTTTTTCAATGTTTAATTAAACTTTACAAATTTTCAGTGTTACATGATATGAAAATTGTTTATTTGCTGTCACTGGTTGTTGTCCCAATATTCAATGAATGTTTGATTTCGAGTTAAAAATTCAGTGAGCGAGAGTTTTTTTCCTGTTTTGACGCTTGCGCATAATCGGCAAAGTAACATATTGTGTTGACAAATGCAAACGCAAATACCTACTTTGTATATCGACTATAGAAAATAGTTATTTATGTATTAAGAGCGTAAAGTGATTCTTTGTTACTCCAACACTGTAATTGCAGCGCGAGCCGAAGGCAAGAGCTGCAATAGTGTAAGAGGAACAAAGACACTTTATGCTCATGATACACACATAATTTTTTCTACGATTGCATCTTAAAATTATTAAGAAACTTATGCGTACTGAAAATATATTCGTCCTGTCAACTGTCAATATGACAAGTTTCTGTTTTTTTTTTGTATCCCTGGTAACTATTGAAATAAGCGCGCATCAGTATCTTTTTCGCGCGTTGTCATTGGAAACGCGCGCATTTAACATCATTTCGCGCGTTGCCATTGGAGACGCGCAAAAAAGTTATTTTTCGATTGTTCCACAGAAAACGTCAATTTTACGATGAAAAATGAGAGTGTAATTGTCAACTTTTCATAGCAATCGTAGAAAAAGACACTTTACGCTCGTGATACACACATAATTTTTTCTCCGATTGCATCTTAAAATTATTAAGAAACTTATGCGTACTGAAAATATATTCGATCTGTCAACTGTCAATATGACAAGTTTCTGTTTTGTTTGTATCCCTGGTAACTATTGAAATAAGCGCACATTAACATCTTTTTCGCGCGTTGCCATTGGAGACGCGCGACAAAGATATTTTTCGATTGTTCCACAGAAAATTTCAACTTTACGATGACAAATGAGAGCGTAATTGTTAACTTTTCATAGCAATCGTAGAAAATTTTTTTAAAAAAAATTGTTGTGTGAGTCAAAGCAACAAGAGAAATCTCCCTCTTCGTGTATCCCTCTCACCATTTGGTAAGACTCTCGCTTCTGACAATGTTTGTTTTTTTAATAATCTTCAGCTGGTAGGCGGTGCAGTTTCCTCAAACTCGTTAACCGGCGTGTTTCTTCCTCAACTTCGTAATTAGTGCACACGATCCACGAACGCTAGCGTTCACTTTATTTTTACTGCTCGTGAGATCCTGCTCTTGATATATGGCTTATATATTAACCACCGCTTTGTGTTTTCATAACCCAGGCTAATTTGGTTTTCTTCTGACTCTGTTTACTCTACCTCAGTTCAAAGTCTTTGACGTGGATTTCATTTTGTGAAGCTATTAATCTATATTCAACCAATAATCACGTATGTATACTATAAATATATTGCTTTTAAGAGAGCTATAACTCTGGAATGGAATTGTTTCTGTCGCTTTAATTCACAAAAGAGATTTACACTCACTTACGAATAGTGATTCATAGTCGCATTGTGCTTTTCTCAGAATGTTAATTTCATGAATTTTCAAATTAATCTAATATCTACTCATTAAAATGCTTTAGAAACACAGATAAGTCTATTTAGCAAGAAATGCAGATTTTAATTATGGTAGGTGGCTCAGTGGTATCGAGTAGGCCTGTGGATCTTGAGAACCCTGGTTCTCCAATTTAAATCTTCCCCTGTGGCTTCCCCCCAACTAACATCTTTGGGGGCCGTGATTTGACGGCTGGTAACCGCACTTCACGCTAAGAAATATATCACTTACCGAGATCTGCTTCGACAGAGTGCCACACCCAGTAATGAGTAAAAGGCGTGATGATATATTTATTTTTATTTATATAAACAATCCTTAAATTTTATATATTTATACATACATACTTAAAATTGTGTATTGCCAGTGTAAGTTTCGTGCACCTACGTCATCAAAGATGGCGTCAATCACCTGATTGTAGGGCAAACAATGCATTTCAGAGCATTATTTTTCACTATTTATGTTGAATTGTAAAGATGTTAACATATTGTTCAGTCTTTGAGATTATTTATGTGAAATCATGAGTTCTTTAAGAGAATACTTTCATAAGTAAAACGTAAATATCTGTCATAAATTACAAAGATTCATATTTATTTATTTATGCTACGCTGTAGAACAGAATCTGAATCCCAATTACAAAACAAGGTTCGCACTCACCGAGCCGCAGTGTAGTAGTTTATATAATTTTTAGCTTGAGTGAGATTCGAACTCGGGATCTCCGGATTCTAATTCCGTATCGCTATACACACCACCGCACTGACGGATTAAATAAGAATGGTTTAAGTACAGAGGTTAAAAGATTTACCTCAAATAACGTACGTTGACATATACAATTAACATTAAAACATTAAAAAAAACGCATATACACAAAGTGAGTTTGAATTCATATACATTTTGCAAGTATAGATGGGTGAAAGAAATTACCACAATGACTAACATACATACACACGAAAGATGACCTCATAAATTGTATAGTTTTCTTCATATTTATATACTTAGAAAAAAATAAATATGCCCATTACATACAAGACTAAAAACGATTTAATAATGAAGTTCACTTTATTTTTATGTAAAAGAAAAACTTAATAAAGTTGTTTTATTTTGGGAAATTATTCCTTTCATGTAAATTCCAACAAACCTCTAGGGAAATATGAGAAGTGAGTTTGAAATGAAAAAGGACGAAGTAAATTATATTTGGATCATTAATTTCCTGTTTGTATTCGGAGGTAAATATATTATAGGAATAAAGGACAATGGGTGTAAGCCGTTTAATGTTTTAATCCAAATACTCATAGGTACAAACGAACCATGAGAAAAAGTCAGGGGTTTAAAAAATCGCTTGACAGGCAGAAAGAGTCCCATATAATCGTCCCGTGTATGACAGTTCTATAATCCCATTGTGTCGGGCCGGGCCTCGCACATCCGGTGTCGCATTATGCGGTTTTTTCAACGTTTCCCTCGTAATTACCCGAGCCGCCGCCACTGCCCCCGTGACAGATTACCGCCCTGTAAATGGAGACGAGTCCCTTATAATTCAACAACGGTTTTTGTCGGCGGAGTCCTGCTCGTTAAATGATGAATGCACACGGGATTCGTTATAGCGCTGCTCTCTTCGGGATTCAGGGATTCTGCCAGTGACGTACCACAAGAGTTTAACAAGGATACGACGCATTCGTATTAATTCGCATTTAAATGTATTTGATTTTTATAAAAGCAATGGAATTATTTTGTAACAAAAATAATTCGGGATGTAGATAATTTAAAAAAAATTATTAATATAATATATACAAAAAAATAAACAAATATGTACTAACAAACAGTACATTATACAAGAAATATAAAATAGAATCATTGCTATAATTATAATACTAAAATTATTGAAATTATTATGTGCGGTTCAGTGAGTCCGAACCCTATGCTGTAATTTGAATTAAGTTCCTATTGTACAGAGTAGCATGAATAAATAAATACGTATACAGAATTATATTGTTATATTAGATATATACCAAATGACAAAAATATTCTTTTGACGCAAAGTTGACATTTACGCGCACAGTTCTGCCCTTGAATGCCAACTTTTTTCTAAATAGCTCGACAAAATTTCATTATTGGCAACTTGGGCGGGCTATTTTAAACTAAACAAAAACACGATTACAACTCGTTATTTTTTTCTATAAAACTTCTCCTTGATTACACATTCATATTTATAATAACCATAATTTCAATTTTGAAGTATAACTTCTTTACGTGCGCTGGGAAGTTGAAGAGTAAGCTGGCGAATGCGTTACAAAATTTGTGACGCGGTGAGGCGAACGGAAGTAGAAAGCGTAAGAGATACAGATGTACTTTTGTTTACAGAGTGCGCGCGCACCCTTGCTTTCTCTTATTCTTTCTTTGTTGCATAGCGATAATAGTGTTATATCTACGTGTAAGTTTATTGTTTTACTTTCGGTGTGTGGTCTAAGCACATTCATTACTAATTTTTTTTTCATGAACATAATTAATTTGCGTGATAAATGAGTCAATTACGGCCTTTTCTTCTACGTAGTCAAATAATAATTTCGCAGTCTACATATACAAATAACTATGGGGCTGATGCCGAAGACGTTATGGAACATTGTAATTGTTCTTCATATGAGCAATATATTCCTTTACTACCGCCATCGTTGAAATGCTGAAACTCTATTCAAAATTTCATCAGCAAACATATTTTTTCGGAGTGGTTCTAATTTTGTTTCTAATTTACCATTACGTATGCTATTTAATAATTCAACGGCATTATTATATATTTTCTGTTTCGCAAATATATAAATAATAAAATTGTTCGCATTTTAAGACTAATATCAAGAAAAGATTTTTCATTTAAAAATGTCATAAAGAATTAATTAATGAAATGAACAAAATGGTGATTATTTTCAGTTCATCTACTGTTAATAATTTAAGATGCAATTGTAGAAATAATTATGTGTGTATTACGAGCGTAAAGTATCTTTGTTCCTCTTGCCTTCGGCTCGAGCTGCAATTACCGTTTCGAATAACAATGAATCACTTTACGCTCTAAATACACAAATAACTATTTTATTAATATCCTACCGGTACCGCATACATTATTTTTCTATGTAAACGTTGTTTTTTTTATTTATTTATTTATGCTATTCTGTTCAACAGCAACTGAATCTCAAATACAGTACACTAATTTTTAATTAAAATACATGTAGCTACAATACCTATTTAATATTTGGTTTCGTTGAAATAAAATACAACTTTTCTAAAACAAAACAGAAAATATTTATTAAAAATATATTACGTGTACATTGGACTTCCATATCGAATATTGTGTATTCAGTTATTCGGTGCAATTAAGCATCGACACACTTTTCGAATTTACCACACAGAAAATTATCCCTCCTCATTTCAAAACTATATTTTGAAATCCAATTAATTTTTTACTATAAAATACACATATTTCACTAATTGATAACTGCTGTAATTGTTTGGTTTTCATTAACTAAATGAAATTTTTTATGTTGTACGCCACTGGTGGCCGTGCTCGAGTTAATTTCTAAATGTCTGTCAGGCCGTACAGCGCCTGTCATAACGAAAGTTAATATTTTAATCCGGCATTATTTGAATTTAAATTTCAGCGCATGGCTTGACATCTATGCGTTTTGACTTTTGTAACGGTTACTGCACATAAATCCAAAGTCACTCTTCTAATACTATGATTGTTAAAAGTTTTATCCCGACATTTTTTATACTTTAAAAATCTTTAATATATGCTATGTCAGATGAGAAGACAATTACGTCACTGGGATAGGTGGCTCAGTGGTATCGAATCGGCATGTGGATCTTGAGAACCCTGGTTCGATCTCCACAGCCGACAAACAATTTTCACCAATTTAAATCTACCCCTATTTGAAAGCTGGTAACCGCACTTCACTCAAAAAAAAAAATCACTTCCCGAGATCTGCTCCGGCAGAGTGCCACACTCAATAATGGGTAAAAGACGTGATGACATATTTTTTATTTTACTTTTTAGTTTCTAATATCTATAGAATTTTTAGCAGAATTGACGACAATAAAATGTGCAAACGTTTCGCGTTGTCAAATATTTATAAAATATTTTGTAGAAAATTTCTTTAAATAATATTGTCAAAATTTTAATCAGTTGTTTATATTTTTGTATTAATTTTGACTTTTTTCCTTAGAGCATTTTTTTTTCAAATGCATTCTAGCAATGTATTAATCTGCAAGAATAGAACACGGGTGCAGATTACGTTGTTAATGCTCGAGGATAGATTTAGTAAGAAAATAGTAGCAATACCAACACAAAAAGTAAAAATCGTTTCAGTTTTATATTTTGCTTCAAATATTCAAGTTATGATAGAATACTATAATCATAGCAACATGTATCAAGTAAATAAAATTGACAATAAAAATCAATTTTTAAATGTCAAATTGATATTTTTGACACGAAAAGTTTCCACTTATTAATTTTGCTTGGGTAAATCAAGTAATGAAAATTTTTTATATTATCATGATAACTATTCTTAATACATAAATACTAAACTAAGCAAAAAAGCAAATTGTTGCAGTTATTGAAATTAATTACTTATCCAAATTAATAAATCCAGGACTGAGAATAAAGTAAGAGAAATTATCCAGGGAATAAATAAATGATTTGGTTTCGTAAGTCTGATCCAAAAGGCAAATCTAATATAAAATCAGAATATCTAGTGTTATTTATGTCTCAATTCCACTCATAACTTTTCATCCAATCAAATTACAGTATTGTGCTGAATTGAACCAATCACAGTAGTATTACAGCGACAATTTCACTAGTGAAAATTGTCGCAAATCGTTGCTTAGCGTTGCTTAGATATAAAGTTTGTTAACTATATTGAGTCGATTAATATTGTTGAATTTTATTTGACTTTGTTTACTTTGCTTAGTTATGTCAAAAAATGAAACAATGTAAATTGATCACCAAGGTAATAGTAGTTCAGACATTGCTTTAAAAATACTGCAGGTAACATCTTTTTGAAGTAAATAAAATAATTCGAGGAATTGTCAAGCCGAATACCATACGTGGCCATGATTTTTCTTTGGTAATTTTTGCCTAGAACACTCCTGCTTGTTGCTTTAAGAAAATCTACACTCGTGCTATCACACTCGTGCAACTTTTCATCGCAATAAGCAGTCGTGATCATGACGACAAAAATTTCCGGCAAAATCATAGTCACTAATGGTATTATATATGATAAATTTGAACCAATATATCGTTGATATAGAAATGTAAATATAAAGTATTGAGGAAGCGAGTTTTTCAAGAATTGTAATTAAAATCAAATTTAATTGTTTCGTCCCTCTGATATGTGCGCTCGATGTAATTACCTTTTTCATTTCGCCTTTATTACGATTCTGCGTTCTCATTTTGTTTCTGTAATAAAATTTTAAAACAAAGAAATGACGTATGTACGTCATTAACAAACAAGAAAAAGATTGAAAATTTCAGAGAACAGTAGCAGTAATCTATTTTAATTATTACAACGCCTCTAAATACTATTTAATGAATTAAATTAATCAACTAAATGATTCTTCCTTGGCGTACCTTTCCCTATTTTCCGTCCAATTTGTCCGGGCATTGTCTAAACTTACCCCACATATACAACAGAGTTGAAAAGATAAACTGAATAAAGAAACCGCAGCGTCATTCGTTTCTCGAGAAACAAAAGGGGTTCGTGTTATTCACGTGATATTTTTGTGCGAAGATTTAAATTGTGTCCTGCGCTACCCACCACACCCTGCTAGAGCTGGGAGAGAGGTATGAGGTTTAGAATAGGGGCAGGTGACAATGGAACACGAGACAATTATCTATTGTAGGGTTGACGCGTAGAGAACACGCATCATGCATACCAACCACGCGATGTAACGACCTTTGCGAATATGGAGCTACATGCTTATATCAGGGGCGGAGAGACTATAAGGGCTTTAACTATACCAATGCCCCTTTTAATATTAAATTTATCAAGAATTACTTTTTGTAATATGTATAGTAAAATAAGTAGCTACTTTTTTACTTGGTTTTAAGATTTTTAGTTCCTCGATCTTATATAAATAGATGTATCGTCACGTTTAAGAGTTTACTAAGCCTAAAAACAAAAATACAGTTTTAAAAGACTCTGCTGCCTGTTGGTTTATCTGTGTGCAGAATATCTCAATTACGGGTCGCAATTTTGAAAAAATGATAATAATAATAATTTCTTATCTAATTGAAAATTTAGTGGCATCATTTTAACCTATAAATAATAAACATAACAATTTTTATTTAACCGGAAGTGGCATCCACGTCCTTATTTTAAATGGAACATTATGTATATTATTATATTTTTTTATTCTACATAAAATTAGGAATACAATGGTCAATGGTCATAGGTCAAAATTTTCTGTACAAAATAATATAAAAAAATCTGATGAGGACACCGCATGACTTCTTTGTACTCGTATTAAACTATAGATATTTTTTTAATTGCACGTATTTGACGTAATTTGCCATTGACATTAAAATTTTTATTTTTATCTTGTTTTTACTTCCTTGTACGAAAGGAAGTATTGTAGTCGCGAAAATTTTAGGTTTTCAGATTTCAGCGGATATATCCATTTTGACCATCCCTAAATCCATTTTGACCATCCCTAAATCCATTTTGACCATCCCTAAATCCATTTTGACCATCCCTATATCCATTTTGACAATCCCTAAATCCATTTTGACTAATTTCGTCGTGACGTCTGTACGTACGTATGTATCTCGCATAACTCAAAAATGGTAAGCCGTAGAAAGTTGAAATTTTGTATTTAGGACTGTTATAACATCTAGTTGTGCACCTCCCTTTTTGGTCATTGAATAAGACTATTATATCCATGGTAATAACATCATAGATTTTGGTTAAAATGAACTAATTGGAAGTGATACATTACATGAAGATTATAACAGTTTTTCTTGAAAAAAAATGGAATTTTTTAAATTTTAGAAATAAATGCTGCAAATAAAAGTTTTAGGGAATTAAATTCTGCGTCTAGCACATTAAGAATTATTAAATTAGCCTTTTATATAAGCGAGATATGTAAATTTAAAAATTATATATTTTTTGTAATTAAGGTTGCTATGAATTAGAACAAAAAATAAGAAAAAAATAAAAAAATTAATATCAATGTCGTTGCATTAGAGTAACATCTAGTTGTGCACCTCCCTTTGTATATATTGAGTAATTAAATGATATCTTCTATTGTTAAGAAAGTCTTCCTAAAAAGTAATTGTAAAAGTTTCATAATCACAAACATGTTTAGATATTCTAAATGACAAATAACTATCATTAGATTCGCGTCGTTAAGATAACATACAATAACGTAATACAATTGTTCGACAACTGAATAGAATTGGCAGCAGTTAGGTCGATCTGATTTCTACCTATGACGAAACACTGACGGAAGCCTCCGACACTGCACTGTTATTCAAATTACCGCAACAATATCTCGTATCCCATCGTAGTAGGTGATGCGTGTGTCTCGCTAATTTCCCTTCGTGTGGCGCCACTGTTTCACAGCCACCCCTACCCCAAGTCGACTTCCATTTCATTAAAACAACAAATTTTCGTGACACTTTGTCGTCAAGACGAAAAAGTTTCAAGATCTGCTTCGCTTGTAGCATTTTAAATAGCTTTACAATTCTGACGACTCCTGGTTCTGGTTGGACAATATTGCTGCAATGCTATGTCAAACTAACAACTTAACCTGGAACAAACTTATAGTAAACTTAGTTTTCAGTTTGGACAAATACTTGCGACTTGTTCCGATCAATAGAACGAATTCTGATGTAAACTTGTTTGCAACTCGATTCATTATCTATTTTCGCATTCGACACAAATTCCTAATACTGCACAACTGTAGTCGTAAATAAACTATAAAAACACTAAAACTAGCTCTAATACACTTTACAACCATTACATTGATTATTATTTTTTAATGTTCCAGACAAATAGATTATTCTATCAATTTCTTTGTGTTCATTCAGTTTAGACAACACTTTTTAAATATTTAACATAATAGTTATTTGTATTTTTTAAGAAGCTAAATGATTGTTTGGGTGCATCGAGGAGAAAGTTAGATGGCCGAGGCAGACTATTTTCTGAACGCATCAAATCACTTCGCCACCGAAGTGCACATAATTTTTTTCATGTAATTTTATTATGTTCGTTAAAAAACTTATTACAATTTTAATTTGGATATGATGGTTACTATAAATGGGTAACCAAGGAGACGTTTCCAGAAACAAATAACAATTTGTTTATTTTTTGGCTGCATTTTGTGTTTATGCTTGGTTTAGAACAGCTCGCCGAAGTAGTTGACAGTTCGTTAATAAAGTTTTGTTGGGCTGTTTACAAGAAAGTTTAATTTCGCGGGCTGTATTGAGCGCGTGTAAGCCTTGTTTGACAGTTAAATGAACAAAAAATTATAATAAGGAAAGTAGACATTAATTATATTTTCAATTATTTAAAATTAAAACATAATTAAATACAATGATAGGCAGTACAAGCTCTGTTTTTGCCTGTTTTAAGAGCAGTGTATTTGGGTGTTTTAGCGATCTGTAACATGTTAAAACCGTACTCTTAAAACACCCTAAAACAAAGCTTGTGCTGTCAGCCAATGTTTTTAAAGAAATTTTAATTTATTTAAAAGAATTGAAGTTCATTTCTTTATCAGGCGTTGGTACCTACTGGCTTTGAAAACGTTTACATTTGTATTCGACTCTCACTCCATTTTGTTTCGCATTGTCGTTTGTTAATTTTATTATGATTTGTGTGTTATATATTTGATAAATAATGCCTAAAGCATTTAAAATATTATAAAATTTATTATACATTTATGCAACAATCATTGAATTTAATTTTTTGTGTATCCTATAAACCCAGCCGTCTTTGATGTCATTATTCTAGTTACAAATTTTGATGACGTATTTCTTCTGCTTAAAATTTATGATACCACTAGCTTTGTTTTTGGGTGTTTTAAGAGCATGGCTTTAACATGTTAGAGATAGCTGAAACACCCAAATACACTGCTCTTAAAGCAAGAAAAAAACAGAGCTTGTGCTACCAGCCATTGTATCCAATATATCGAAATGTATAATGTGCTATGTATTATCACTGATAATCAGCACTTTTGATTACCTGGCTATCCGTTATTGTTTGAAGTTTGTATTTATATCATTGATCTTGTAGCTAACTCTGAATCTTTATTTCAGGACCTACTTTATACAGGATCTTGGCCGTGTGTAGGTGTACGAAAGCAGTGCAGGTGTCATCATCCAACGTAAGTCTTAATTACTTTATATTTTATTACGGAATATATCTTTTATGTAAAAAGAGTTAGATTTATCATATCGTAAAGAAAGTTTGAAGACAAAAATTATGTAGAAAATTGCATGAAAAACTAATATAAGAAAATGCAGTGATAGAAGTATCTACATCTTAAACTCGTTGTTTAGTTGAGTACTACCTAATTTTGACTACTTTTTTCGTCAAAGGTTGGCAATAGTTATAAAAATTCAAATGTCTTGAACATATGTTGAAATTGATCAGTAAAAAAAATTGATTAATATCAGTTAAAATCTTCAACAGGAGTTTGAAGGCTAAACATAACGGACGACATTTGACATCCACCTAAATCAAAGTAGGATTCAATATGTACTCGAGGGATATCTACGTTGACCAATCATCCTATATTATAGATGATGGTCCTTTATTTTATAGCTTTGTCGTTTACATTTAGTTATTTCTTAAAAACCAAGTTTTTACTTTTATCATTATTTTTGCCATTTAATGTACAGAACTTTAATCTGTATCAGTTTTAAAAGGTTGAACTTTAACGAAACATAAATCTTTTAAATCAAATTAAGTTTTTGTCTTCTAATCAAAATTTAAATAAAAAAATATGTTAGTTTTATTTTTGAATCTTGAACTTTAAATACAAACAATGTTTTTATTCATGTGATTGTTTTTTAGATTTATCATTTATTTTTGTAAATAATTGTTTATGTAATAAGGACTCGCCTTATTTGTCAGCCTCGCTCGTTGCATTCGCTTGGCTATAAACTATGGCTTATCCAATAAAGTCCGATTATGTACGAGTTGCATGCAAAGTTTTATGTTCGATTGGCTTGGAGGCGATTTGTTTTCTAAAAATATGTTAATGTGAAAAACTTAGTTGTATCTCAAACTGTTCTTTGTTGTTGTCTTTGTTTAACAATTTTATTTATAATTATCAAACTATCAAATGTGTAAAAAAACCTTAGAAGAAAATGTTCAAAACATCTTAAGATTTAGAAGAATCCTAAAATTTAAGTCTAATATTTATTTTGGCTTTTACTTTCTGACATTGGCAGGTAGAGGGCTCAGTGATATCGAGTCTGCCTTGTGGATTTGAGAATTTTTACCACTTCAAAACTATCTCTATGGCTCCCTCTTCGCTAATATATTTGAGGACCGTGTTTTGACGGCTGCTAACCGCACTTCACGCGAAGTTATATATCACTTGCCGAGGTCTGCTACGGCAGAGTGCCACATCCAGTAATGGATAAAA
The DNA here is from genome assembly GCA_947425015.1 of Pterostichus niger. Taxonomy (NCBI): domain Eukaryota; kingdom Metazoa; phylum Arthropoda; class Insecta; order Coleoptera; family Carabidae; genus Pterostichus; species Pterostichus niger. The sequence continues at coordinate 8,916,952 of OX380342.1, read as the reverse complement.
GGCGTGATGATATATTTATTTATATATAAGAATATATTTTGGGGTAGGTGGCTCAGTGGTATCGAGTCGACCTGTGGAATTGAGAACCTGGGTTCGATTCCCACAGCCGACAAACAATTTTCACCACGTTAAAACTACTCCTGTGTCTACCTCTCCACTAACATCTTTGAGGGCCGTGATTTTACGGCTGGTAACCGCACTACACGCGAAGAAATATATCACTTTCTGAGGTCTGCTACGGCAGAGTGCCACACCCAGTATTGGAAAAAAGGCGTGATGATATATTTATAAGAATATATTAATATTTCATATTATAGGGTAGGTAGCTCAGTGATATCGAGTCGACTTGAGGAATTGAAAACCTGGGTTCGATTCCCCAGCCAACAAATAATTATTACTACGTTAAAACTACCCCTGTGGCTACCTCTCTACTAACATCTTTGAGGGCCGTGATTTTACGGCTGGTAACCGTACTTTATGAGAAAATATATATATCACTTACCGAGGTCTGCTACAGCAGAGTGCTACACTCAGTAATGGGTAAAAAGGCGTGATGATATATATGGCTTATGACACCACACCAGTCATTTAAACTCATTTCTTCTTTTTTTTTATTTGAAAAATGTTTGTAGAGTTTTAGCTTTTAAGGCTATTAAAACAGTACAGTAAAGTTTACATGACCCATCTTTTCTACTAACTAAAAAAAATGTAATAATTTAATTAAAAGTAAATAATTACATTCCTAGTACATGGAGAAATTCGAATATCCTGCTATTTACATTTACAACAAGTTCGCTAGAAATTTTTCTTACAGTTCCTAATTAAAGTATCACTTACATCTTCATGTAACTTAAAACTTTGCTAATATATAATCATGAACTACTTCACTACTTTGAAACTGAAATATATTGCTCCGCAAACTAATTATTTGCACCAAGTTTATGAAGTCATGGAAACATCTGAATTATTCTACAACAATAATTTGGTGCAATACGGTTTTGAAGAAAATACAGACATTATGAGATTTAAATTACTGTGTTATATGAGATCGTATCAGTTTAAAAAAGTTTCAACAAAGACAAAATTAATTGTCATCCATACACTTGGTGAAACTAGGTTTAATAAAATATAAACTAAACACTTGGCTAAGTCTCACAAAATTCAGCCTCCAAGTCACCTTATGACGGCATCGTTAGAGGCTGGCCAGCACAGTTAGTAACCATAGATGCGTTTCGCTCTTATTAGAGCTCATCAGTATGGTATAACTCACTTCTTCACCTAGAACAAAGACGAAGGACTGTGCCAGCAGAGAATAAGATCTCTAAAAAACGGTAAGATGACATGAGAAGTTCTATCGAACAGGCAATGCTATCTACCGAAAAAAGGAAAAGCTACGCAGCAATTTAAATAACAACGAAGACAAAATTAATTGTCATCCATACACTTGGTGAAACTAGGTTTAATAAAATATAAACTAAACACTTGGCTAAGTCTCTGAATTTTGTGAGTCTTAGCCAAGTGTTTAGTTTATATTTTATTAAAGAAGTTTCATTCTGATTTCATGTAGCACGCAAATCACGTCATCGTAAACCATAACTCGCACTAAAATACGACTGAGCCGGTTATCGAACAATAATTGATCTGAACGTATGGGTCCAAAACGAGCTTGTTATCTTGTCTCGCCTTATTAGCGTCTCTCGTGTTACAAAAACTACCATCGTTATATTAATCATGCGTGCCGTCATCGTAAAGTAACGAAAACATATGATACACAAACATGCCGCGCTGTGCAACGAAAGATAACCGCTCTGTAACCAGGGTTTTAACCGGAAACTGCGGTAATCGTGACTAGTGTCAATCGTTGGGTTATCGGTGATTAGCAAAGACGAGGAAACTTATATCAGCTGGAGAGATTTTATGCTGAACATGTGTGGTTAAGAAGATGCTTTGTTGCTGTCGTCGCTTTTGTTCTTTGCCGATTCATCCTTCTTATTCATTCATAGATATGCTTTTTAAAGACGGTTAGAATGACAACTTCATAGTCGCCGAAGTAAAATTTGCTGAGGTATGGAGTAAAAGATGGGCGAGGGACGTGAAGGGCGCTTGAAAACAACTTTGTTCTGAACCTCATTTTTAACATTTATTTTTGTGTTAACTAGTTGTGAGCTTCATATTATACAAGGTATTTCAAACTTATTACAAAAAAATTATATGGTATATATTATTTGATGTACTGAATACAAGGCAAAAAGAATTGACTTTTTTGTAGAACAATCGAAAAATAACTGTCGCCTGAAATAGTTATTTGTGTATTAAGAGCGTAAAGTGACTCTTTGTTACTCGAACACAGTAATTGCAGCGCGAGCTGAAGGCAATAGTGCAAGAGGAACAAAGACACGCTCGTGATACACACAAATTTTTTTTCTACGATTGCATCTTAAATTATTAAAAAACGTATACATACTGAAAATAAATTCGTTCTGTCAACAGTCAATATGACAAGTTTCTGTTTTGTTTGAATATCTGGTTACTATTGAAATAAGCGCGTATTTAATATCTTTTTCGCGCGTTGCCATTGGAGACGCGCAAAAAATATATTTTTCGATTGTTCCACAGAAAACGTCAACTTTACGATGACAAATGAGAGCGTAATTATCAACTTTTTATAGCAATCATAGAAAAAAATTAAATGCGCGTTTATTTCAATAGTTACCAGGTATACAAACAAAACAGAAACTTATCATATTGATGAAATTAATTTCTTTTCAGTATGTATACGTTTTTTCATCATTTAAGATACAATGCTTGAAAACGGGGTAGGTGGCTCAGTGGTATTGAGTCGGCCTGTGGTTCTTGAGAACCCTGATTCGATCCCCACAGCCGACAAACAATTTTCACCTATTTAAATCTACCCCTGTGGCTCCCCCTTCACTAATATCTTTGGGGCCGTGATTTGACGGCTAGTAACCACACTTCTCGCGAAAAAATATATCACTCTCCGAGATCTGCTTAGACAGAGTGCCACACCCAGTAATGGGTAAAAGGCGTGATGATATATTGATTTTATTTCTTTAAAAAAAAGTGTGTATCACGAGCGTTAAATTTCGTTGTTCCTTTTACGTAATTGTAGCTTTCTCAAACAGCTTGCGCTGCAATTACCGTACTCGAGTAACAAAGAATCGTTTTACACTAATAATTATTTTTTTTTCTTTCAATTTACTTAAATAAATCAATATTTATTGTATTATTCTTCTTTGTCAGTTCTAGAAAAAAAATTGTTTGTATTTCGTGGGCGAAATATGTATTTTTGGCATTTTGACATTCTCACGTGCAACAAAAAAAACACACGTATTTCTCGCAATACAAAAATAACCATTGTAAGCTGCGTAAAACTAATAGCAAACTAAAAATTAGTGTTTATAGAGGAATTCAATAGTTATTTGTCCAAATATAACAAATCTGGCCGACTTCTACCTAATCTAAAATAGAACTACGCTCTTCTAATTTGTATAAACTGTTGATCCCCTGTTCTAAAATTATAATAAATCTCTTGTTGTTCAACATAGTAAAATAATGTTATCAAACTGTTCCAATTCAGAAAAGGTATAACGTTACGTAACAAAATTGTAACTTTATTGTGTGCTGGACAGAGATATTGTTCACGGACAATTACCTTAATTATGTAAGGGTGAAAAGGGACCGGACAAAAAGTGTCATCTTCCCACATGTCTCAATGGTGTGGAAGGGTTCACACGTGTGTAATTGCTCCACGTGTCGGCCAAACTTCAATGGAACCTACCAGTCTACCACTGTCCATTGTCTATTGTGACTCATAAAAAAGATTTTTAACGATAAAGACTTTAGTTGATATTAAGTAAATGGGCGTTTAAAATTCTTGTCAGTCACTAACTTCTGGGCGGTGGAACCGTTCTTAGCCCAGTGGCGTATCAATACATTTTCTAGGTAATTAGTTATCTGGATGATGTATAGGTAGCTCGGAGGAATAATATTAGACGTCTTAGAGAATGATGTATGATTAGTTAGTATTGTTGTATTAATTTGTGTAACGGATAATTACTTAAGTCATGCGAAAAGTCAATCGCTCAGCAAGTTACAATCTCTTGAACTCGAACTTGAGTTCTGTTCTGTGTTCTGTGTGTACGTTCACTGTACGAGTAATTAATCTTTAATTACTTAGCTCATGTAAATTACCTACACTTCTCTCTCATTTGCAAGGGAAATTATTCTCTTTGTAGTCTGTTCATTTTTATAACTTGCCATTAGCGACTTACTTACTATTATTATTTTTAAAACTCTACCGCCAAAGAAACAAGAAACCACATATATTACTAGCAAGCATTCTCAAACGAAAAAAACTAAAGTATGCATACCCGAAGCTAGTTTGGAACTTCGTTACGTTATGTATTTTATTTACTGATGAAAAGAATAGTAATAAACAAAAAAACTACCGATTGGTTGGATTTCTTGGCTTTTCTAATTTCTCTTTTAATTCATATATTGTCAATTTTATTTAAATATTATGTATTATTTAGTTACTAAATTTTAGTTTATTTTGCTAGTTGATTTGATAATGGGACCAATCCGTAGTCCCGAAACCTCGTTCATTCAGATATTTTAATAAATAAATATATAAATATATCATGACAACTATATACCGCATACTGGGTGTGGCACTCTGCCGTAACAGATCTTGATAAGTCATATATTTAGTCACGTGAAGTGGTAGTTTTTGTAATATGAGAGACGCTAATAAGGTAAGACAAGATATCAAGCTCGTTTTGGACCCATACTTTCATATCAATTTTTGTTCGATAACCGGCCCAGTAGTATTTTAGTGCGAGTTACCAGTCGTCAAATCACGGGCCCCAAAGATAATAGTGGGGGGAGGGAGTGCCACTGGGATAATTTTAACGCTGTAAAATTTGTTTGTCGGCTGTGGGAATGGAATCCGAATTTTCAAATCCACAGGCCAACTCGATACCACTGTGCTGGCCACTCTATATTATCATCTTAATTATGGAAAAATCAAGAGTATTCATAAAACAAACAATAACTTCTTTTGTTTCACAACCTAACTCAAGTTTAATTTTATCTAAAGTTATTAATTAGCCAGCAAAACTGATTCGTTTTTGAGCTAATAAAAATTAGCGAGATTTGATGTTGAAAATTTCATTGGTATAATATAAAATTTGAACTAAGTTCTCAGTTCCACATTCCGAAGGTTTGCCAAGAAGCTATTTATCCAATGAATTGATTTACTGTGGTATTCATAAATATTTTGCATTTTAAAAGCAGTCAATAATATTTTCATATCTGCTATTTTTAGTTATAATTGATATGTTTGAAACCTAGTAGTAGGTATTTCAAAAATTCAAAAAAACAATAATATTTGTTGAAATCTACTGATTCACGTTTGTACAACGAGCATGTTGATCAAAAGAGAAAGAAAACTAATGATTCAGTAGCAACTAGCAGGTGTATTTGTTTGATTAATTAGCATGTTTAAAAATCGCAGTAGGACGCCACTGGCGTGTCACCTACACACAACACTCTTTGTTGTTAGTTTTATCTGAAAACAAGGAGCGTAGCGCGCCTCGTTCAGACAAAACACGGAACAAGGCAACTGTTTTCGCATCTAACAACGAGGTGTTGTTTTCTAAAACGTAATTAGCGTAAACTCGTTTACCTATGGCGAAGTTGATTCATTAGTGACAAACATTTCTCTCTGCTTCATTATAAATTATTTGTAGATTGCTATAACTATTTTAATCTAAACTGAATTGTTGTACTCTGAACTTGCTATTAATCAATCTTGATTCAATTAACTCTGAGATTATATTACATTCAGTTTTTGTGATTGGAAGTTACAAGGAGACAGTTTGTCGTCGAATCAATATCTTGTATTATTAGACTCCGCACACCACAAAACACAAAGCAATTCTTAGATTATTAATACTAAAACCCTGTCTGTATTTCAGCAAAACATTTTGTCATTTGTTTTTACTACATTCTACTGAAAATGCTTCTTCAGCATTCTGCACAAAATGTTAAAACAAATTTTGATGCCTTCCGGAAACATCATTTCGTATGTCTTCTCTTCTAGTTTGTCTTATTTATTTTACGTTTACGCTGTAAAACAGGAAATAAACACCTATTACAGTACAGGAAATCTACATATTACAATGAAATCCGAACCACTCGCACACTATTGTATTTATTTGTTATAAATTGTAATCAGTAAGGTTTGTATGCACGTAAAAAGTATATGAGCATAACAACAACAACAAAAATGTTAAAATTAATTTTATATTTAAATATTGATATTTTTCTGCTGTCAAATGCATACAGTTTATTGTGTTTTTCAAGGATAAAAATTTAACTTCAAAATAAATATTGTATTTTATCCATTTTTTGTTGTTATTGTTACAAGTAGAATTTATATCAAATATACAAATTATATGAACTACTACACTACGGCTCGGTGCGTGTGGACCCTGTACTGTAATTGGGATTAAATTCCTAATAAATAAATAAATAAATATTAGTACATAATTGAGTGTACTGCCAATGTGTCAATCACGAATAGTTATATTTTATCCTAACTAAGAATTCAATAGATGACACTGCAAATGAAATCCTTTTTTATATGGGACCAATAAATAAATAAACTTTTAAACATTTTATATTATGTAAGAATTAAGTTAATGACATTAACGTGAGAACTTCGCCGATTTGTAGCTCAAGTGGTAGAGCAATCACCTGGCATGTAAAAGGTTTTGGGTTCTAATACTGACGAAATTTCATTTCTTTTTAAAATTATTTCTATAATTTATTTTATAGAAAATAAATATTGTATCTCCAATTTTTGGATGCCGGCATAATTTAGTTAAAAGATATATTCTAAGAATAAATTTATGGGGTAGGTGGCTCAGTGATATCGAATCGGTCTGTGAATCTCGAGAACCCTGGTTCGATCTCCCGAGCCGACAAACAATCACTAAATTAAATCTACCCCTGTGGCTCTCTCTCCACTAACATCTTTGAGGGCCGTGATTCGATGGCTCGTAACTGCACTTCACGCGAAGAAATATATCACTTATCCAGATCTGCTGCGGCAGAGTGCCACACCCAGTAATGGGTAAAAGGCGTGATGATATATTTATTTATTTAAAGATAAACTCTAAGAATAATATTTTACATATAAACACAAAAATTAATTACATCAAATTTGGTACTGATGTAGAAATTCCAAACTGGAATGTTTTTTGTACTATACACTCTGTACCTAGCAATGCTGCGTCCTTAGATGGGACAAGGTATAGAAACAATAATTTTTAAACTTTTATAAAAATAAAAACTGGTAGCATTATTTTCTTTCCCACAACATTATTCATTTATTTCAACAAATATAAACTCAGGTATAAACTGATAAATAAGACAAAACGAGAATAGAAGTGTTGAGACTGACATGAAAGATTAATGATCAAGAAATGTCTAAATCAAGAAGAATTATTTTTCTTGTTTTAAAAATTTGGATACTACTCTCAAATGCCTGTGAACAAACCGGGCTACCAGTGAACAAAAACTGCTATATATCAAATGCATCGATGAAAGAATTTTTCTTGACTATACAAATATTTATTTGTTATCTCGTAAGAAAGTTCATGAAAGAAGTTTAGTTTGAAGGAAATTTCCTGTATGCGTGCTGGCGGTTTATTAAAAGTTGTATTTCTTGATGAGGTCTGAGTTCGAGTTCGATGCGATGCGTTGCGGTACGGATATGCTGATGACAGCTTCCGTTCCGCCACAGAACTTTTCTACTCTCTTTCATTAATATGCGCTGCTTCCAGCGCGACGTGTGGACGGATGTACTCGTGCTGCCATTGAGAATATATATTATTGTATTTCATGTTTAATGTATAATGTATGCATCACGATATGAGCGAAATCCACACGACCAGATATAACAAATAAATAATAACATATGTTGATTTTTCTGAAATCGTTTTGTAAAAGTTTGCAGAGTATTATATGATCTGTACTTTCTAAATTATATTCATGATAATAAAATACAACGTACACTTAGCATAAAATGTGTACCTAGTCAAAGCTGAGCAGTAATTAATTACAAAGTAATTAAATTACTATTTATTTCCGTTTTGGGACAGAATTTGTAGTTCAATATTTTTATTTATTATATATATATATATATAATAGTTAATAATTAAATTTTGGTAATTGAACCACATTTTGATAATTAAATTATTTTTAATCATTCAACTTTCCAATTAAACCAATAGTTTGTACTGCAACTGTTTGCAAAAAGTGCATTTGTTTAGTCTTTCGCACTAAACGATAATATTATATGTACTTTTTGAAGACTACATGCTTTTAAAAGAACTATTTATTAATTAATACATGTTTACCATCATCAGCTTTACTATACTTTTTTCTACTGATTCTGCTAAAAATTATTGATGCAAGTAATTTAGATTTGTTTTTCAAATGAAATATGACATCGACATGAACATATAAACACGTGCACCACCAAATATATGAGTATGTGCGGACTACAAGCTAAAAGTGCTAGTTCCTGTTGAATGGTCGTGGTAAAAGTATAATATTCAACTCGTGTGTTATGGCTATTACTCATTCAGATGATTACGGTTCTTGCGATCATAACACGCTTGTTAAATGAGACCGAATATATCATAATAAGTTGTGGTTATAGGCGTTTAATATCAAGAAAATTACAATTTAATAGTGTTACCCACGGAATAAAAACAAAATAATAATAAGGTTTGCATTGCTTAAAAGTAATTCAAAATATATGACAGAAAAACTTATTGAATTTATTTATTATTTTGTTTTAATTCCGTGGCTATCACTATTATTAAATTGTTATTTTGTAAATTTTCATATCTAATTTCTGTCGTTACAAAAAATATGAAATGTAATTAGTTTATTAATTTAGATTCAGAATTTTAAGCTCAACAACTTGTATTTGAAGCCTTTTTATCTAAAATAATTTAAGCAGCAATTCGCATGGAAAAACTGTTTGCCTATGTTATTTAAACGCCTATAGGTCACAGTTCGTAAAACACACATAAAATAAATAAATAAATATATCATCACGCATTTTACCCATTACTGGATATGGCACTCTGCCTAAGCAGATCTCGGTAAGTGATATATTTCTTCGCGTGAAGTGCGGTTACCAGCCGTCAAAGATGTTAGTGGAGGGGGAGTCACAGGGGTAATTCGAACCATGGTTCTCAAGATCCACAGGCCGAGTCGATACCACTGAGCCACCTACCCCATAATAATACACACGGTAAACTAATATTCACAGAATTTCGAAATAGTGCTAATCTATTGATTCATGATGAAAAATAAAGGTTGTTATTAATTTATCGATCGGTATCAAATCATAATTTAATCACAGCGTAAGTAGGATTATTGATTTATGTCAAATTTCGAATTAATACAGAAATATTAAAGAACAACTTTTTACAAAATTAAATTTTAGAGAAGAAATAAATATTCTGATCGTGTATAACGCGCTGGCTACTCTAAGTGATGCCGCAAGGTCTGTTAACTCATCATATATAGATGTTGGCATGTCTAGCTGCCCGTCAAACTTCAATCCTTCCTCTTAGCTTCATTCATAAGTTAGCAATGCTCGAAAAACTATTAATAGATCTGTAACGTCCGTCTTCTACCATCCGCTGAATAATTAACAAGCCTATACTGACAAATCAGTAAAAATAATACCCTAAACTTAAATTCTAGTGAATAATTTGTGATACAGACATCGTTAGCGGCTAGACGAGGGTGTATTTCTTGCAAGTTGTGACAGTTATGGTCCTAAGTGTCGTAATGATCTGTTTTGCGCTAATATCGGATGATCTTTTATTCAAACCCCCGGAGTTAAAACTTTAAACAACGTTTTATATATCCTCCTCGGCTGATCGGTCCCCGGAGGGACGCCGATCGCAACCCCTACCCATCTTCACCAGCGCTGGTTGCTAGGTGAAATGTTTGAGTTTGTCATGTGTTTTATTTATTCCCCCTTTACTGTGTGCTACGGAAGTTCAGACCGTTTTGATATTTCACTTTTGCTTTGGTATGTGTATATATTAGAACTGCCTCTTGCAGTATTCTATACCAGCTAGTTTATATGTGTTTCCGGTACAGAGAATCCAAACATTTTTATCTTAAATGCCATCATCTTATTTTAGGAAAGGTAATTTAACAGAAAGAAAAAGAAAATTAGTTTCTGAAATTGGGCGAATAAAACTCTGAATGAATTCATAAATAAATTGAAAAAATAAAATGTAAGTAGATTATGTTTCGTTTGTGTTTGAAATAAAGTTTCCTTTTTGAAGAAACAGAAAGGAAAGGCATTAGAAGCGTCGTTTTCTGAAGTGTATTTGGGTTAAGGATGTAAAGTGAGCTCTGTTTGAGCACCGCTGGCATAAACAGAACAGAGCAAAGGACGAAGGATGTTTGGTTGTAAGGGTCTCGAGTCCTTTGAGCCGTGTGTGAAAGGGTTTTTTGAGTGTCGCGCCAAATCTCCGTATTCCGTGCATTGGCAACATAACTTTTATCGCGTTCTTCTTTTGTAATGAAAACTTTGTCCGAAAGACAAATGTGTCTGTAGACGACGTGACAAATATGTTTGTTCGGTGAATAATGTATATTGTCTGGCTAGATCAAGCTGCTAATGTAACGTGATACTTTTCCACTTTAGCATCGCTCATTCCCGAGTTTTTCACAAAGGAGACAAATGTTCCATTTCCGAGAAAATACGCGCAATTTCTCCTGCTCCTCCTTCGCTGTTATTATTTTTTGCTTTGATGTGTAGTTTACTGCTCCAAGTACTAATCTGCACTTGCGTCTCCTCTTTCATTTCCTGCATCTCAATATCACTTACCATTTAATCCGTCTTTTGTACTCTCTACCTACCAATATTATTTATCGTCTTATAACTGATCAATAAGGAAAGTCATCAACCCGGAGATTTTCTTCAAGGAGTGTACAATTGATTAATAAATGAAAGAAACTTAATCTCACTAGTGATTTGTTATGCGTACGATAAGAATGTGGCTGTAATTAGTTGGAGTTGGTGTAAGGTAGAGGAAAGTATTGATTTGAATACGGCAGTGTGTAAATTCGCGTTAGGGAAATGAAGTTGAACGCATGTTGATATTTTTGCGTGGAACGCAATGCTCGCTAGTTAATTTCCGGCGTGGATATCCGTTGTCTGGGACGCGCGTCCTAACGACCCTCAAGCCCTCGCTTGGACACCCTTAATTATGACTATATCCGACACCGTAAATCACTCACGCCAAGGTATTTATATGGAACTAGGGTCACTTTTCATTGCGTTGCTTTTTCTTCCACTCAGCACGAAAATGCTATTATTGCTTACTTTAAACGCGGCAATTGTGCTCGTGAATGAATAAAAGTCCGGGAATGATTTTGCGTTTTGCCAGTGAAATTGTTGGTAAAGTATAGTTTCGCAGCGGATGTACTCAAGTATCGAACCTGCGTATATTCTGCGTAATCCCCACTTGGAGGTTCGTGCTCGGCGATGGCTCGTATGCTAATGAAGTAAGATTTATGTATTTGCTGTTTGCCGAGGGCCCCTCGTGCTCGCCGCGCGTTCGAGACGCTGTAAATCATTACAACGAGCCCTACTTCGAGGAATAATTATTGATGGATAAAAGTTGCGCGATGCTCGAAATTCCCGCCGTTGTAACAACGTGCTCCACTCGTAAATAACAGCTGTAAGTATTTGCATTGCAACTCGCGGAATATTTACATTTATAATTTCTGTTTCGCTCCCTTGAACGGAAAATATTAGCCAGTAGCGTCCAGATATTCTCCCAAATTTGAGACAGGTTTATCATCATCTGTGGCGCTACAGACCGAGATCGGTCCTGGGCCTACCGGACACACCGAGCCGCAGTTTTTACACTGCCGTACTGCCGGTTTTCGTAGTCGAATGCTACATTATTTAAGACGTATAAGTGACTAGCTTATAGCGCCCGAGTGTGATAAATACATGTAACTGTATTTTATATTTTACGACAAATCACACATTGTCGACAGGCGGATTCGAACTGACGAACCTTGGCTCGGCTGACGTCACAGTATGTTAAGAGATGTGCCTTAACACGCTCGGCCACCGCGCCTGTGAGATAGGTTTATAGAAATAGAAATTCTTCGCCGTTAGCAACAGTCACAAATAAATAAATATATCATCACGCTTATTACCCATTACTGGGTGTGGCACTCTGCCTAAGCAGATCTCGGTAAGTGATATATTTTTTCGCGTGAAGTGTGGTTACCAGCCGTCAAATCACGGCCCCCAAAGATATTAGTGGATTGAGAGTCACAGTCACAAAATGGTAAATTAGTCATTTATATTAAAACTAAACCAAATCAAAGTTTCAAAAATGTGATTAATTTTTCAGACATTTAAATTTTTAATTGATGTCATAGCATTTTGATCTTTCCGCAACTCTCATTTTCTTACATTCTCTTCATTCAAAATTTTGTCTGCTTTTCATGTCTTCTATCTTCATCTAATAGGCTACTAATTTTGAGGTTATTATTTTGTTTACATCGTTAGATACAGAATTGATAAATATATTTTAAATACATATGTAAAATGTTAATTTTAACTAACGAATATGTTACTTAGATAATGGTTAGTTAATACTACTTAGTTCTAGATTTAGGTTAACAAGAAACCAGTAAAGATAAAGACATGTATGGTTCAGATCAGAAAATCGTACCTGTGGTAATCACATCTTTGTGTAAGATAATCTTACAGTTTATTTATTTTTCTTTCTGAAATAACTGATATCCATGCACATTATTAATTATTTGTCACGATAGTTATTCAATCGTCATTTATACTCTTATATTTTGCTAAATAATAAAATAGAGCATTTATATTTAATTAGTATTTCTTTAAGTAAATACTTAATTAATGTAAATCAAATTGAATTATAAAGAGAAAAATAAGGGTACTGCCAGGATTTGAACCTGAGAGGCTACGGTAGATCATTTATATTAATACTCCTTATTTTAAATATGCTTATATAAGAAAAACATAATAAAATTTGAATAATTTGGTTATTATACCTAACACAAAATTAAAATTAAGATATTCAGAATTATGGGATAGGTTTTTAATTCAAACTGTTAATTAGATATCCGGGTTGGATTCCAACAGCCGACAAATAATTCTCTTCTCCACAAATATCTTTGAGGGCCGTTAATATATCATATACCGAGATGGGCTACGGCAAAATGTCACACCCAGAAATGGATAAACTGAGTAATGATATATATTTTAAGAATCTGCCAAATACAATGTTTCTAATTCTAAATTTTAACTAAAGAAACTAATTTTCTCATAGAATAAATTTATATTATTGACTATTTTGTTCAAAAGAAAATAAAGTATATAATTTGTTCTGTTGGTTATATTTACAATCAGTCTTGAGCTGCGAGTTATTTGAAGTAATGAAGTTGTTAAAAATCTTATAAACAAAAATTATATCAAAGTATTTTGTTTTATCTGATAATCCGTGGTAATGAAATAGCAATTTATTTGATTACAATTATATGCAAACTACGCTGTTTGAGAACCTTCTTTAATACTGACTTTACGATTTTTTAAAAATCATTAGGATTTAATAAATAAAAATTAAGACGGTAGATTGTTTTCAATTTAGAAGAAGTTTAATAAAAAAAATAGCGAGGGAGCCCATTGTTTAACAAAAAGTTGTGAGAGGTTTTTAGAAATAGAAATGGTAGTACTCCCTTCGCCGTTAGCAATTCAGTTTGATTTAAAGCGCGTCAGTTCACTGCGTCCCTTAATATTTATTGTTGCTTTGTCCTCCCCCGGCGCCACTGCGCGTGTATCCACCACCGAGAATCAAGGGTGGTTGTCTGGGCGACAGTCAGCTATATTGGTATATAGAATATCAAAAAGGAAACTAATCCTCTTTAAATTTTCTTAATCGCTTGTCCCTAATATCCTTAGCCGGGAAGCAACAGCTCCTGGGGATGTAACTTATCGAGTCTATTACCTGGCTGAGTCTCCACCGCTGCCTCCGTCGCCGTCGCACTGAGATGAAAATAAGATTACATTTCCAGCCACCGCGCGAAACTCGGCTTCCTCTTTCTTATTACGCCCCCCGAGTCTTGCAGCGCACAATTCCCACCAATTCACAAAATGAAAAGTTAAATATTAAAACCTTGTAGAGAAAGCTCGGAACTTTAATATTGCTGTCTGGCTGCGACGAGCGACGACGAATCACTTATGAATGCGTGCCAATATCCCGGGAATTAAATCTTCCACTTATTACCTCCGCATATTAATTTCAGTGCGATAAATCACGGTGGTAGGTATGTACGTGTGTGTGGAAGTGAAACCATTAGTTGAATGCTTTTCAGGTTGGGGGAAATTGCTGCTGTGGACAAAAGGTATTGACATGATCAAGCCAATGCGTAGCGTAGTAGTACAGATGGTCGCAGTTAGCGAACAAGTGTTGCTGACCCCTGACCCGTGCTATTACCCACCCTCTAGAGTACAGCTGGCAGCTCTCACGTGCTCGACTAACTAACAATAATACACGAGTGTGAATGTGGCTGCCGTGTAGCGAATTCCAATTTGCATGTGAATGTCACATATAGCGTGTAATGTCAGCACCAGAGTCTGACTGAACTCGAGGGCTTTCCTCATGACAGCTGCACAGTTATTCTTCGCGCAGAATCCGCTGCGTCAGATCCAAGCCCGCCTTGTTTTCCGTCTATAACATACGTGGATTTCCGCACGGCCACCACAAAGAGAACACATAGCAGCAGAATTGGATGTTTTACGCTGTTAAACAACTAATCATTTTAAAACGCTACCATTGTTCCTTTTGTATCCACATCCCTCTCAAAACGAATAAAAATCATAATTACATTATTTCGCGATTGTAGTAATCATAAAAAATGTTCAATTGCTGTCAAAATTAGAACAGGAATTTAAATTACATTTCTTTTTTTAATTAGAAAAAATTTCATTCCATACAATGGTATTTCATTCTTCCGTAGATACTTTTAGCCCGGTATAATGATGCTCGCATTTCTTTCATTTTAATAAAACATAATTGATAGCAGAGCATTTCTCAAATGAATAAGCTTTGTATAAAAATAAATGAGTTGCGGCCGCCGTGGTTTCATTAGTCACCCCCGGTCGGCGCTGGCTGGCGTCGTTGTTGGAAACAGTCAGTCTGCATCGCAGATAATAACTTCCACACGCATAATATTGTTGGAGTAATTAGTATTAATGACGCTAATGCTTAATGGATGAGCACGTGTGTGTGATGTACATACAAGTGCAGTTTGGGTGACCACTCTACCACCACTGCCGCTCTCTGTTGTCTCTCTATTTCTCCCATTTCCAACTAAACCACTAATAAAATTCAAGTTTATAGCACAAACATAAAATCTATACGAAATACAGAATTATTTGAATACTTCTAGAGATCCACCTTAAAAAATTTACACCAGTATTTATTTATTTATTTATGTCAAATTACATACATAACATCACGCTATATCCCATTAAATGGGGTAGCACAAACCCGTCAACATTCTCATCCTGACACACGATACTCGTTTCGACAACATTAACACTTCCTCCATACGAACTCTTTCTTTTCTCACAACCAAAATCCATCATCACGCAACAAACATTCATCCATTCACTTTTGTACACCTGTTTCGTAAATCTTCACTTACGCCCAACTCTCTAACAAAGAATCTATAAAGAAATAAAGGCAGCATCGCCTGCGCTTGTTTAAAAATAAATTTAACACAATTGCAGTTACACACTGTATTGTAAAAACTGAAAATGAAGTAAAAAAAGATGAGGAAGGAAGGGAGTATCTCCCTTATTACATTAGATTTCTAAATTGGAATACCACGAATACAGCGAAGAACTCTCGGAAGAATCCCAAGAAATTGTTGATGCATCTTCTGCAGCTGTTTTTATGTTATCATATGTTTTATTGTATTGTATTGTATCATCTCTTTGAGTTGAAAGGTAAGAACGGATAGTTATATTTGATAAAATTCAATATTTCTATATTTTTTTAAGGTTTTTCTGCTTTCATTAACATTTTAACTATGGTAAAAAGTAAATTCATTATAACGAACAAAATTAATCTCCTTTTAAAACAAATTAATTTGAAATATGCCGTTTAACCATTTCTGAGTTTGGCACACTGTCGTAGCAGATCTCGGTAAGTAATATACTTATACGCGTGCAGTGTGGTAACTAGCCGTCAAATCATAGATGTTAATGGAAGATATAGGGATAATTCGAATGTGATGAAAATTGTTTGTTGGTTGTGGGAATCGAACTCGGGTTCTCAAATCCATGTTAATTTATTATTCTAAATAGTACTTCTTTTAGTTTTTAACCTTAACTTAAGTTTCATATAAACAGAAAGTTCTTCTAGATCCGCGCAAAATTTATTACGTAATATATATTTTTTTTAAGTGGACAAGTAAATGAGATAGGTGGCTCAGTGATATCGAGTCGGCCTGTGGATGTAGAGAACTCTGGTTCAATCCCCACAGTCGACAAACAATTTTCACCAATTTAAAATCTACCTCTGTGGCTCCCCCTCCACTAACATCTTTGGGAGCCGTGATTTGACGGTTGGTAACTGCACTTCACGCGAAGAAATATATCACTTACAGAGATCTGCTTCGGCCAGTGACGGGTAAAAGGCGTGATGATTTGAGTAAATTTACATTCGTTAAAGAATCCGGCTAATAGATAAAAACTGATTTTTGTCCGCTCTACAGTGTATTTCACAACTCATAGCACTTATTTAAACGGCATATAGTACTCAATGTATTGAAACAGAACTTTTTTTTTCAAAATTCGCAAAATTAATTGCTGAAGAAGCTCCCTACGATGGCGAGCGAAACGTCGAGCCCTCACTCGAATTTTGACACGGTCCAAACCCGGAACTCGTTTAATTTTAATGACTCAGACCGTGGAAGTCTACGCTTTTATTTAAATTAATTGCACTTTACATGAAGTAAACATTATTAGTGTCGCTGAATTGATATGTTACAGTAATTAATAAAATTAATAAACATACAAATTTATTTAATTTAGTTTGGTCATCAGTCCAGTGGCACTAAAAATGTGTACTTCTTGCAATGTGTAATTAATTTAACGAATTTTGAAATAAATATTTCTATTTCATAATCAGTACGTTAAGTACTATATGGGGTTAAAATATGTGTCATAAGTTGTGAAACACCCTGTATAAAAATAGACTTAAAAGAAGAGTTTGTTAGAAGAGGTTTGTTGTGTCTGTAGTTAAAGGGATGAAATGGTAATGGCCGAAAGGGGATGTAACCAGTGCCGGACGTCGGACGGACGAGGTATTGATTAGCAGGCGCAGTAGAAAGTGATAATAAATGTGGCGCACGCGGCAGCTGTTGAATGGTGTCCACCTCCACCAAGCAACATTAATGAGAATTTTTTCAGTGCATTTCCTATTGATAATCAAAACTCTAACTTTGCACACGAGTGAATTTCTCCTTCTCTTTATGTTTCGAGAGATACTTTAAAAAAAGTCCTCCGGTATTTGTAAGAGCTCGTAAGATGCAGGAATAAATAAAGTATACGAAGATCTATATTCAGCGCAGGAAACATGTAAAAACTTTCCTCTTGCTAGGGGCTCTATTGAATCTCGCTTAATTAAAATTTCAGTTTGAGTGACGTAAAGAAAATTAGGTCGTTTCAATGTTCAGCGTTATTAATTTTTTATCGCAGAGCGTCGCACTCTCTTGCTGGCAGAGATTTCGTGCTTCGATACAGAGATCGTAATAGCAATGTTATTCTGTCAATGCACTTATACAGAGTGTTTCACAACTTATGGCACTTGTTTTAACCCTATTTAGTACTCAACGGACTGATTATGAAATAGAAAGATTTTTTCAAAATTCGCAAAATTTATTTTGCGGTTTTTTAAACAAGTAATTTTGGGGCTGCTGGCTAAATAGATGCTTGTAATATGTTGTTCAATTGTTAATTTTACACAATACCTAACGTTACGTAAAACATTTAATTTTTCTACAACTATAAAAAAATATTAACTTTTTTTCACTAATATCAATACAAGAAGTACGTGATTCTTTTCATCATTTACATTGCTATAAGAACGCACATTTTGAGCACTGTTTTGCACCCTAGTGCGCAAAATAAGTATTTTGCACACTCTTTTGCATTTTAGCACGCAAAATGAACATTTTGCACACTGTTTCGCACTCTAGTACGTAAAATAAGTATTTCAGGCACGCTCTCAAATTATTTTTTGTCACGTTCCATTGGTTAAAATAATAATTGTAATATTCAATAGTATCAAATTAATATTATTGTTGATTGTTTTCCTTCAATTTACTTAAATAAATAAATAATTATTGTATTATTCCTCATTTACAGTTGTAGAAAAAATGTTGTTTGTATTTCGTGGGCAATTTTTTTTTGCGCGTTCGAATGACTTTTATTGTCTCTGCAAAAAAAAACACTCATTTTGCGCACTTAATACAAAAATAACTATTTTACCATTAGTTTTGTAAATAATTAAAAAATGTAAATTTTTTTGTCAGACATATTTTTGGTAGTACTTTATTGATTAGTTTATGTGTGTCGTGCGACAAAAAAGTTGAAAAACAGTGGATTAGAGCATATAATCGGAGCTCATAGATCCCAGGTTTAAATCTTAACAATATCTCAAATTTTCTCTCACATTCAATATAAATAAATATAAATATATCATCACGCCTTTTACCCATTACTGTCTGGTGTGGCATTCTGCAGTAGCAGATCTCGGTAGGTGATATATTTCTTCACGTGAAGTGTGGTCACCGGCCGTCAAATCACGCCCCCTCCTCCCCAAAGATGTTATTGGAAGGGGAGCCACAGAGGTAGATTTAATTTGGTGAAAATTGTTTGATTACTTAAATAGTTAAGTATTTACTAATAGTAATAGTAGTAATCAAGTGAATAAAGTTTGTTTCCAACAATTGTCCATCCAAGTACATGGAAAACTCCTTGTGACAATCAGGGATGTGCGTGTAGTCTACTGCAAGTAATCTACGCCATTCTCTACGTGTAAACAATCATGTAGTCTACGTCTTCATTTTTCATGTAAACAATGTAGACTATGTAGACAATGAAAACACCTGTGTTCCCTTAAGTCAGATTAGAAATTTTATCCCTAGAACTAGGGAATTTAAAAAGTTGTTAGAAATTTTTATTTTTATTCTAGGGATTACATGAAAAAAATTAGTTGTGCAGGGCAAAACGTTCAAAATTTGTCAACTGGTTTCAGATAAAAATAGCGCCAAAGAAAATTCCGTCTGGTGAGGTGGCGCGTTGATCGATTTTAAAAATATGACAGTTCGTCCAAGACCCAAGACAGACATTCGTCTAGCAATGTATGAGCACTTGCTTTATTAGTTTTATTATATAAAGACCGATAATGACCCGAGCTCACGAATACGAATACATGCAATAGTTACAAAGGAATAAATTTAGGTTATGTTCAATTTTACAACTGTCAGATGCATGATCTACATTGTTTACATTGTCTACGCCGCTAGAATTGTCGACGTATTGTCTACGTGTAGATGTAGACAATTAAAGATTACACGTAGATGCACATCTCTGGTGAAAATCCGAGTTCTCTCTCTCTACGAATAGTTGAGCATGTGCTGTATTCAATTGTATCGTTGCTCGTTGCGCTACATATGTTAGCGAATGTCGGGCGTTGAATTCCAGCAGCGGCGCCAGGTTGAACTCTGCGACGTCGCGATTATGCAGATGAAGTAACGCGGCACGTGTCCACATCCGACGCCAGCAACAGATGGCACTGATGTCTTCTTACCCCCACCGCTGCATTCCGCTTCGGGAGACACTACAGCCCCAGCCCACCCGATCGCAATCTTTCTTCCAACTCTGATTCTTTTTACTCTTGTTGAGGATAAGTTATAATAACTTGATAAACCTACTAAGTGCATCCTCCTCATATGTGAAGGAACGTGTGTCCAGAGCAGCGCGATAATTGGTATCGGTTGCGTTATTAAGGCCATCATTAGCGCCCTGGTGAAGGTAAGGGGGATTCTCGTCACATCGACGCATCTCGCTTGGTATTGCTCCGACCCCTGGTCTAATCAGCGGCTCGCTTTAATCATTTCACAACCCTCCTCTTGATGTGACCGCAACCGCCACCGCCACCAGACCCTCCGCAAAGTGCAAGGGTTTTGTGTTTTGTCACCGTACAGGGAATATTTTTACTGGAATTGTATCTGATGTTGAATCCATTAACTTCCGCCCTTTGATGAACTTTCTAACAAAAATGTTATTAGATACCACAAACAAATACTAATTCCGAGACACATTTTATAATAATTCAACAATTATTTGCTTTTTCCAACTAGACTACGCAAGCCTTGGATTATTTATTTATTTACCGGTTTCAGGATATTAAACCTATGTTTACATGCACAAAAGTAGGCTGGTAAGTAAGTAATAACTGTATTCTGTACGGTAATATTACCATACTCACTTGTCAAAACAGTCAAGAAAATGAAAATAAAACACAATGATAATATAACACTATTCATACAAAAGGAACTCAAAACAACAATAATACAAAGATTACTTCTTCTGCTTATAATAATATATATATTAATTGTACAGTCTTTCAAATTAAAGATGACCACGTTTGCGATTGCCTAGGGTCCCGCCTAGTGTTAATCCGGTATTGTATAGAGGGTAGTCTTGCTGAATTCAAATCGATGACAACTCATGTTAAAAGTACTGTTTATTGTTTCTATTGTTGAAATCTTTCATTGTTGTAATCTGTTGTTATAATCTTCCAATCTTGGAATCTTTCATTGTTGCAATTTTTCATTGTTGTTATCAAATAGGAACACTAGCGCGCCATTCTACGGTATTGTCATTAAATCTGCTAAATTTGTCAATTTCAAAAAAAGGAACCCAGACAATAAATTATATCACAGTGTATTGACCGAACTACTCTAAATTCTAAACAATTTATTTTTATTTGAGTAGGTACCTAATAATGATAATAGAATTCTGTGAGAAAGTTTATAGATCCGTAAATCTGTAAATAATGAATAAAATCACATCAATATTTTTTTGATAAATAGTCAATATTTTGTAAATGTTTCTTTGCGATTTTGTTCATTATTTATAGATTTATGGGTCTACAAAACTTATGAATCTGCATAAAATTCCACAATGTTTTTTTAAATATCAATTCTTCATTTTATTTTGCATTGAAAATTTTACAACAAAAAATTAACAATCAAAATTGTAGGCTATTGTCATATGTTGGTAATTAATTTTATACGATATTTACTTACTTTTGTGAAATTACTTTGATTATTTTTTCAACCTCAATTTCGACCAATAAGAGCGTATCATTTAACATGACGTGATACAACTAGGTTTAAATTATATCGAAAATCGTACGACACTAATTAACGACCAATAGAAACACTTATACGAGCATGGGTTACCTAGCAACGTCAAGATTTTCTTGGAAATTTTTCATTCCTAGACCAACTTAAGTGAAATTAATAAGTGGAAATTTTTATGTCAAATTTGACAGTTGGACAATATAGTGAAACGTCATATTGAATGTTTAGAAATTATAGTTTTATTTTAACGGTCAGTATAATCAAGAAAGCAGTAACTAACGCATATTAATTAAAATTAAAAACACAATTGTTATAAGTAATGCTTCCTTTGTAAGAAGAATCTGATAAAGTGTTAGCAGTAGAAGAACAAATGATACTACCAGATTCAGGTTTTTTTTCATGCCTCATGCTTTCTATTATATTTTTATGATGTTCTGCATCCATTTGGAAATAAGGCCGAATATAATGCGCATTACTATGCCCTGTAACTTTGATGAGCTGTTCTTCTCCGACACCTTTATCAATATTTTGTAATGACAGGGAACCAAAACGTGACATTTTGTTCGAATTTTTCAGTAATTGTTTTTTGTTGTCAATAATTTGATTACGTTGCTATAGTTATACTTGTATTCCAACTTGATTATTTCGAATAAAATTTAAATATTAATTTATGTATTTTTGCTTTTTGTAGCGGTGTCGTTACGATTTTCTTACCGAATCTACATTCGAGCATTAATTCATATCCGGGAAATTTTTTGTCGTGCATTCCAACAACGTAATCGGGCCCTCGTGTTCCACTCGGGCCGATTAATACGTTGTTGAAACGCACTCCTAAAAATTTCCGGAAAGAATTAACGCTCTTATGATATTATAATTTTTGGATAATTTCCCGGCTAGGTTGCTAGGCGATAAACAATCATTTTTCTGACAGTTGTAACCTATGCGCTATTCAGAATCATCCAAAATAATCAGCCGAATACCCCGAGAGCTTGAAAATAGTTTCGGGTATTTTCCTCTTGTTTCCCTGCGTAGCAACGAAACAATCGGGAAATACCCATATTTGAAAATGTTTTTAATTGTGTTACTTAGTGCTAAAGAATTATTCTTACTATTTACAATGAAACCACAATGATATTTATTTTGAATTAAAGTTAAAACTCCCTTTAAAATTGCCATTTCTTTCTTTTACTGTTAGAATTAAAGTACTCGTATACCTTTAACTACAAGAAGATATGTCTAACCTCGGAACACATGAAATAAAATATTTTATAGGATGTTTCAACGTTTAAAAAGTAGAGTTCTGCATTTTTTGTAGTAGTTTAATATGTAATTGTATTGGAATTAATTTCCGGTTGTGTTGCATTGTAGGTAATAAATAATAAAAAGGAACGAACCCAGATGATTCCTCTTGCTCTTGGTTGTTTTTGCAGGACGGAAGGCTCTCCTAGTTATTAAAGGAAAGATAGTATGTAGAGATTATGTAGGACTAGTGTAATATTCTAGTAATATTTCGTGGTAGGCGAACCGGAGCACCAGGTGCAGTATGTTGTATGAGCAAAACAACCACATTTGCATGTGAACTGACTTATCTGTATAGGGGCAGGGGTTATAAAAATCTCCCCGGGCCAGAGGATTTTTCAATTTCATCCCCTTTGGGGCTCAAAACAGCGGCGCTGGCAGATGGCGACCGAGATTACGGAATCATAACAGATGGCGAGGAGTGAGTTGAGCATCTCTCGATTCTCTCGCCTCTGCTGACTGTTTTTATCGCTGCGTACAAATTATAGGTGCGGGAATGACGTGTAATTGGGAGGTTCTACGATGCAGTCAGTGCTGGACGTTTAGTCACCCGTATAATTTCGTTAGCCCCTAACCTGTTATTACTTCAATTGCATCAATAACCTGACAGAAAAACACCTTATGATGTGGTTTCCACACTACTACTTGCTACTGTGCATAGTCTTTTTACTCCGAGTGCAAATAAATACCTACTTAATGAACCGACGCAAATTCACTTTCAGCTTAGTTTTAATTTAATAGTAGGGAGTTATTACTAAATTACAGGTTATTACATATTTCATAAATATTTTAAGTAGATATTAAAACTTCCTTGCTGCTGAATAACTGTTTTAAAATATAAAAAGCAAAAGTTTAATAGTACTAAACAATGCTTGTTGTAACAACTAAAACAGAACGAAGCTAAAAAATACATTCGTACATATACAGGGTGTTTCACAACTTAGAGCAAAAAATTAAAGGGTATATTCTGTACGACGTGCTGATCATGAAACAAAAAGATTTTTTTAAATTCGAAAAATTAAGGGTTGTTAACCTAAAACATTTTTTGTAGTACTGCACTGGATTCGCTTTCCTATTAAACACAAACAATGAAGTAGGTATCAACTACGAAAGAATAATTACACAATTCAATTATTAGCAGTTATTTATAATAGAATTTTATTTAATTAATAACTTTAACATAATCATCCACCCAGTGGCAGTGGCAACGAAAAATTTTGAACTGGGAAACATGGAAAATAGTAGTAATAGTAAAAAATAATATTTTTGTTTCATGATCAGCACGTCGTACAGAATATACCCTTTAATTTTTTGCTCTAAGTTGTGAAACATCCTGTATAACATCATGCTGTATCCTATCATATGGAGTGGCACGAATCCTAGAAACATTCATGGAACATTAATTTATTCCCTCCATACAACCGTCAATCACATCCATATATTATAATAATTAGTAAAATAAATAAATATATCATCCCGCCTTTTGCCTATTACTGGGTGTGGCACTCTGCCGTAGCAGATCTCAGTAAGTGAAATATTTCTTCGCGTGAAGTGCGGTTACCAGGCGTCAATTCACGCCCCCCAAAGATGTTAGTGGAGGGGGAGCCACAGGGACAGATTTTAATTGGGAAAAATTGTTTGTCGGCTGTAGGGATCGAACCAGGGTTCCCAAGATCCACAGACCGACTCGATACCATTGAGCCACCTACCCCATATTATTCTCTTATTACTATTTTACTAATCTATGGCGTTAAACCAATTTTTACCACTGGCATATTTGGGATCCGTGATTTAACGGCTGGTAACCACACTTTACGCGCAAAATATCACTTTCTGAGATCTGGTACCGAAGAGTGCCACATCCAGTAATGGGTAATTCTAAAACTCTTAAATATGCAGGTGGCTCAGTGGTATCGAGTCGGCCTGTAGATTTTAGAACCTGGGTTCGATTCCCAAGTCGACAAACAATTTTCACCACATTAAAACTATCCCTGTGACTCTCTCCCTCTACTAATATCTTTGAGGCCCGTGATTTAACGGCTGGTAACCGCATTTCACGCGAAGAAATATGTCTGCTACGGCAGAGTATCACACCCAGTAATGGGCAAAAGGCGTGATGATATGTTTATTTATTTTATTTTATTTAAAAAGTTAAATAGTCCATTGTGCACTGTAGTCATCCTACTACATTTTTTGTCCATTTCATCCACTGTTATTAAATCCTATTAAAGTAACATTTTGTGGTTGAGCCATTAAATCATCAACTAAATTAGCATCATTCAAAAATTGGTCTAAATAGCGTCACAGAAGATTGATAATTGCCCTAACCACTTAAATTCCCAACATAAAGGTCACAGTTTCAAATCGCAGACATCTGCACCTACAGTTAATTCTCTGAGAAACTGGTCTTCCTCAAAGTTTCTCACAGGTGCAGCCATTGTGCAACCGCAACAACAGAGAAGATCGTTTTCCGTTGCCAAGCAACAGCTGAACAGTCTGGGATTTGATTCAACCGACAGTGAGAGCGACAGGTCGTTGTTATTTCTACCTGAGATTCTGCTCTTCACACTGCAGTGATTCCACGGAGCTGTCATTGTTCGTTTGTACTCCAAATACTTGTAGCGTTAGGATTTCACTTACGCTAGCTAGTAGCAGTAGCAGTTACCTGGGAGGTTTGTGTTGTGTTTAGGTGCTTATTAAATCGACCGTGATGCGCTGTGTTGTGATAAGCAATTATCCTCTATACTCGTATTATTATCACTCACTTAGCACATACAAATCTAATTTGTGATCTCGTTCTACAATTTACTACTCACTATTTGAACGTATTAATAATATGTTTACTACTTAACCGCTTGTTTCATCATATTACTAGTTTCCAGCATTGGAATTTGAAATTTCAGTTTCTATATTTACGAACTGGATCATAAACTTATGTAAAACTGCAACTAAACTATCTTCTTTTGTTAACATCAGCTCTCTTAAATAGTATATTATGTAACAAGTTTTATAAACATCTCTTTAATTACGAGTGTCTAAAGAATTTATAAAACTAGTCACATACTGTACTTTTTCTACGATTGCATATTAAGACAAAATAAAAATGGGGTAGGTGGCTCAGTGGTATCGAGTCGGCCTGTGAATCATGAGAACCCTGGTTCAAGTCCCACAGCCGACAAACAATTTTCACCGATTTAAATCTACCCCTGTGGCTCTCCTACCACTAACATCGTTGGGGGCCGTGATTTGACGGTTGATAACCGCACTTCACGCAAAAAAAGATATCACTTACCGAAATCTGCTTAGGCAGAGTGCCACACCCAGTAATGGGTAAAAGGCTTGATGATATATTTATTTATTTTATTTTACAAAATCAAAATGTAAAGTTTTATGAATTATTAAAAAAAAGATGCCTGAAGCTAACTTCATCCCGTGCTTAGTAAATAAAAAAATTCTTTTTGTTCCATGATCAGTACGTCTTATAGTATATACCCTTTAATTTTTTTCCCGAAGTACAGAAACATCCTGTATATAGTAGTATCGATGCCACTCCAAATATCGATAATAATCACCGATACTTCGAAGTATCGGTATTAGGAATTAAAATAAAGGTTATTTGCAAAAATCCAGGAAATATGTTGTATAAGTAAAAGCTTTGAATATTATCACTTTTCAGTAGTGAAGAAAGATGTGTAATTCTATCGATGTCGATACCTTGAAACGTGTAACAATATCGATATCGAAAAAATATATAAACAAATATATCGAATATTAAATTTCTTAGTAATAAAAAGAATTTATCGATATTACTTGTTTTTTCAACTTTTATTTGTTATTTTCAACCTTAGAATTTCAATACTGAGTATGTGATGCAATATACTTACTAGCCGGTAATTTATAATCCGGCACTGCATGGAAATCTTACGTCACAACAAACAACAGTCTACGCTCTAACGCGCTCGACCAATAAATTAAAGAACTTAGAATAAACAATAAATATTGCAAATTTAGATAATAAATACAAATGATATTAGTTACGAATTGAATATTAATTAATAAAAGGCAAAATTTGCCTTCGTTCAAAATAGATTCTAAAATTTATATATCCTTCTACTAACATACTTCTCTACTCTTCAAGTTCCAAGCTGTTGTACTAAAAATAAAAGTTTAGCTGAACTTAATAACTTTAAAGAAATGTACAACTAAAGAAATGAATGTTGCTGGTGAATATATATCATAGTAGTTATCTCAAAAGAGTTTATGTTGAAATTGCTCAATTTTCCTTGTTTTGCATCTTGGAATCTTGTAAGATTGTAGAAAGAGAAATTGATTCCATCGTGGAAGAAGAATGGAGAGAAAGACCGTTGGAAGTACAAATAAATCTAATTATATCTGCTAAATCTAAACTCTTAACTTTGACTTCATAAAGCTTCCGACTTTTCACGATGAGTGAAATTAATGACGTCAATTACCTTTATAAATTTAAATTAGCCAGTATCTGGAAAAACGATACTGCCGGCTCCAATTACTATTAATTACATCATTCCGTTTTCTTGCCTCCTTTTGAGGGAAGGGAATGTTGAAGGAAGCCCCACGTGGTTCAACTCGCGGATTACTTGATCGGTAACCGAGTTTTGTTCTGTAACCACTAACCTACCAGGATCTTGGTTGTGCTCGTATAAGGTTTCTTATAAGTAATGTAATATACACTTCTGCAAGTATTATTTACTACGGAACTATGGTTATCCGGTTTAATAACAATAGCTTTATTCCAGGGAAATGAATTATTTGATTTATGAGATAAATAGCTGCAAGGTATCGAACCTAGGAAGAGTTCGCGTTTCTCAGCTGTCAAATGACAACTTATATATTACTAATTTATTGAAATTTGGTCAAGTTGAACAAAAAATATATGTCATTAAGTCGGAACTTTGTGCTAATCTTACTCGTATTTGATTTGCATACGCAGATATATATATATATATATATATATCGCATATGTCTCTTCCAAATTGTGCACATATTTAAATAAAGTTTTACGTTCGTAGAGTATGTTTTATGGACTTAAGGGTTTCTTTCTTTAAAACGCAAACCTAGCGAGCTTTGCCAAGAACACGTTCGAAAAATTCAATGGATTTCACTGTCGGTTCTCGTTGAAACATTTTAATAAAAATTAAAAAGATAAACACTTAGTTAGTTTCAAAATTTGTTTATTTAATATTACTATACGTATTTCGGTCGACTAGATCTTACTTAGGTCATGAAATAATAGTATATACACCTCGCGAAAGAATGCTATTTTTCCCTTGATGCATAAATTACACCTCATGAAAAATCATACATTTCTCTCCCTAGATGTATAATACACTATTATTGAAAAATTATATGTTTTTTCATATAGTTGGTACACGGATACGTAGACTGTATTATTTAATATAAATAGATTATTTAGAAATAAAAAATAATAAAAATCAAATGATAACTTTTCTTATTTAGTATTTATGAAATATATTATTCAGATCATTTTTACTTTTATTTTTGATAATATTATTACTTTATTATTATTTGTATTGTTTAGAATTTTGTCCTAAATTTCATTAAAATTTACAATGTAATATCATTATATATTTTTACAGTTTAAATTTAAAGATTCATCATTGAAAACTGAAATCTCTTAAATTACCTAGGTTAAATTAGATAACTTGCTGCATTTTTAATAAGTCATTTTAATATTTTAGTTTTGTTTCAACAACGCATAGGTCACTAGATATAGCCGAATAACTGATTTTTCATTTTCAAATATTGAAAAAATGTTTAAATATAAAATAAATATATTTTTTGTCCATCCTATGCAACAGAAAGATATTATATTCTGGGGTACATTTTAAATATTTTAAAATTGAACCAACAGTTATAAATATCACAATAACATAGCCTATTTTTTTCTAATGCCATTTTTGCTTTCATTTATTTTAGTGGTAAAAAAATCGACACTGTCTGCATATCTGACAATTTTCGAGATTGTGATTTGACGAGTAATAATCACACTTGTGCGTAAAATATAAGTATTATGTAGGTATAGAGATCTGTTATTACTCGTATGTGACACTCAAGAGTTGCTTATATGACGTGAAGGTATATTTATTTTATTTTTTATACAAACAGATTTTTTATAATTGAAATTTAAGTCTTTTTAAGAATTCAATTTTGCATGAACGAAGCAGTACAATTTTTAATCAAAATTCATATCTTGTTATAATATTTGTCGTTTTCATTTTTTTTTCATTTGGTTCATATTTATCAATTAAAATTCTTTCATTTTTTTCATTTTACTCCCATTTGTTCTTCCTTTTATATATTTTCTTTTCATTGTTCACAAAACCTGAAAAGAAATACGATATTAATTATACTTATATGAAAATATTTTTATTTGCTGTACCTACAACAGATTTAAAAAATTTGAATGGAGAATGAAATAAAGGCATGTTTTATATTAATATTAATAGCAGGTAAACCAGTGAGGGCACCAGTACAGTCCAATTAAAATGACGAATGTTCCAGCATAAAGCAGGAATTGATATAACAGTCTAAGTACACAGTAACTATTCTGTCATACTTGTCTCCTGTACGCTTACTGTGTAGTAGTAGGCTAATTAGCATCCCATATTAATTAATGGCACAGTAATAAAGTTATGAGGATGAATTATTAATGCGCTCGTATCGTATATAGTCAACGCTAATTATATACGTTGTTGTTCATTATTTGTATGAAACATTGAAACTTTTCGCTTTATTGTTCATATCCTATACTTCCATTATTTATTCATTACTTGGAAAAACGTCGAAATATGTTCCCCGAAAGTCTGTGCGTGTGACAAAGTTATAAAGAAGACTAGTTAATAATGCAAACCATCCTCAGAACCCAAGAACAAAAGACATTAATAACAAATGATGTGAAACATTGGAGATGTAATTCGATTTCCCAAAAGTGCAGTGGCGTATCTAGGGTAGGGCAGGCAGGGCACGTGCCCTGGGCGCCGCAGCCAGGGGGCGCCCGCAGCCGCGCACGAGGCCGGTAAGTTAGTTTTTACGGTGAGGGAGCGGAGCGGAGCGAAAGTGGAACTTTTCGCGCCTAGGGTGAAATGTTGCTGGAGGGCTACGCCCTCAAGCTATTTTTCACTCCGTGGAGATAAATAGTTTTGCTTTCGGCCGCTTTTTCGTTGCGGAAATCACCATTTCTCAAATGAAAAATGAATATGACTGTCAATCGACTGTCGGCAATAGCGGGTCCTATTATAGGACCCGTCGAACGGGAAGAAGTTGAAAAGGCTGATTTCAACCTCATTATTGATGCTTTTGCATCCACGAAGGCAAGAAAGGTATACTTGCAGAGTTCATGCAGACGCATGCAGCTGTTTTTACTTCCTTGTACGAAGTAAAGGAAGTATTGTAATTGCGAAAATTTTCGGTTCTCAGATTTCAACGGAAATAGGTATTTTGGCCCTCCCTGAATCCATTTTGACTAATTTCGTCATGCCGTCTGTACGTACGTATGTATCTCGCATAACTCAAAAATGGTAAGCCGTAGAAAATTGAAACTTTATATTTCCGACTGTTATAACATCTAGTTGTGCACCTCCCTTTTTGGTCATTATACAACTACAGGAAGTGGTACTTTACTTGAAGCCTATAATAGATTTTCATGAAAAACTATATTCAATTATAATTTAAAACTTTCCAAATTTGGTATATAAGACTACTATATTAATGGAAATAATATAATAGATTTTAGTTCAAATAGACTAACCGGAAGTGGCACATTACATGAAGCTGCTAACAGTTTTCCTTGAAAAAAATGGTATTATTTTAATTTTAGAAATAAATGCTGTAAATAAAAGGTTTAGAGAATTAAATTCTGCGTCTAGCACATTAAGAATTTTTAAATTAGCTCTTTGCATAAACGAGATATCTAAATTTAAATATTATATATTTTTTTATGTGGTAGGTGGCTCAGTGGTATCGAGTCGGCCTGTGGATCTTGAGAACCCTGGTTCGATCCCCACAGCCGACAAACAATATTCACCAATTTAAAAAATCTATCCCTGTGGCTCCTCCTCCACTAATATCTTTGGAGGCCGTGATTTGACGGCTGGTAACCGCACTTCACGCGAAAAAATATATCACTTACCGAGATCTGCTTAGGCAGAGTGCCACACCCAGTGATTTATTTATATATATTTTTTTTTCAAAATTAAGTTTGCTATGGATTAGAACAAAAAATAAAAGATTTAATGTCAAATATGTGCAATTAAAAAAATATCTATAGTATAATACGCGTACAAGGAAGTCATGTGGTGTCCACATCAGATTTTTTAATGTTCAATAAATAAATCAACATATATAGTAATATTGTGTTGTTGAACTCTTTTTGTCTATATTTATATTCCGCATATCAAAATTATGAAACAATATTATATGATTATACGATATTACTGGGGTGGAGGGGGGGGGGGCAATTTCAGCACTGGCCCTGGGCGCCATTGTACCTAGTTACGCCACTGCAAAAGTGAACGTAACTTGTAAGAAGGATGAAGGATAGATCTTTAAGCGACTGTTCATATTTTTGGTTCTTTATTTTGGTGAGGAAGGAAAGTAAATGAGTTGCGCTAAAAATAAATCGAGATATGACGGATAACACTTTGAGAATGCGGCCGGGTGACAGCGCGAAATATAGACCGGATACAGTTTTTTTTTTTACTGAACTGTTTATTATACAAAGATAAATCTCCAATGTTGATGCTGAACGATATTGGCGAATTAAAGCAAACATAAACTCGTAATGTAAACGTACCCTTCCATCAAACCGGATGTAGATTATTTCGAAACAAAATTCGCATTTCTCTACCGATAAAACAGGGTGAAAAATAACAATGTTGGAATTAAAATCCAATAATGATAATTGTCTGTTGATACCAATTGTCAAACAAACTTCTAAACATGTAATAGCGCTGTCAACACATATCTCGAGGATCGTTTAAGAGAATGAGCATTATCTGTCAAAATAATATCAGATGCGACGTAACAAACACGCGTCTCTTGTAGGGCGCGGGAATGTAAACATTTACATTAAAAACAAAAAGCACCAGCTGCGGCGCTGTGCTGTGAGAGAGGCGTTGTTGGAGCCAAGCAGTAGATAAGTATCGCGGGCATGTGGCGAGGACACGCCCGTCGCCGTGACTGAGACGAGATGACTGATGCTGATTGCCGCTGGTGATGGTTCGAGTCGCCGCCACTAGGATACGCCACCGGCAGGCCCGGACTCGCACCGATGACAGATCTCCCCACGGGAAAGAAATACCTCCTTACTACGCTACCGCTGACATACGTTAACAACTTCTAAAATTACTTCTTTCAAAACCTTTTAACGATCATTTTCAACTATGAACATGAACCGCTGTCTAAAGTGTTTATAAATGAATCTTATTTTTTTTAATTTTACTACTCTCGATTCCTAAAGAATCTAGCTAAAACAACATTTAAAACATAATTACTCGCGTGAATTATACAGAAATTTTCAAAGTAATTTGCAAAAACAAAATGAAGGACATATATTATTTGATAATGATGAATCTTAATGTTTTAAAGTCGAATATACAGCAGATAAAAGAAGTAAAGGTTTAATAGTTTAAAACAGCAATCTTATTTACTATAACTTTTCAATTTATTTATAGCTGAAGATAGCTTTAAACAATGCCGAAATATAAAAATCATTAAACCTTTACTCGGTTTGTCTCCTTTATATGTGAATTCATGATTATTGATATTAGGTTAAAGTTCCTAAAAATAATATATTATTTAATGTACAAAGCAAAAATATTTTTTTCTATTTTGCGTTCATAAGATAAATATTACGAAATCCAGTTGCGTATCGAAAGAGCGTTCATTGCGATACGCAACATTTTGTTTTAGACGGTTGGTAATAACGGAGAACATCCAAATTTCAATATAACCACAAAATCTGAACAATTGCATACATGTCAATAAACAAGTGTCATATACAAATTGTCCTTGATTGATTTGGTTTAAAATATCGCAATTTACTTTTGTATTTTAATTTATAAAAGACGCAAAATAGACAAAATAGTTTAAATAAATAATTTTATAAGACTTTTATTGCACTTGTCCGCCTGCGGCTCGTTTTCTAAACTTGGACACGTGCGAAAAAACATGCTTATAAAACTCGTTCTTTAATATACTATTTCCGAAATTCGCAAAAATAATTTGCACATTATTTAGACCTAACATTTTTAGTGCTGATCTATTTAATAGGTTACAATAATGAATAAAAATTAGTAAACATTAAAAATTGACACAACTTCAATTAAATCAAATAAATTTAAAGTTTGCTAATTTTTATTCAGTCCAGTGGTACGAAAAATGTTTGCTTCAAGTAATGTGTAATTATTTTTACGAATTTAGGAAAAATTATT
Source organism: Pterostichus niger (assembly GCA_947425015.1). NCBI lineage: Eukaryota > Metazoa > Arthropoda > Insecta > Coleoptera > Carabidae > Pterostichus > Pterostichus niger. The sequence goes on along the minus strand of OX380342.1, from coordinate 8,883,593 downwards.
TTTGTATTATTATCAATATATCAAATAATATATACCATATCTTACTTTTTGGCAATAATTTTGAAACAGCTTGTTGCAGTTTATTGTTTTTGTTTATTTGTTGATAATCCTGCAATCAAATCAAATCCAATATTATTATAATAAATGTTACCCTTCCGGATGTTAACAACAAACTATTACTATTTTATTGAACAAACCATATAAATAGTAAATACTGTGGTGTTAATGGTCATTAAAATGTATTATAATGAATATATATATATTTCTTATGTCCTTTTGCTTCAATGAAATTTAAATTTTAAGTTTGACATAAAATGACGATATTGCATCAAATATTTGGCAGTAATATAAACTTCTTCATATGACATTTTACTTCGACATGTTTTTATTTATTTAAGCCAGGCATAAAATTTTAGTTTCGTTGGTACAAACGAGCATTAATGAAGGTCTGTACAGTACATTAAAGTATGAGAGTAGAAAAAAACATATTCTATCAAAAATGTTCACTTTTTTCGGTACTATCAATACGTGAAGTACATGATTTTTTCATCATATACATTACTGTGACAACGCAGATTTCGCACACTGTTTTGCACCCTAGTACGCATACGTTTCAATTTTATTTTCACATTCCATTAATTACAGTACATCAAAAGTACCAAATTCATATTATCTTTGATTTTTTTCTCTTCAATTTACTTAAATTATCAATAATTAATGTATTATTATATGTATTTCGTGGGCGAAAATGTTACTTTTCTGACGCGTTTGAATAACTTTTTTGTCTCGACATGCGGTCTCATTTCGCGCAGTTAATACAAAAATAACTATTATGGAATAAATAGAATATTGGGTTACTACGTTTAATATAATTAATGTAACAGACAGTGAAAATGGGGTAGGTGGCTCAGAGGTATCGAGTCAGTCTGTGGATCTTGAGAACCCTGGTTCGATCCCCACAGCTGACAAACAATTTTCACCAATTTAAATCTATCCCTGTGGCTCCCCCTCCACTAATATCTTTGGGGGCCGTGATTTGACTGCAAATATATCACTTACCGAGATCTGCTTAGGCAGAGTGCCACACCCAGTAATGGGTAAAAGGCGTGATGATATATTTATTTATTTTATTTAGACAGTGAAAATACGTCTGGTGGCCACACAGGTAATTAGGGCGTGACTATGTTAGGAAATTCATAGACTGTGAAGTGTGTGTTTCTTCCTGAGTGGGGTCCTGGAGGCCGCACGCAAAGCGCCCTTAAACTCTGCATAACCCGTCGCAAATGGCGCATCCACTCGCGTCGAGATTACAATCGCAATAATAGATTTTTAAACGGTCGAATGAATTACTTTCTTAGAAGCTTCTCGGCAGAAGAAAGAGGAGCATTTTTCGTTGCTCTGCGGTCGGTTAAATTAAAATTAGACGAGTATGATTCATTTAGCGCCGCAGTCTTACGTCCCCACTCCTCAGCATCTCAGTTGGCTTTGACAGTGACAAGAACTAACGGTGCGTCGCCGCCGAACATGTGTTCCAGCGGAGATGGAACAGTTTTTAATTACTTGTCACACTGCCAAAATAATTGCGCGGGATACGGTGGGCAATTTATTTCCCGCGCACGCCGTGCCGTTTGCTAGCGAATATTTCGACGCGATGGCGATTCATAATAAGCTTGCTAAGAATACCTTCTTTCTCGTGTCGGCGCGAAATGCGAAATGCCTTCTGGCGGTACGATTATTCAGTGTCCGACAGAGTTAACCAGCGCACGAAGATCTTATGAATCCGCACGCACCAAACTCTTATGCTAATTTCATCATCATCTGATCCTGCAAATCGTAATTAATTCGTAATATACATTTATTTATTTTATATCATTCGTTTCCTTTGGCAATTATAAATTTATTCAGAGATTGTATCATTCATCTCTGATAAATTACAAATCCATTTTTGTAATTGGTTATTTAAATATTTATTAGTTTTTAATGTTATGACGGATGGATCAATACGTAAATGGCTTTATCGTTCGGCCAGTTTTATTTTTAAACAAAACGAATGCTGGCAAGCTTCTAAAAATACCTAAGTGGTCACTTCCTTTCACAATAGCCGCATTCTTTTTTGAATAAAACGTAGCTCAGTTCTATTTGGCATGAGATGAAATATTAATTTATTACATGATTGGATCAATTCATAATAAACACAAAGGCATGTGTAAATAAAAAATAGTGATTATTATACTAACAGTTGGAATAGTTATTTGTGTATTAAGAGCGTAAAGTGATTCTTTGCGAGACCTGCAATAGTGTAAAAGGAACAAAGACACTTTACGCTCGTGATACACACATTATTTTTTCTACGATTGCATCTTAAAATTATTAAAAAACGTACGCGTATTGAAATTAAATTCGTTCTGTTAACTGTCAATATGACAAGTTTCTGTTTTATTTGTATCCCTGGTAACTATTGAAATAATCTCGCATTTAATATCATTTTCGCGCGTTGCCATTCGAAACGCGCGCATTTTACATCTTTTTCGCGCGTTGCCATTGGAGACGCGTAAAAAAGATATTTTTCGATTGTTCCACAGAAAACGTCAATGTTACGATGACAAATAAGAGCGTAATTGTCAACTTTTCATAGCAATCGTAGAAAAATATACTTAATTTTTAAATTCTAAAGTAACTCAAATTTTTTGTAGATTCGGTACTCGCTTACCTTGCTCTTTTAACAATAAAAATTTAAACTGGTAAAAATTAGGCCCAAGCATCTAAAATCGTTAAATTTAATTTTTTTTTCTCACAGTGGAGTGTTTAACTGCAAATGTGTGGAATTCACTTTCAAATACAAGCGCACGACAACATTCTCTTCCTTTCTTATCTCTTTGGTTGGTTTTCAGTTTTTACTACACAGTATCTAACTGCAATGGGACCCACCACTATTATTATTTATGAAACTAAATCGAAATTGAAAACAATGTACAGTTCTAGAAAATTTTAATTGATATGAATTAGACTGTAATGATTTTATAAAAAAAACTAGTGACGTCAACACAAACCGGTAAACAATTTTCACCAATTTAAAATCTAGCCCTGTGGCTCCCCCTCCACTAATATCTTTGGAGGCCGTGATTTGATGGCTGGTAACCGCACTTCACGGGAAGAAATATATCACTTACCGATATCTGCTTCAGCAGAGTGCCACACCTAGTAATGGGTAAAAGGCGTGATGATATATATATATTGTATTTACAATATTACAATAATATACATTGTATTATGAATATCTTTCAGTAGGGGTAGCTAAATATTTTATTTTTTTAAGGAGTGTTTTGTATTCATAAGTTTGGGGAGCACTGATATAAAAAATTATTATTATTATTACATTATTGTAGCAACGTTTCCCACCGCTGAATCACGTATAAAATGTAGGTGTTATTATTACTTGAATATTTATCAGCATATACTTGATAATAATTAACGAACGATGTTTCGACTTGCGCTTGCGACGAAACGCTTGAACTCATCAGTCAACAGTCGGTAGCCGAGTCGAGTAGTGTTTAACACTAACAGTGAATAATATTAGATGAAACTCTGTGTTTTTCTTTTTAAATTTAAATTGTGTTTGTGATTGTGCAAGTTCTGTGGTTTTTATTTGATAAAATAGGAGCATTGTGAAGGTATTTACATTTGTTTAATCATTATTATTATTAGAAATCGACCGATATGATTTTTTGTGGCCGATACCGATATACTTATATCCGATATCGGCCGATACCGATATATCGGCCATAAAATTTTGTCGTAAATTTTTTGCTGTATAAATGAGGTAAAAGTGATTTATAATGATATACTGGAATATTTTTGATGAACTTACTGGTATGACGACAAGTAAATCAGTGTCATATAAGAAAAGTAATGATGATATGATGAATAAAATTGATGATGAGATTGAATTGTATAAGAAATTAGAAAAATTTTAAGAAATGAAGATCCTTTGACTTGTTGGGCGCAAAAAAAAGACATTTTTCCATTGATGTACAAAGTTGCAATAATATATTTAGCACCGCCGCCAAGTAGTGTTGCTAGTGAACAGCTATTTTCTTCAGCTGGACATGTTTATGCAAGTGCAAGATATCGTCTAACTCTGGAAACAGCAGAAAGCTTAATTTTGTTACATTACAACTTGCCAAAACTTAACTTTAAATATTAATTTCTTTAACTTAGTGTGTAACTTTACTTATACATTTTTAATGACTTTTTTGCTAAATTTTGAATAAGAATAAACTTGATTGGTTTTTTATTTAGTATTTCTGTTATAATTTCCTTTAAAAATCCTTAGCAACTGAAATATTAAGCAATTTATATTTTTTTAGGCCGATACCGATATAGGCCGATATAGTGGTTTACATATCGGCCGATACCGATATCGGCCAAGAAGACCGATATAGCCGATATACCGATACCGATATCGGTATCGGTCGATCCCTAATTATTATTATTATATATTACACCCATACCTCGCTATACGGCCGCTCTTTATACGGCATTTTGCTATAAAGGCCCTTTTCAATTAAGGCACGTTTTCGATTTATGGCCTAAAATGTTTCGCTATAACGGCAAAAAACTTTTTTACCCATTAAATTTGTATGAATTTGTATTGATTCCTTATATGGCTTTTCGCTTTGCGGCCAAGTTTCGTGGAACGTATCTAGGCCGTAAAGCGAGGTATGGGTGTATTTCATAATATATCGAATATTTATGAGTTTGGTTAAACTTGCAAACATCAAATATCATAACTACTACCTATGTCTATTATGGCCGGTTTTATAAACGACAAATTAATTTACTTCCAAAGTAAATAAAATTTATTTATATAAATGACAGTCGAACCTTTTACAGTAATGTTATACAGGATGTTTCACAACTTAGTGCAAAAAATTAAAGGGTATATTCTGTACAACGTGCTGATTATGAAACAAAATAATTATTTTTTTAATTCCAAAAATTAAGGGTTGTTAACCTAAAATATTTTTTGTAGTACTGCACTGGATTCGCTTTCCTATTAAACACAAACAATGAAGTAGGTATCAACTACGAAAGAATAATTACACAATTCAATTATTAGCAGTTATTTATTATAGAATTTTATTTAATTAATAACTTTAACATAATCATCCACCCAGTGGCAGTGGCAACGAAAAATTTTGGACTGGGAAACATGGACAATAGTTTTGCGATTTAAAAAAAAATCTTTTTTTTCATGATCAGCACCTCGTACAGAATATACCCTTTAATTTTTTGCTCCAAGTTGTAAAACATCCTGTAAATGCTATGAAATAAATATAATTAATTCGATTTGTTAATTTAAGTACGTTTACTATAGAAGTAAATTTATTCTGTCCTTTATAAAACCAGGCATTAGTTTATTATTTATTATTATATTTATGTCCAGTTTTATTAAACTACAGAATAAATTTTAATTTGCCAATATCAGTCAAATTTTTGATGCGAATTTGTTGAAATTAAATAAATTTACTACAATCGTTTATTTAACTTATGCACGGTTTTATAAAGAACAAATTCATATTAATTTTATTTTATTATAATAGCAGCTTCATTTTATTTATTATTCTTACAAATTAAATCACTCAATGACTATATTTATCTTCAGAGTGATATTAATAAACTTAATAAATGATGTGACGATTCGAAGTTATCTTTTAACATCAATAAATGTAAAATAGTGTCTTTTACTAGAAAAACTACTCAGTTATTAGTGTTTAATTATTGTATTAATAATAAGTTATTAGAAAGAGCATACGATACCATAGATTTGGGAATATATTCTCAGTCAAATTTTAAATTTCAAAAACACTATGTTTATATGACTGACAAAGCTTACAGAACATTAAGTTTAATTATACGAACAAGCACCTATCTCCGTCCAGAAACTGTTATTGTGCTATTTAATACGTTGGTAAGATCAATTTTAGAATACGGCTGCGGTGTCTGGCTTCCAATTACAAAATCTAATATTGATATGCTCGAAAAAGTTCAAAAGAAATTGTTAAGATACGTATATTATACAGAATTCAAAACTTCGCCTGCATTAATTTCATATGTTCACCAAGTCAAAGTATTTGGATTGTGTACTTTACTAAAATGGCGTGAATTCATTTGCGTATGTTTTATAAGTGATCTAATTAAAACAAAAGTCTATGTACCACAATTGTTACAGTTAGTATTATTTTACATACCACATAGACATTTAAGACCGAGACAACAGAGTTTTCATTGCAAGGACAGCTGTTCACCTTTAAATAATATTTTAAGGATAATTAATGAAATAAAGAGTGACAAATCAAACATATTATCTTCTCTGATATGTAAATTGTAAACACTTGTTTCATTACTGTGAATATGTAATTGGAAATACTATTTTTCTGTATGTTTGCAGTATAAATAAATATTATTATTATTATTATTTTTACTCAAATTTTGTTTAAAATATTTATGACATGTGAAATTATTTGTTACTCGGAAAAATAAAACTTAATTCTAATTACAGTACAAGGGGTCTGGCAATTTATTGTTATCTCAATTAAAATCGTAGTTTGTGATTTAATTAGAAGTCAGCGAGATTTGAACAGTCAATCTCTTGCTTGTTAATTACATAAGTTTTACTTTGATTTTAATCACTAGGCTACGTTATCAAATATTCCTAAATTATTATTACACTTATCTCCTGCAAGTTATTTAAAACATTGAAATGAGTTGAGATTTTAGGTTCAAAAATAGCTTGATATTAACATATAAAATAATACTTTTTCTTCTTAGTAATAAGTTTTGGTGAGTGTTGAGTCTAACAGACGGTGGATAAATAATTCGATTCCATCATCGATCACTATGGAAATTCTGCGGCTAATTTGCAACAAGAGCGGTTGGTCGGCGAAGCGCTGAGTCACTGTAACGTGTATAACAAATGTAGCCGGTTATTGGTCCGAGTGGGATCGCGGCGCTCGGAGGTTCGGAGGTTTGGACCCCCCGGGGGGACGTAACTCACCCCGGACAAGACGTATCGACCCGCACCTGACACGCCGCCCCCTGCTGCGGTTGTTACATGCCACTGTGTGACCAGCGACACTCCCCATCACTTACACGCACGGTTACATTCTTTTTTTACTCAAACTGATTTGAATTTTGCAAGAGTAAAACTAAAATCCCTAGTGACCTGTTTTCATACTTCTACAGCACGATTTTGTAAGAGAGTTGTTATTAAAAAGTTGGTAAAATTTCAGCGGGAAAAAAATTAAGGTTATACGAGTATATTATATAACGTTTTGAACAGGAACAAAATTTTTTTTCTCAAAATTCTCTAAAGTAAAAACATGATCCGTACCGGAACTATATTCATTTATCTTTATTCTTAAGATTTTGATTTAAATTCAGTAATGATAAATCCTAATGTTTAAAAGTCAAATATACAGGAGACGAAAACAAGTAAATGTTTAATAGTTTTTATATTTCGGCTTTGTTTAAAGCCATCTTCAGCAACAAATAAATTAAAAAGTTATGCTAAATAAGTAAATAAAAAACAGTAAAATTAAGTGATGGTGCGATGAGAAGTAAACGATGAATGAGTGACGAATAAAAAGTGAAAATGGTGGTAAAAATATAAACCATTAAACCTTTACTCGTTTTGTATTTTTTTTTTACTTTTAAACCTTAAGATTCATCATTACGGTCATTTATCTTATGTTAATAAATAAATTGACTATTATAATGTTTATAATTATAATTTAATTATTAATGTATTAGTAATAGTACTATCTTTTATTAAAGATAAACTACCCTTAATTTTGAGAATTTAAGAACAGTATATTATCATATGGGGTAGGTGGCTCAGTGGTATCGAGTCGGCCTGTGAATATTGAGAACACTGGTTCGAACCCCACAGCCGACAAACAATTTTCACCAATTTAAATCTACCCTTGTGACTCACCTCCACTAACATCTTTGGGGGCCGTGGTTTGTCTGCTGGTAACCGCACTTCACGCGAAGAAATATATAACTTACCGAGGTCTGCTACGGTAAAGTACCACACCCAGTAATGGGTAGAAGACGTGATGATATATTTATTTTATATTTAGTAAAACTAATTTTATATATTCTAATGAAAAATAAAATGATGTACGCATCACGGACGTTACTAGATGATAGTAAAATGTGAATTTTAAAAAGTTTATTGAAATTGATTAAAAACAGTAGAGGGAGTTTCAGAGACAAACAAAAAATGAGCGACTGTAACGGATTGAACGACAAACATTCATCTATCTAAATCAAAGACGATTTCGTCATCTAGGGATTATGTTCAGTATTTCTATATATAAATATTAATTATTGCCGATAATATAGGCTCCGTACCGATTCATTTAAGCTCGTCTCTTTGATAATCAATGAGCTAAAAATTTCAATGATACCTGTGTTAACATCCATGAATGATATAGATTAGTTTGTATAGAATCTGCGTAAAAGTTTGAAGGTCTCAGATTAAAATCACGTCTTCCCAATTTTCTTTCTAAAAATTCATTAATTAATTGCTTCAAAAAGAAACCGAAAGTCCTTATTGCTCTCCCCTATTTCACTAATGCAGATGCTATAAATATATACTTAATAATTTTGCCAATTAATTTATCACATTTTCCCTTACTTTAAACATTTATAGTTAGATACTTTCTCAAAATTTGAAAAATATAACATAATAATAGATAATAATAATTTGACTGTAAATTAAATGTAAACAAATCTAAGGCTAAGAACTAACTAACAAAGAATTTAACCCCTAAGCCTTAATAAATGAATCAAATCTATATACGTATTTCGAGAACTAAGTTCTCATCCTCAGTAGAAAAGGGAAAAAATCAAGATTACACGACTTGTGAACCAAATCAGTGGTTAAGAAAGAATCTAATTTGCCCAAAAGGGAACATACCTATTTATACTAAAACGAAGCAATGAGCCGTATCCAAGAAATTAATAAGCATAACGCTTAAGTCAACTAATTACCTAAGAAATCAAACAATTTACTGTTAGGTATGGGACCCAGGACAGAACGAATCAACCGATGTTTATTTTTAAATATGTTTATACTCTCAAACGCGTTTGACTGTTTTGATTTTTTCCCTTTTCTACTGAGGATAAGAACTTAGATAACAACAAAGACAAAATTAATTGTCATTCATGCACTTGGTGAAACTAGGTTGAATTTTGTGAGACTTTGCCTAGAGTTTTATTTAATATTTTTTATAAGAACTTAGTTCTCGAAATACGTGTATAGATTTGGTTCTTCTATTAAGGCTTAGGGGTTAAATTCTTTGTTAGTTAATTTGACTGTATACTATTTTCATTCCCATATAACTACAATGAAATTTATTAGTGCGGCTACCACAAATTGCTTAACGATGGACACAACAGGTAATTTTTAAGGGTCGTATTCCGCCTAAAATTATTCTTGTTTTTTCCTATGATTGACCATTTAAAAATACCGGCGAATGGGGCTGTACAACCCTGTGCGAACCTTGCGACACCGGATGTAACGGGTTATATTTTGAGTTCTTTTGTAAACGTAATTGCGGTGCATTTAATCGTTTTATGCCGATCCCTCCAGTTTAAAATGAAAATAGTATAGTAGTAATTTTTTAAGTGGAACTTCATATTTTCATAAATCGGAATACGATGCTGATATGTATGTACTAGTGTAGAGGATTATAAATGAAATGATATGATAATAAGTAGAGTAGCTAGAACCGAAATTCAAATGAGTCGCATACATCAAGCACTAGTAGAGCACAAGTACGACTAAATGGCAAAGTTGTCTGCATAATGTTATCTCAGGCAGCGTATGAATATGAATGAGACAACAGAGTACATTTATGACTAACACAAATCGCGAGAGGAGAATCTAGGTGTGATATAAATTGAAATGAGGTTCACGGGAGGAATTTTTCGATTTCGCGTTGCAAATCCCCAGCTGTTTGTTCGCCTTCCATCAGCAGTAACGTCTCGGCGTTAAGACTGCTTTGTTTGTGACGCGTGCGTAAAATCAGAGTGTTGGCAGCGAGGGAGACCCCTTTAGATGTCGGATCTGCTTTGAACACGTGATGTTATTACCCTCTTCCTTCTGCTCGCGCGCTCGCGGGCTCAATCCCCCAGGTAGACTGACCACCACTACAGGCATCGGAACAGACGTACCGAAAAATCTTTATCCGTTTCCTGTCAGCGCAGTGGGGGTGGATCAGTCGCGCAGCATCTTGTTGATGCCGCGTCTTACCGCTAATACATAGAGATTTCCCCAGAGATTGGCTGGCCGCGAAAAACAACACCGCAAAAAATATCTCCCAACACTACAACGCTACGCGCCACAGTCACACCCCCGCCACGCACAATCGATACACATTCCTAAACCTCACACATATATAAATTAGATGCTGTGGTAAGGCGATGACTTGTGACCCTACAGGTCACGGGGGTTACTTCTCAACTCAACTTTGGGACTATCGGGTTTGGTAGATAAACTGTTTAAAATCCTACCTCTTCGATATGAACAGGAAGTGTGACTATAATCGAATTTAAATTTAATTAACATAATTAACCTTCATATCTTCTCATAATAATAAAAACTAGATAATGTGTATCAAAGAAATACTTAACTATTTAATAAGATGATGAATGTTCACTATATCAGTGTTGGGGCCCCATATCATACAATGAGACTTTGCCCCACATAAATGCTCAATAGTACATGTGACACGCTTCACTTCGATCTGCATGGAGATATAGTGTTTCGTTCCGCACTACATGGACGCTATAGTACCTCAAAAATTATTTTCTTTATTTGTTAAAAAATGAAACGTAAAAAGTCCGCAAATTTATAAATTTTAAATGCGTAACCGATACAGTCGATTGCCGGTATCAGAATGAAATGTGCGGACTTTGAAAAATTACAAAAATATTGACATCTTTTATTCAAGTTTTTCTTGTAATGTAGATTGCTACAGATATATTTATCTTGGTTTTACTGTATATTATTATTATTGAAGACAAATTTTACTTGCTTTTACTATACCGGGTGGTGCTCGGTGAGTGCGAACATAGGAATTTAACATGGGATATTAGTTTTATGCAATTTCCTGCTCTCCTGTACATTTTACGGAAAAAACTGTAGAGGGAAGATTTGTTCAGAATTAAAAGTTACCCATGAAACTGTTTTTACATGTTTTATTAAGTTTTTGGTTTAGCCGTAACATTAAAAATAAATTTCGAAATTTCTGTTACTTTGTAGCAATAGCCATGACTTTTCTTTTATTTTTATGACAAATGCGTTAAATGTCAATTTTTGATGTTTATTAAAGTTAATCTTATAATTTAAATTAAATCTTTGTGTAAGCTATAAAATGAATGTTTATTCAAACGAAGAACGTGTCTTCATTATTAAAAATTATTATGGAGGAAATAGTTATAGGAGGGTGCGGGATTTATTTTCAATTAAATATGAAGATAAACCAATTCCAAGTGTATCAACAATTTCAAAACTGGTTACAAAATTTGAGAGTACAGCTATTGTAGCTGTGACCGATGGTAATGAAGGCAATAATAATAATAACAGAATACGTCATAACGAAGTGAATGAAGAATTGGTATTGGCTATGATATCTCAAAATTCAAGGTACAGCATAAGACATATTGCTTCTGAATGTGGTTTGCATCATTCAACAGTTCTGAGAATTTTAAAAACACATGGATATAAATCTTACAAATTTCAAACACATCAAGAACTTCTTTTGGCTGATTTTGAAACTAGAAGTACATTTTGTGAAATTATGCAAGAAAAGGCAAATCGGGACCAGCACTTTATTTCGTCGATTTGTTTTACAGATGAATGTACATTTACTTTAAATAATGAACCAAATGTTCAGAATCATCATTTAACTGTGTGTACAGGTACCCAATATCCTGAGAAAATTAATATTTGGGTTGGAATTTTTAAGAACAGGATTATACCATTTGAAATTATGGGAAATTTAAATTCTGATATGTATTTAGAACTTCTGCAAAATCATATAGGTCCTGCATTGGATGAGGCAGCTGCAGTAGATGAGGATATTTGGTTCCAGCAGGATGGGTGCCCGGCTCATTATGGAATAAATGTGCGGGAATATTTAGATTTGGTTTTTCCTAATCGGTGGATTGGTCGTGGTGGTGGAATAAATTGGCCTGCAAGATCTCCGGACCTAGCTCCTTGCGATTTTTTTTTGTGGGGGCATCTTAAAAGTAAAATTTACTCTAAACACTACGAAAATTTAGATTTACTAAGACAAGCTATATTCGAAGAATGTGATAATATTACTGACAGGCAATTAGCCAATGTTAGAACTTCGTTTTACAATAGACTTGGTTATTGTCTTGCTGAAAATGGTGGCTTGTTTGAACATTTATTGTAATTTCTTTATTTTTTTATGTAGGTATATTAAATAATATTGTTACAATTATTACTTATTATTTCACATTAAATTATTGTAATTTAAAATTTTTTAAAAAAATTGAAATTGTTGATAAACTTGAAACTGATTTATTATTAAATATGAAAATAAAACTTTGTTCAAAGAATAAAAAATGTGATTTTTTTGATTTAATTTAAATTATAAGATTAACTTTAATAAACATCAAAAATTGACATTTAACGCATTTGTCATAAAAATAAAAGAAAAGTCATGGCTATTACTACAAAGTAACAGAAATTTCGAAATTTATTTTTAATGTTACGGCTAAACCAAAAACTTAATAAAACATGTAAAAACAGTTTCATGGGTAACTTTTAATTCTGAACAAATCTTCCCTCTACAGTTTTTTCCGTAAAATGTACAGGAGAGCAGGAAATTGCATAAAACTAATATCCCATGTTAAATTCCTATGTTCGCACTCACCGAGCACCACCCGGTATACGTATTTTACAAATCTTTTGTCAAATTGAAGTTTGTCTTAAAACTTTTAAATAAACTTGAAATCAATTGTTATAGTTCTAAATATACAGGGTGTTTCTATACCTGTGCATGAAACTTTAATGACATATATAATTTGATATACTGATTATAAAACAAATTTTTTTTTTTGGAATTCGCAAAAATTAGGGTATTTCATTTCTGGTGAACATTTTTTTGTCACTGGTTTAATTGTCCATTTAAATATTTATAATTATGTTACGAATGAAATAAAAGTATAAACACTGCCTACAAATAATCATTTATTAATTAGTTATTATGTAAATACTTGGTGTAATGCCCTATTTTTATTTTTATTTGAATACCTAGTCTAATTTTGTATACGGTATTGAAAGGGTAAGTTGTTGTGGGAGAAATTAAAAAAAAATGTATAGCAACAGTGAATTCGTGGATATGCTGTTAATATATGAAGAATTGGCGCAAAATTCTGAATTGACATTAAAAATATTTCAATTTCCAAAAAAATCTTTTTGTTCTATAATCAGTAAATCAAATTATATATGTCATTAAAGTTTCGTGCAGAGGTATAGAAACAGCCTGTGTATACTCATTCCTGTAATACCTACTTCAATTTACAAAATTTATCTCATTTGTCCAGAAATTGAAATATTTGTATAAAGGTTCTTCCATAACGGCAAATGTGAAACTTTGCACTATATAGCAACGCGAGCATTCCGTTGCAGTCTGTGATCCTCAAAAAAATTATAATGAATTTCACGTGGACTATGCTTTTAAAAAAAATCACAACAATCGCTCTAACCGTATAAGCTGTAGGTGAGTTTGACGTTTGGGTGCCATCCATGTTGAAACGATAGAGAATTAGGCTGAATAATATGTGCGACTTTTCACTAAAATAATTAATTTGCACACAACATTACTGTATATATATTAAATAAGTACGGTGCGGTGGTGTGGATAGCGTTATGGAATTCGAATCCGGAGATACCGAGTTCGAATCACATTCAAGCTAAATATTATATGAACTACCACACTGCGGATCGATGAGTGCGAACCCTGTACTGTAATTGGGATTAAATTCCTGTTTTACAGCGTAACATAAATAAATAAATAATTCACTTCATAAAATAATAATTGCACTACTTTAATGAGTGTAAGAATTTCCTCCAATACATCTCTGCATCATGTGGTGAAGCTAACAACGCCAACAACTACTGCAATGTCGGACCTCGAGACAAGATAAATGTAGACAGCTCAGCTCGGTAGCCGTAATAATTGATCCGGATATTTATACCCTTATTCAAATTGATTTAAACCTATCGGCGACTCAGCTGGTTTGTCTTGTCGCGGTTCAACATGATTAACTCGACACTGGCGCACTAGTGCATTGTGTCAGACAACGTATAACAATAAAGCTCATAATTTGTGCAACACGGTAGCGGAATAGAATTACTCATATGTTCAATTAAAATGTCGCTGCTACGAAGCAAGTGGACAGAATGGGTTGTATTCTAGTTACAAAGCACTTTAGATGTCTTTGTTGTTTATCTCTTCTATTTTTAATTCCTCGGTGCAGTTTGTAGAATATTTTGCATTGTACTAATAAGATTAAGGACCTGGTTTGTTGTTATATACGTTAAACTATTTTCTTTGTACATACCGGATGTTCCAAAAAACAGACTTACTCCGTGAAATACATTTCTAAAATATTACAGATTTAGAAACTACATCAAAAAGATATATTATATAAAAAGTGAAAATATGTATTTTCAGTGTAACCGGAAATGACTCCAACTTTCTTATATTAAATGGAACCCTGTATATTTTCAAACTTTAGGGTCTATATGATATTCTGAATTAAAATAAAAAAATCAAATAATCATCACGCCTTTTGCCCAGGTATGGCACTCTACCATAGCAGATTTTGGTATATTTCTTCGCGTCAAGTGCGGCCATCCATAGATGTTAGTGGAGGGGGAGCCACAGGGGTAGTTTTAATGTGGTGAAAATTGTTTTCCTGCTGTGGGAAACAAACCCGGGCCCTCAAATCCACAGGCCGACTCGATATCTCTCAGCCATCTACCCCATATTCTAAATTCAACCATGTATAATAAGTGAATTTCTCATTATAAATCATTGTAAAAAAAATAAACTAAATTCTTTACACTCTTTATTCAAATATCTAAATTAACAAGGTACATATGATAATTCAATTAAACACAAACTTATGGGGTAGATGACTCAGTGGTATTAGAGAACCGAGGTTCGATTCCCACAGACAATAAATAGTTTTCACTATACATTCAAATTACCTCTGTGGCTTCCCTTCCAGCAACATCTTTGGGGCCGTGAATTGACGGCCGGTACTTCACGCGCATAATTTAGTACTTACCGAGATCTGTGTAGATAGAGATAGAATATTTTATTGTTCTATTTTTTTTCCTATGCCGTATACCTACATCACTATAGAAAACAGATTTTTGACAAAATGACAATTATAGTTAATAATTAGGTAGACCTCTAAGTAGTATTAGTCCAGGGCCCCACAAATTCACGATCCGGCCCTGATCTACTCTATATAAAAACTAAATTAACAAACGATCATAAACAGTAGAATAGAATAGAGGCAACAATAGTTATTATTTACTAATTTTAGATAAAAATGTATATACTTAACAAAGAGTTGTCTTCCTTGTTTATACATATGAAATTGACAAAAGTCGTTTCTATATGTAGTTTCCATACTCGAGTTGAATTATCAATGAAATCGTGTGTGATAAGTCAGATATAAACGTTGAAATTCCTGTACGTTTTGATGCAGAGTTAATTGGTCGTGGGCGTTGAACGAAGCTCGGTCAGCCGATCCGATCGGCCGGTCGCATGAAATAATTACCGCATCGCCCGTCTCCATCCACTTGCTATTAATTTCACCTCCGTTCGAACGAAGCCAACACCGAGCATTTCCATCTGTCGAATGGCGGCGACGGCGGTGCAGCGCCCGCGCTTTTAACGAGTCCGAAATAAACCGCAGCGGGTGACTAATCACCAGCTTTCACATTCAATTTATAACGGAAGGTGCCACGCAACTGTTAAATTAACATGGATATTTACTCGCTTTAAATGCGCACCACTATCACTTACTCGAAACTGCATTTTGAGCTGTTTTGTTGTTCATTAATGTGCACTTCTCTGTTAAATGGACTTTTTTCTTAACTCTTTTCGTAATCAATTTATTTAAATGGGAAAGTTTAACCCTTAATGAAAATTTGATTAATTTGTGACATTGCCTCTTTTAAATGGACAAGACATAAATTTCACGCGGACTTAACGAAATTACATCTTTATGTTCTTACCAGGGGCGGATCCAGGGATGGGGTCATGGGGGTCATGACCCCCTCCCCTAAGGTTGAACTTTTTTAAATGTTGGCCCTAATACATATTAATGATATAATTATTTACGATAACTCAATTTATTAAACAAATTAAATAAAAAGTATTATCTAAGAACTTAAAATTCTAAGATAATTAAGAACTATTGTTTGATTTATTATTCTAATAAATAGCCAAAACCCAATATTTTGTGGGGATATTATTTCGAACCGCAGATGGGAGAGGTATTCTATTTAAGACCTAGTCAAGTATGTGACTACCGACATTTGCACTTAGAAAATCAACTTCTAATTCAATAATTTTTGTATTCTATCGAAGAACCGTTTAGATATTGAAACTTTATGATTTAAAAAGTGTTGGCGTTCTTAGAGGAAATTTTTGAGGTGAAAAAATGATTTATTGTGATTTAATGCGATTCCAAAGACGATTTAATGTGATTGTAAAAATTATTTAAAGCAGGAATATAATATGAGCAAATACAAATGTTTTTTATATTTAGAAGATGGGCAATTCCCCCCCCCCCCTCCGAGACAAAATTCACACCATGACCCCCTCCCAATTCGAAGTCTGGATCCGCCCCTGGTTCTTCCGGTATAATTCAATATTTATTTATTTATGTTACGCTGTACAACAGGAACTTCATCTCAATTACAGTGCAAGGCCGCACTCACCAACCCGATGTGTGGTATTTCATATGATTTTTAGCATGAGTGCGATTCGATCTCAGGATCTCCGGGTTCCATACTGCCGTACTGACGGGCTAAATATATTTATAAATATAATGAATCTACTCATATACCTCAATAAATGTGTATTCCTTTTGAACTCGATAATTTTGAGAAAAATATAAAATAACTATTGCGATATTTCTACTACAAGTATTTAGATATAGCGTTGATCATGATATGTCAAGCTTGAGACAAAGGTACAGTTTCAGTTGGTCTCCATAAGCTTACCATTGCTGTCACTTGTATTTCTTTATTTTTCTTTTATTTTTGGTTTGTAAATAGTGTTTTTTTTTTATTCATTTATATATGTAGAATATAGTTCTGTCTTGTACTCATTTATCATTTAACTTTTATGTACAAATTTAAGTATATAGTTTATAGGTTCTTTTAATAGTGTAGGTAGAAATTAGTTCTTTGAGTATAATATTAATTACTTATGATTTTATTACCGTCTTTATTGTAAATTTTAATTCCATTACATTCATTTTGATTTATTTTTTAAGTACTTATTTCTTAAGTTAGTACCAAAGTGTACCTTTGTCGTAGTTCCAATTTTCACCACTATGAGCGCTTTCTTATTTAAAATCCCAAACCTATAATTTTTTTTTATTATGTGTCTTCTTGATATAAAATACATCATTATTATACCATAATGTTTTCAAATTTAATGCAATGTTTTCAACATCTAACTTAAAAAAATGTAGGCACAATAAGCGTTTTATTTCTTAAAAGTATTCCAGCATTTATTTAAACATATAAATACTAATCGACACTATTGTAATTTTTTTTTCATTTTCTATAAATTTCACGTAAATATTTTCTCTTCGTAGATTACAAAATACAAGGTGTTATAAATAGTACAAAACTTTGCGAGTATATAAATTTTGATGTACTAATTCTGAATCAAAAAGATTTTTATCAAAATTTGCTGAATGAAGAGCATTTTTATTATAAATAATAATGAAGATATAACCTAGTAGATGGAAAAACGAAGAAAGACGAATGTTTAACTGGGAAAATGTATAAGCAGTTACGAAGTTAAGCATTGTGTACACATTGCTAAAGCAAGAATTTGTTCATGGAACTACTATTTTACTGAGTAACTACAGTAACCATTTGTCTATTTAAATAGTGTCGAACAATTTTCAATATAGATACAGATATATTTTACGTAAGCTATGAAGAGAATATATTTGCATGATGTTAGTAGCAAACGATACATTTTCACAATATCGATTACTATTTATAGAGCAAATTAAAAGTCATTTGTTCAAGTGAACGCTGGATCAACTATTACTTAAAATAATTACGTCTAATGCAACCTTTCTCTCTTACATTTGAAGCTTTGCTTATTATTAAATATACCATAATAGAACCTAACAAATTACAAAAATAACATTTTCGTAACATATGGAAAACATAAAAAATAATATTATTTTGGTACTGTTGATGTGTTGTAACTAATGGAACCTGACAAAAAATAATTTGAGAGCGTGCGTGAAATACTCATTTTGCGCACTAGGATGCGAAACTTCACAAAATACTTATTTTCGTAACACATGCACAAGAAACACGTTCTTATTCCCTAATTTTAGAGAGAGAAACACTGCTTTTCTCCCCTAGGGAGAGAAACATTATGTTTCTCCCTCTAGGTAGGATGTTTCTCTCCCTAGGTAGCATGTTTCTCTCCCTAGAGACTACGATTATTAGCTGTTTGCGGTGTTTCCTAGGTAACTAGTTACGCAACCCATATTTGACATTTGTCCCGATAAGACTGACAGTAATTTTTGTGCACGAAAAGTATAATATGCTTCACGGGAAGGCGCGATTATCCCTTGTGTAAAGTTGGCAAACCGAGACGTAAGCGAGGGCCGAAGGGAATAATCGCTTGTTTCCCTCCCTTGATGCATAACATACTATTTTGTTAAACATTTATTTCTATATTTTTCAATTAACTAAAACAACAGGTATTTAACTGAATTATTGTGTTAAATAGCAGTTCATATTATTTTAAATTACGATTCAGCAACTACAACGTTATTTTTGTCTTCGCCAAGCTAATAACAACAATAATAATAGTATGAAAATAAATATAGATAACTATGTAATTGTAGGTCCAATTACTGTTTTAATTAATATAAATATGATTTATAATGTTATTTAAAGCAATGGTGTAGATAGCGTTACGGAATTCGACTCCCACTCTATTTAAAACTATATGAACTACCACATTACGGCTCGGTGCGTCCTGATCCTGTATTTAGGATTAAATTCCTGTTGTACAGAGTAATATAAATATATAAATATATTACCATTTTCGTTATATTCTGGAATCTAGATAATGTCTACTCAAGCTAAACATTATATTATAAACTATCACACTGCGGCTCGGTGAGTGCGGACTCTGTACTGTAATTGGGATTAAGTTCCTGTTGTACAGTGTAACATAATTAAATAAATAAATAAATAAAATGCTTTTATCATTTGGGTTCAATGACTTCATAATGATTTAACTTATTAAGGGATTTCATTTCGGCGAAACAGTCTTCAATTTCGCGACCGCAAATTGCCGTTTTATTAGTTGTGGTTTACAAAGAATCAGATTCTCGTAAATCGGAATCATTTGAAAACCACTAACACAAGTTTCGTAGAATCACAGTAACGGAAGTCAATCTGTGTTTATGTTATTACTAACAATAATTTATGATGTCCATTTCCTGTGACATATTCATTGTGATTTTACTACACAATAACATACGTCGAATGGCGAATTAGAAATCCAAATTGTATTAGATAATATCGTAGAGTTTATAGTTTATACCATTAATAAAACAGAACGACTAACTGAGGGACAACTATAATGTTTCAGCCAGAAGCGGATTTAGAATAAATCGAGTTTAAAAGAAACACATCAAATAGGGTTCTTTGTAGAAAATACAAATTATATGTTTATTTGCACAACAAAAACTTAATCCCAATTACAGTACAGGGAGCGATACAACTTGTGTTGGAATTCGAATTATTCGGACACAGACGTATATTTTTAAATTGATGTTATTCGCTTTACTATTTATTTAATTCTTATTTGTTAAATATTTAGGAGGAAAATGACATAACATCATTCAATCTGATGTGTGAAGAAAAGAACGTATGTTAGATGATAACTGATTTCACTGTAGTGAAAACTGTCAAACGTAACCAAGGTTATTTTGAGTTTAAACTGCATTTAACAGTTATTTGTATCACTAATCCAGAAACAGCACTTATGCGAGTGCGAGTATATTTAACAAAGCGGCTCCGAAGGCGAAACTTGCAAATTCGAGTACTCACAGACTAGTTTCTCGGCGTGTAATACATTTCTGTTTGTGCCGATGTTACCTTAAAATATATTTTTAAAAATTGACATATTTGTTCAAATATTGAATATTATGGATATTTTTGTTTATAAAATTGCTTAATTAAATTAGTTTATATAACAATTTATTTGTGTACCTATTTGGTAACAGTAATTCATAAGTCATTCAAAAATTAAATATTTATTATTTTATCAGTTGCGCATTTTAAGTTGGTTATAGTTAGTCACGAGCGTAAAGTGTTTTTGTTCCTCTTACACTATTGCAGCTCTCGCCTTCGGCTCGCGCTGCAATTACCGTGTTCGAGTAACAAAGAATCACTTTACGCTCTTAATACGCACATAATTTTTTTTACGATTGCATCTTCAAATTATTAAAAAATGTATGCGTACTGAAAATAAATTCGTTCTGTCAACTGTCAATATGACAAGTTTCTATTTTGTTTGTATCCCTGATAACTATTGAAATAAGCGCGCATTTAATATCTTTTTCGCGCATTGCCATTGGAAACGCGCGAATTTAACGTCTTTTTCGCCCGTTGCCATTGCAGACGCTCAAAAAAGATATTATTCGATTGTTCCACAGAAAACGTCAACTTTACGATGACAAATGAGAGCCTAATTGTCAACAAATGGAAACAGTTTGAAGATTCATAATTAATCATTAAAATAAATTCAATTATCCATTTAACTCTAACATTTATATAATCTTCTTTAATGTCGATGCAATAAAATAACAGCAACTCAAACTAAACTTCGAGTATTTGGTTAAATGAAGTGACGTTACATTTTCGTGTTAGTCATATTAAAGTTTTATTAAATGATGAAAACATTGGTCTTGTAATACCGACTTGATATCAGCGATGATTAAAATCACATACTCTCGCTTCTGAGGTGAAAATTGTATCCGTCGAACAAATAACTAGGCATAAATATGACCGAAACGAGAAGAACTGACATTTTTTGATAATTCATTTCTTCTGTCAGTCTTCATGAATGATTGCAAGTTGCAAATGCACATGAATTCGCGTTTTCCAATAGACATTTCTCAGCTAGAATTCGTCAATAAATTAGTATTTTATTGACTGAGAATATATTTTACACTACACGTTTCCTTTATTTTTTTAACTCTTTTTGTTAATATTTTTGTACTGGTAGCAGTGCGACGAAGTAGGTCCTAAAATGTCTTTGCCTGGTCCATGGTCCGCCTCTGCTTTTATGTATACTAACGTGAAAATATCATTGGTTTTTTGTTGGTTAAAATAGTCTTGGAGTAAAAAGAAGGTTTCGTATGCGGTGTTTATGTAAGTTCCCCGTCGTTTCCGATTAATCAGCGAGTATTTTTTAACGTAAAGACGCGAATGTGGCATATGGCAAACATGTGCCGGGTATTTATGGTGAATGGCGCGCTGCTGATGACCTGCAGCGCTCCGTAAACACCGCCAGGTTCAAACAACCCCCGCCGCCGCCACTTGCTACATTAACCGATCGACTCGACTCAAGCATTCGCCGTTTGCGCACATTTAAAATACATAAAGAAGCGCTCTATCGCCGCGCTGCTCCACTGCTGCTTTCATTATATTTTTATTATTTAAAAACAACTACTCAGTTTGTAGATCGAGTTAACTTCTACCTTCGTACGATACATTTTATGTTTAGCGAGGTATTCCTTGTTTATTTTATCGAACTCTTTTTCTTTTGTGTTCTATTGTAGATATTTTGTGTAAGTTAAACAACCACAAGAAGTAGTTAACTGCTAGTTTTCTAAATACTCAAATTGCTTAGTTTTTCCTAATAAAATTAACTTATAACTTAAGAATTTTAAGCTTTCAACTTGCTTTAATACTTTTTTTTCGTTTCTTCAAAGAATATATACCAACAATGCCAGAAAGTGCCTTTAAAAATCTCTGAAAAACTGCAGATGAGTCTGGGAGACTTACAAAGACTCTAAGCATGACTAAGTGAGTAAATAACTTGCTAATATGAACATCCGATTAACTACTCGTAGTAGTCGACTAAATTTATTTTTCGCTGTCATACGTTTGTAAATGATTTGTAAGGAAAATACTTAAATAATAAATAGTAGAATATTTAGTTATATGCATCAATTAATCAACTGCTAAATAGTTGCACTTATATGGTAAGGGTTAGATGGTAAAACAGCCCTCGTTTGAACCTCGCCCTTGGCTCTACGTTATAAATAAAACCAAGAAAAAAAAATAATTATTATTTGTGTATCTAGGCTGCGAAATGATCATTTGTGTGCGTCGAAGAAAATCATTTACAAATTTAATTTCGAAATGAAGGTTATTATAAATATTAATGTGTATCTATCGAGAAGTTTTCAAAAACAATTATTAAGTTGTTTATTTATCAACGGCATTATGTAATCAAGTTTTTAATTGGTTTGGAACAGCCTGCCAAAGTAGTTGACAGCCCGGTAAAGTATTTTTGTCGGACAGTTTAATTTCACGAGCTGAATTGTGCGTTTTAATGTCAATTTTGTTTGACAGTTGTTTGAAAACATATTTTGTAACAAATAAATATATCATCACGACTTTTACCCAT
Source organism: Pterostichus niger (assembly GCA_947425015.1). NCBI lineage: Eukaryota > Metazoa > Arthropoda > Insecta > Coleoptera > Carabidae > Pterostichus > Pterostichus niger. The sequence goes on along the minus strand of OX380342.1, from coordinate 8,860,545 downwards.
TACAGGGTGTGTCACTCTGTCTTAACAAATATCGGTAAGTAATATATTTCTTCGAGTTATCAGCCGTCAAATCAAAGACCCCAAAGATTTTAGTGTTGAGGGAGCCACATGGGTAGTTTCAAACTTTGTGAAAATTGTTTCTCTGTTGTGAGAATCGAATCCGGGTTCTCTAATCCACAGACCGACTTGATACCACTGAGCCACCTACTCAATCCTTTTTAATTATTAGCGCCCGGTTAAAACTTTAACCAATGACAACAAATGGTACTGAATAAAAAATGAAAATTTCATTAGACATATTTTTACTGGTTAAAATATTTATCTGATCATTATAAAAATACCAGATTTGTTACAGAATAAGCCCCTTAATCGGCATTCATACTAGCGGTCTATACAGGGTATTCCACAACCTATGGCACTTATTTTAACCCCAAACTAATTATGAAACAGAATTTTTTTTTTTATAATTCATAAAATGAATTGCACATTACATAAAGTAAAAGTTATTTACGTAAAAAGTCAGGAAAGCGTTCAATTCTAGGATGAGTAGATAGTTTCATGCCGAGTGATAGCGAGGCTTGAAACAGCTTACGAGTCCTGTACGACGCTTTACTGACGTGTTACGTTAAATATTTTACCTAAAACTTATAAACAAATATTAAATATTTGAAATTAATTTAAATAATATAAAATATTTGACTTACATATTCAGTCAGTATTTTATGTTGCTAAGTAACTAGACACTCACGTTTGTTTCATTACCTGTCTAGGCAGGCAATATGTTATTTTCCTGACTAAGCATGCAAAGCTAAACTTCTTAAAGGTCAGGCAAATGTTTATTTTCCAGTCAGTTACAGGCAAACATTTTTTATATTAAAAACACTACAATAGTCCATAGAACATCAGATAAATGTCTATTAGTAGTGATTTAGTGTTGCAAATATAGTATAATTTTTGTCGGTCAGAGTAAAATTTGTCGTTTAAATAAGTGATGTATGTAGTAGTAATGGCAGCCAACTCGGATTCAAAATTAAAATCAAATTTAAAAAAAATTATATCTTGAAAACAATACGCATACAAGACGTAAAAACTTTATTTATATATAATAAATATAATAGGACCGCTTTCAGAAAAAAATAAAATTAAAATGACTCTATTCTATTTGATGTATGATGAAACTGCCAGACGATCTTTCTTTTCTCTGGAATGAAGACTGTCAACATAAACATAACCTAAGTTACGTTACACTTAATATAAACTTAAAATGATGTTTATACTACTAATTCAAATTCTAATCGTGTTGAAAACTTGAAAAATGATGACCAGAGTTTAATTGTGTTCACTCAATTTGTAAAAACTACAAAAGTCAACTCAAACTATACCACAGAGCGAGAAACAATTGAGTATTTGACCAGATTGTACGTTTTCGTCACGTTTTTATGTTTAGTGTTTATCAAAATGTGAAACCATTGACAGCGGCTTTAAACAACCACAAAAGTAGTAATTTAGTGTTGTGTAGAACAGGAGAGTTATTTCAAAGCTGTTAAAAATACGCTGTATCTACCAGCAAACGGTAATTTCGTTCGTTTATTGATAATGAATCTTCCAAATCTGAGAAAAATCAGAGATAAACAACAATAATTTACAATGGGACGCCGCCCATGCCAAGCAACGGTCGTTAAGTAGCTAACAGACGCAGTGGCAGCGACAGGCGGTATAATACGGCTTCCGTTGACATTTCAGAAGCCTATTTTCGCCTTCTCGTCTTGCATACACTACATGTACACGGCGCGTCCGCATCGAATGATCGTCGGCTCTGGAATAAAACTAACCTTTATCGCGCTGTTTTTATCGGGCAGTCGTCGAGTCGCGGCTCCGACAAAAAACCATTAAACGTCAACTTAATAGTCGGACGACATCTGGAATGTTTGTTCTGGGGTTGTAAATGTGCAATAAGTTTACCTGATTGATTGGTGTAGCGCGTACGTACGCTACCTATAAACATGCCACGCAGTCGTCTGGTTCGTCTTGGTGTCAGAGGCGGCGTAAAGGAAATCAAAATTGGGTTGGAACTGGAATAAGACACATTTCAGGGATCATGCATATATTTTCAAAATTAAAAATTACAAATATATTTGTTTTTTATGTAAATAATTAAGTTTTTGAGTTGAGTAATAAAGGCAATATTTTGAGACATGAAATAATAGTTTTAGTCTGACAAAATTATTTTTTCAATATTACTTGTGATATTTACATTTCTCTCACTAAATTTAGTTGTGATAGTAACCTTTTTCTCACTAGTGATGAAAGTAAATAACTCTTCTCACTAGTGAGGGAAACGGTTACTATCACAATTAAATTGAGTGAGAGAAAAGTCATTTGACATGTTGACCAAGGAGATATGATGTGCATTTGCAAATTCAACTCCTTTGAGTTATATAAAATAATTTTTAAATTTCTTGTATCGCAAACGTAAAATAGTTATTTGTGTATTAAGAGCGTAAAGTGATTCTTTGTTACTCGAGCACGGTAATTGCAGCGCGAGCCGAAGGCGAGAGCTGCAATAGTGCAAGAGGAACAAAGACACTTTACGCTCGTGATACACACATAATTTTTTCTACGATTGCATCTTAAAGTTATTAAAAAACGTAGGTATACGTCTAAAACTAAATTCGTTTTGTTAACTGTCAATATGACAAGTTTCTGTTTTGTTTGTATCCCTGGTAACTATTGAAATAATCTTTTTCGCACGTTGCCATTGGAAACGCGCGAATTTAACGTCTTTTTCGCGCGTTGCCATTGGAGACTCGCAAAAAAGATATTTTTCGATTGTTCCACAGAAAACGTCAACTTTACGATGACAAATGAGAGCGTAATTGTCATCTTTTCATAGCAATCGTAGAAAAATGTAATTTTTACGTGTAATGTTGAAAATAATAGTATGTAACACACGTAGGAAAGGGCTATTGCCAAACTCGTACTCGCTATCGCTCGTGTTATAATATACTATTTTTACCTACTTGAATAAAATAAATAAATATATCATCACGCCTTTCACCCATTACTGAGTGTGGCACTCTGCCTAAGCAGATCTCGGTAAGTGATATAATTCTTCGCGTGAAGTGCAGTTACCAGCCGTCAAATCACGCCCCTCAAATATGTTAGTGGTGAGGGAGCTACAGGGGTAGAATTAATTTGGTGATAATTGTTTGTCGACTGTGGGTATCAAACCAGGGTTCTAAAGATCCACAGGCCGACTCAATACCAGTGAGCCACCTACCCCATTACCTACTTAATTTAGACTATTTCGTAGATTTGTTCAAATTAAAATAAAGCAAATTGATAAAATGTTTTTGATAATAAGGTTCTAGAAAATAATTGTTATGCATGTTCCGAACACAAAGTCCCCCAAATTATTCCTAATTAAAAAGAATTTTTACCAAACATTTAAAAACAGTGTAGTAATAGAGAAAAAAAACAAATGAATGTGAAACAATATTTACGCAAATTATAATAAATACAAAGGATCAACAAGAAATAGCTGGAATTTTTTTTCTGAAACATTTAATATAAGATTAACGTATTTGGCCAGCCTGTTAAATACAAACGAAGTCAAATCATAAAAATGTAAATAATACTTTAAACGCAAGTAGCTTACATATACTAAATTCTACAATTAATTTCTAACATTTTTAGGCACAAAATGTATAGCAGTATAGGTAGCTATTTTTAAAATAAAAGAACTAATTTATCGCACAAATAGATTATCATAATATATAATAAAATTAATAAGTTTGAATTAATACAGAAATGTTTATTTCCTATTTCAAAAGTTGGCATTCCAAAATTGACTTCTAATTTTAACCATGCATCTACAATACTCATATATTAGTATATATCATTTAATTCAATTCTGGTCCGCAAACAATTTGATAAATAAAACTGCAAAATAAATCATCAAACTGAAAATAAGATTTGACGGGGGATTCGTATTCATAACCGTCTAATTAGGGATCGAAACTCATACTTTCTTCTATACGAAGCTATATTATTTGTTTAAAGTAACATTGTTTTTTTTTTGTTTAATAACAAAGCAGTTTCAGTTCAATAAGTAATTAAAATATAAGAAATGAGTTTTCCACTACACTAGTATTTCTCTTTACATTACTAAAAAAGGTTTCAAATATAAGTTGTGGATAATTAAATTCTGTATTTAGATCAATCTACACATTTAAAATAAATAACAAATTTGTCAAAAATCTATATTATTTACGAAGTTAATCATGAAACTACTATACAAATTTGTAATATTTATCTGTTACATACCAAAATATGTATTGATTTTATAAGTAAATAACTAAATAAGAAAATGAAATGTAAACTAACTTGGATGCAGAAAATAATCATGTACAAATTTTATTTGGATTTATTGCTTCTAAAATAAGTAGGAAAGGAAAAAGGAAATTTATTCGTTATGCTTATGTTTCACATAAGTACATATTTTAAACTTATTTTAACAGTAGGTAAATAAAAAGGATGAAATGTGTAGCTAGTTTAGATGCAGAATAAATCATCTTTAACAGTGTTTCTCAAACTTCAGATATCCGTGTACCCGTTTTAAAATCTCTATCAAAATAATAAAAATAAATAAATAAATATATCATCACGTGTTTTACCCATCACTGAGTTTGGCACTCTGTCGTAGCAGATCGTGGTTAGTGATTCACGCGAAGTTATATATAACTTACCGAAATCTGCTACGACATAGTGCCATATCCAGTAATGCGTAAAAGGCGTGATTTCTTTGAAAATTGTAGATTATTTTACCTGAAATTAACAGGAAAATAAACATTTGCCTGACCTTTAAGACGCAAGTAAGCTTTGCTTAGACAAGAAAATAATAGACTGGCAGTGAAACAAACGTGAGGTGTTACTTAGCAAGATAAAATACTGACTGAATATGTAAGTTAAATATTTCTTTTAATTTAAATTAATTTAAAATATTTATTATTTTGATAAAATGTTATACGTAACACGGCAGTTAAGCGTCTTACAGGATTCGTAAGCTGTTTCAAGCCTCGCTTTCGCTCGGCATGAAACTATCTACTCATCCTGTAATTGAACAATTTACTGACTTTTTACGTAAATAACTATTCTAAAGATTAAAAATTACTCCCAGCCTCATCAATACTTTTCTTTTCTCCTTTTCAAATTTGTAAAAAAATTAAATCGTATTTCAAAGGAAAAAAATAGTAGCTACTCGTAATAAGCCTAAAGCGTTAAAAGATTATTTGTTGTCGAAAATTAATTTCCGTATTAACCTAATGAATAAATGTTTAATAGGTTCGTGCTACCCCATTTAATGGGGCATATTTTACTCACAGTTGTTGCTTCTCAAGTGCGAGTTCATAGTTTCAAATTTCTCTGACCATTTCTTTAATTATGAATTCTGAAAGATTATGTTAAAAAAAAGTATGCCATATTTTAGTTTTACTATCGCAAATTGTTTAAATACATTTTGGAGTGGGCACATGTCCCCGTTGCCGCCGCCACTGCTTGCGTGGATCTTGTCGGGATAAAATACGGCAACCTACGAACTTCGGATGAAAGGGCGCTCTACCTACGGTACGGTGCATGCCAAGCATGCTTTACACTCTGGCCCACTACACCTTTTTAATGCACTATAAATTCCTACGTACAACGCGCTTCAAACTATTTGTTATTTGTTTTTCCTCTGCTAACAAAGGTTGCATGTTCATTACCATCGCAAACGTGACTGATTTTTTTGGCAATATTGTCTGCAATGCGTAGACGGAGAAAGTTCTTCGTGCCATTAGGCCCGGCTGGGCGAATTGTAACGGCGTAACAGGGAAACGACAACGACGAGTCTGAATTGTTGTAACGGCTGTCTTCCAGAGCCGTGACTCAGTCAAGAGGAAGAGCGATAAAGCACTTAATGGAGGTGTAATTACACGGGGCCTAACGCACTCGCTGTCTGCTTCCAGACGTCGTTCATGTCAACGACATTCTACTGCACTCGGAAAAATCCTGCAAATCCTTATATTTTCATGCTCAAAACTGCGATACCTGGTTTGAATTCTATTAAAATCGCCCCTGTGTTTCACCCTCTGCTGTCAGTAATGGAAGCCGTAATTTAATAATTTTACGACTTCAGTTGCAAAACTGAAACAGCCAGATTTTGAATCATTTATTAATCCTACTATTTATATATTTAGTAATCCTGATATTGTTATCTGATATCTATAACTGTTTAGTATTATATTAGTCCAAATGATATCATATAAATCAGCAGTTCTTAAACTTTAAAATAAAATCTCTTTTGCCGCGGACCATCAAGGTTTAACTCAAGATTTAAAACCCTAAAGTGCATCAAATACTTATTTAAAGTTTGTTATAAAGGACTTTCATGTACGGGCAAACATAAATTAATTTATAAATATGCACATTACAACTTTAATAATTTTTATTTCTATTTTCTATGTAAATGACACTTTATACGTATTTTTCTACTTCCTTTAGGAAATATACGTTTTATTTCACTTATTTGAGTTAGATAATGAACTGCATTATTTAACTAGTGAAATAATGAAGTAACATAGCAACAGATATCTTGGTAGAAGAATTCTGATGTGTTATTCTTTATTTTTTGAATTTATAATTGTCATTAATGTATCAAAGTTTCATAATTTCAAAAACGCTCTTTCGTATTTATTAGAACGGAAGTAGAAAAAATATTGTATGCAACTAATAAGGAAATAGATTGTTACCTTACTTATTTCACATGCGTAAGGTAATAACCTTCATTTCCTTACTAGTTTCATAAATAGCAATTATAATAACTAAGTAAATTACAGCGCATAGTCCTGGCTCATAAATAAATCTAATTTAAACTAATTAAACGTTATTACTTGCAACATCTGCAATATTTTGTATATTTTTGTGAACTGCAAGAAAATCTCCTTCAAAATCTTCATCGAGCATTAAATCCATTATTTCAAATTATTTATTTCTAGAATTAACGGAACTGTTGACACTGACAGTAGTCATCACACCGGTCACATACTAAGACAACTTCTAGCTGTAAATTGTCCTAGCACCAACAAACTTTGATTACAAAATGTAATGTATCTTTTTATAAAATTAATTTAAAAAACGCTGTGAAGGTGAAAATAAACATTTGTACGCGGCACGCTTGCAATTAATATTTACTGGACTGAACTATGGAGGCTCGCTCCTTCGTTACTCCCTCCACAAACTTTTCAGCACGCCCGTAAATATTAATTTACTACACTGGCCTCGTAAATAACTATATTAGAATTCTTCTATATCTATATAAATATAACACTATCGCTCGGCATGAAACTATCTACTCATCCTGTAATTGAAGACTTTCCTGACTTTTTACGTAAATAACTATTTCTTACCACTGGACTGATAGCTTACAGTAATGAACAAAAATTAGTAAACATTAATCATTGCGAAAACTGTTACACAACTTTAATTAAACAAAATAAAATTTAATGATTAACGTCAAGTATCTAAGCAGCAAGAGAATAATTATCTTCACTTTCCTTACCTTCAAACAACTTTTCCGTGTTAATTAAATTCCACATATATTGATAATGAAAATCTGTGTCTTAATGAGTGTCATTAATGTTCAGATAATACATATTTAATTAGTAAATTAAAGTTGAAATCGTGCATATATTTCGCGCTCCGCTAATATCCCTGGGTGGCGTATTACGACGACAGTAATCCTACCTCTTGAGTAAAAGGCGTGTCGAAACATTTATTAATCCTCCTATTTTTGAGTAAACTTCATGTTTCTCTATTTCTATTTGGAAAAAAAGTAGTACAACTAAACGTATGTTCATGGTGAACGATGAATAGTATTTACGACGTATAAATTCCATGATACTTGGACCACCAACACCAACATAACGAGCCTAAAGTCCCAAGCTCCGTAAATCTGTAAATACCGTGCACGCAGCTGTTCAGTACAGTACACGTGGAGTCGGTAAATTAGCGGCTTGCATTGCGGACAATACTGAACCACGGAACGGATCTTCATTCACCAGTCTTCATGGTCATTTCTGTCATCGTTTGTCTTTGGTTAAATCCTCCACAACTTTGTACTTCTTTTACTCCACTAAAATCAGTCGACAATTTTTCATCTTGTTTTCCTCATTTAACATCGTTCACTGAACAATTTAATTAAGCTACTAACAAAATAATATTTAAAAGTTTTATAATAGGGACAATAACTATTTTTCTTTACAAATCACCAACTAGCTATCTAATACATATTGATTACAATAACTATTACTTTCGCTTGGAATGTTCTGTCAACAATAAAACCGAAATTGCAGTTTAAAACAAATCGTTGAACACAACAATATGTTGATTGCAACAATACGATATAGTGATTACAACAATATATTGATTACAATAATTACTACTTTCACGTGCAATGTTCTGTCAACAATAAATTCGAAATTGTAGTTTAAAACAAATAGTAGAACACAACAATACGATATAATGATTACAACAATATATTGATTAAAATAATTATTACTTTTGCGCGGAATGTTTTATCAGCGATGAATTCGAAACTGTAGTTTAAAACAAATCGTTGAGCACAACAATATATAAATTGCAACAATATGATATAGTGATTACAACAATACATTGATTCCAATAATATTAATTTCGCACAGAATGTTCTATCAAACAAGAGTTTCTGAAACGTTAGGTATTGTAGACCAACCTATCATAGTATCATATGTCAGTATTGATGACGACAAACTACCAGTCAATGTTTGTACCATTTGAAATAGAAATTCGATTAGGAAATTTCTAATTATAAAATAAATATATCACCACGCCTTTTATCCATTATTGGATGTAGCACACTGCCGTAGCAGAACTTAGTGAGTGATATATTTTTATGCGTGTAATGCGGTTACCAGTTGTCAAATCATGACTCCCATAGATGTTCGTGGAAAACTGTTATTGCTGCGAATTTACATGAAGTTTCATAACAAATATTTCACTTCATTGCATTTGTTCAAATTATGCTGACCGGTATAAAATGGGTTTTGCACGGATGTATACTTATGGCCAGGAAAATATTATGGCAGTTACAGCCGAGTTTTTTTTTAAGACATCACAAGCAAATTCTTTGACCCTGGTTATACTTGAGGTCTTAATCTATCGTAAATGCATATTGTCACGAGCACAAATAAACATTTTCGTAACACATGCACAAGAAACACGTTCTTATTCTCTAATTTTAGAGAGAGACACACTGATTTTCTCCCCTAGGGAGAGAAACATTATATTTCTCTTCCTAGGTAGGACGTTTCTCTCCCTAGGTAGCATGTTTCTCTCCCTAGAGACTACGATTATTAGCTGTTTGCGGCGTTTCCTAGGTAACTAGTTACGCAACTCATATTTGACATTTGTCCCGATAAGACGGTAATTTTTGTGCACTTGTTACGAAAAGTATAATATGCTTCAAGGGAGGACGCGATTATCCCTTGTGTGAAGTTGGCAAACCCGGGAATAATCGCTTGTTTCCCTCCCTTGATGCATAACATACTATTTTAGGTAGCATGTTTCTCTCCCTAGAGACTACGATTATTAGCTGTTTGCGGCGTTTCCTAGGTAACTAGTTACGCAACCCATATTTGACATTTCTCCCGATGAGACAGTAATTTGTGAGCGTGCGTGAAATACTCATTTTGCGCACTAGGATGCGAAACTTCGCAAAATACTTATTTTCGTAACACATGCACAAGAAACACGTTCTTATTCCCTAATTTTAGAGAGAGACACACTGCTTTTCTCCCCTAGGGAGAGAAACATTATATTTCTCTTCCTAGGTAGGACGTTTCTCTCCCTAGGTAGCATGTTTCTCTCCCTAGAGACTACGATTATTAGCTGTTTGCGGCGTTTCCTAGGTAACTAGTTACGCAACCCATATTTGACATTTCTCGCGATGAGACAGTAATTTGTGAGCGTGCGTGAAATACTCATTTTGCGCACTAGGATGCGAAACTTCGCACAATACTTATTTTCGTAACACATGCACAAGAAACACGTTCTTATTCCCTAATTTTAGAAAGAGAAACACCGCTTTTCTCCCATAGAAAGAAACATTATGTTTCTCTCCCTAGGTAGGATGTTTCTCTCCCTAGGTAGCATGATTCTCTCCCTAGAGACTATGATTATTAGCTGTTTGTGGCGTTTCCTAGGAAACTAGTTACGCAACCCATATTTGACATTTCTCTCGATAAGACAGTAATTTTTGTGCACTTGTTACGAAAAGTATAATATGCTTCACGGGAGGGCGCGATTATCCCTTGTTTCCCTCCCTTGATGCATAACATACTATTTTTACATTGAACTATTCTTTCTAATATACTTTCAATTTCATTTGCATATTAACTTTTGTTATTATGAAAGAGATGTTAAGTGTTTATTGCGACAAACATCGTAACGGTGGCAAGGGCGACTAAAGTGAGAATCCGCATAACTCCTCTGCTAAATAATAATTGATTAGGTAGTTTGGTGTGTGCAGATAAGATTAGCGCAGTTCTCGCACGGTGCTACGTAGGTAGATACACACTATACTTCTACAATATATCGCAGCGAGCGCTCAACTTATTTGCATTGAGTTTATGTAAACGTTACATGCAAGTGTTGAACGCCAAGCCACAAGCATCTCTGCTAATTTTACTAATAGTTAACTACACTCATTCTACTAGCGAGAAATGATGCTTGCTTATTATAATCTGTGAATATTTACACAGGTAATGTACACAAAGGTACCATCTAAGAAGATTTCACTGTTATTAGTGATACAAATCTCAGAATTTACCAAAACGTGAAACTTGAATCAACTGTGGTTGTGACCTCATAACATATTCTTTTGTATCTAATAGATCAGCGTCGTAGTTAGGACAGGGTAACCGGAGCCCACTCCAGGGGCGCAAGTCCAGTAGGACGCTGAATTATTACTTAAAAAATTATAAGACTGCATTGGAGAGGTGTGGGAAAGGGTGCAAAATTATGAAGCTTGTCCTGGGCGCCAAAGTTCTTATCTACGACTCTGTAATAGATTATAAGTAATACTTCAGTAACGAAATAGTTATTTGTGTATTAAGAGCATAAAGTGATTCTTTGTTGCTCGAGCACGGTAATTGTAGCGCAAGCCGAAGGCGAGAGCTGCAATAGTGTAAGAGGAATAAAAAAAACACTTTACACTCGTGATACACACATATTTTTTTCTACGATTGCATCTTAAATTAATAAAAAACGTATATGTACTGAAAATAAATTCGTTCTGTCAATATGATATGTTTCTGTTATGTTTGTATCCCTGATAACTATTGAAATAAGCACGCATTTAATATCTTCTTCGCACTTTACCATTGGAGACGCTCGACAAAGATATTTTTCGATTGTTCCACAGAAAAAATTAATTTTACGATGACAAATGAGAGCGTAATTGTCAAGTAAAAAAGTATAAACAGTGGGTCATAGCCGTTTAACATGGGAAAGCAAGAAAATAGAAATCATAAAGAAAATATTCTAGCTTTAATTAAAGCAAACCCTACTTTAAGTTTAAGAGTAATAATCACATTCAGTGTATTTCATTAGTTATAATTATTTTTCTGTCATAAATTTAACTTTAAATTTATCATCATCACTGTACTTTCAGTCATGTCATATATGACATAAAATCAGTATAATTATTTTGTTATTTTATTTAATCATTCAATAAATGCCAGATTATAGTGTTCATTTCTGTTATTCATTATTTAATAATTGTTATTGAAGTGATATTGTAAAATAATAACTTTGTTATGGCTACCGCTATGAATCATCAATTTTCAAACAATTTTAACCTTGATATTCTCGGTTATGAAATGTTAAAAAATAAAATCTGTTAATTAACTTAAATACATAATTTAATTCTATACAATTTATTTTGATGTTAAACATTTATGGCCCGTTTTTTAATTAACACCCTGTATATTAATAAAGTCATCATTTTAGAGAGCTAGACCAAAAATAGTAATTTGTGTATTAAGAGCGTAAAGTGATTCTTTGTTACTCGAACACGGTAATTGAAGCGCGAGCCGAAGGCAAGAGCTGCAATAGTGTAAGAGGAACAAAGACACTTTACGCTCGTGATACACACATTGAAATTATTCAAAACGTATAGGTACTGAAAATAAATTCATTCTGACAACTGTCAATATGACAAATTTCTGTTTTGTTTGTATCCCTGGTAACTATTGAAATAAGTGCGCAATTAATATCTTTTTTGCGCGTTTCCAGTGGCAACGCGCAAAAAAAGATATTTTTCGATTGTTCCACAGAAAACGTCAACTTTACGATGACAAATGAGAGCATAATTGTCAACTTTTCATAGCAATCGTAGAAAAAAAAATATAACTGACGATAAAAATATGACATCTTACTAGACCTATAATTACAGATATGCCAGAGCTATTATCTAGAACCGGGATATAATGTTTTGTTATCCAATCCAGCTTACATTTAGATTTATGATGAATATCTGACCATAAACAAAATAGTAACATCTGTGATTACCAATCAGTGTAGAGATTAATTCAGTTAGGTATAAAAGTGCGTCGAGATAGAAAACGCTGAGTTGCAGTGTAGGGGCGCCTCTGACTCTCGCTAGCTCGTTACAATGGACACATTGACGGCCTAATCCGTCAGTAACACGCGGGATTGTGTTCTGCGAGACAATTACATCGGCTGTGCGGCGGCGGGCATCTGTGCTGGACCGGGGTGGTCCACTCCAACACTAATTGACTGACACATCGCCCCAACTTTTAAATAAATGATCCCGCCACAAATTTAGATAGCCGATAAGTGCCTGTACTCCTGTCACTTTAGATTGGACGAACGTGGCCGTAGTTCTTTCGGTTTAAGGTAGTTGTATCGCCATAGTTCTGTTCAAAAACTTTTGTTATGAATAAATTAAATGAAATAAATATATCATCACGCTTTTTATCCTATAGAGCGTGACACTCAGCCGTAGCAGATTTCGGTAAGATATATATTTCTTCGCATGAAGTGCGGTTACCAGTCGTCAAATTACAGCCGCCAAAGATGTTAGTCTTACACAGGGGTAATTTTAATGTCATGAAAATTCTGCCAATATCATCACGTCTTTTATCCATTACTGGATGTGGCATTCTATTGTAGAAGATCTCGGTAAGTGATATATTTTTTCGCATGAAGTGCGGTTACCAGCCGTCAAATTATGGCACTCAAAAATGTTACTGGAGTAGTTTTCACGTGATGAAAATTGTTTGTTGACTGTGGGGATCGAACCAAGGTTCTCAAGATCCAATTCGTTACCACTGAGCCACCTACCCCATAATTATTGGTTATTCAATGTAGGTAATATTTGTAGCAATTTTAATATTTCACACATGAAATTTGGGGTAAGTGGCTCAGTAGTATCAAGTCGGCCTGTGGATCTTGAGAATCGTGGTTCGATCCCCACAGCCGACAAACAATTTTCACCAATTTAAAACTACCCCTGTGGCTCCCCCTTTAGATTGAGAAGAGACACATCATCCACTAACATCTTCGGGGGCCGTGATTTGACGGCTGGTATCCGCACTTCATACGAAAAATATATCACTTACCGAGATCTGCTTACTGCAGAATGCCACACCCAGTAATGGGTAAATGGCGTGATGATATATTTATTTATTTATATAAATTTGAAGTTATTAAACATTAGTATATTCGGATATGAAAGTAGTAACATAAAATATTAGTTTTTAGACTACAAGTATTGAAATGCAATACTAATAAGAATATATTTTTGTTACATTAACATCAATTTATTACATTATATTGGACGATGCCAACTGACATTCCAGCTGAGGGTTTATTTTAGGGCGTTTCCATGGCGTTATATTGCCATACATTGATGTGTATAAATTTTTCGTGGCCTTAAAATAAAAACTAAGCTGTCTTTAATTTTCAAATTTTTATATATATACATTCCGTTTGTTAGGTTATATATTGTTATTGCAAATATCTGATTCTGTACGGTCAATCATTTTTAAATTGCGCCAGCCCTTTGATTATACTTCAATTGAGATGTAATTCTAAGAAAAATGGTTCCGCGATACAACTACCTTAAGATTTTCTTCATTTCTTCCGTGATGGAGTTGCTGGAAACATAATTGCATGAGAATGGAAGTTTTTTCAAACAAGTAATTTCAATGAAATGAAAATGCTCTAGTCTTGTGCATTAATGAAACTGTCTTATTAAATTGTTGTTGAAGACACGCGATGCATTCAACGTTAATCCAAGGAATAAAATAAATAAACAAACCGTTTACAAAGGTAGCGTGACTTTGTTTGGTGCCTCGTAGTACCAGGAGGAAAAACTAACTGAACTCAGTGCATTGACGTTTGCACAACGTGGACAATATTTTTGTCGCAGAACGAAAAGAAATCGTGGAAGAAGGGTAGAAAAGTAATCGGCAGCGCTCGACGTTCATGTGACGTCTCTTATGACCGATCGGCGGCGTTGGCTTTGAAAGTTGGTAGTAAATGACGATCATCCTTTTAATATACGTTATCGCATGTTTGTTCAGACGTAAAAGAGAGGCAATAAATATCACGATATTTACACAGAGCGGGCAGGCGCGAGTTTCGTAGCGGCCAATGGCTCGCGTGCCACCCGAAGATGGATGGTGCCTCAGACTCACCTTCCTGCGCCCTCTTCACCTCCTCGGCTACTCACTTCCGCCAATTAGGTCACCAACTCTCGCCAACTATAATATTTGGAATAAGGAATCGATTGTTTGATTTGCCACAAGTTTTCCCTCGCGAATTCCCAGATGTAAATATTTATTGTTCTCAAACTTTACGAAGAATTATGATACCCTTAAATCATCTACTAGACATATACATGCCATAACTATAGATTATCTTTATTCTGATTTATCGAGCTTGTATCTAAACTAGTTCCAGATGCGCTGTTGATATTACAGAATTCATTATCTCTTTCTTCACAAAAGAAAAAATCTGGCTATATCGAAGTGACCATTTCCTTGTAGTAACCTAATAACGACTTGCTGGATTCAGAAGATAATACGTTTCGATGGAGGTAACGAGATAAAAAGCAAAAACTTCCTCATTTACATTCAAACAGTCCACTTAACACCCCGTGCGGCTCATTTAAACGAATGCTTTTAGCGCTGGACCTTCGGACATCGGCAGATCCGTGCGCTCATTTCAAGCCTGTTTGAAGTCGCATGGAAATGAACCCCGATGCCCTAGAGGCCGGTCCGCGCTCCCACCGTTGCTTTCTGGGGCGCAGTAACCGGGATTTATGATCGGGGGCGGCTACTTTGGAAATTATAATGTATCGGGGCCCCGGGAACCTTTAAGAGCTCGTGCTTTCTCGTCTGAGTTGATTTCAATGGCGGAGGTGTAAAAAGAAACTGTGTGCAAAGTTTCGCACGCAGAATATACAACTGCCCTGGGAGCCACATCGCCCTTAACGAGAATTAAATTAGATTAAACATCCAAATTAACACCCAAATAAAAAAAATCCCAAGAGTGTTTTTTTCATTTCAAAAACTTGAAAACAATTATATAGCTATAAATTCACGAAAATATTCTCACTTTTAAATTATCCTATACAAGGATTATTTTATGCAGAATTAAGTTCGATCCTCACAGTCGACAAACAATCTTTACCAATTTAAATCTATTCCTGTGACTCCCTCTCGTCTAACATCTTTGGATGCCGTGATTTGACGGCTAGTAACCGCATTTTACGCGAAGAAATATATCACTTACCGAGATCTGCTACGATAGAGTGTAATGGGTAAAAGGCCTGATGATATATTTATTTATTTATAAAGTTTGTCGACTGGTTTTCAAATCCTCGGGCCGATGCGATTCCACTGAAATATCTACCGTATTTTTATATTTTCCGTTATCAAATATTTCGAAATTATTTTAACTCCAAGAAAGTTATGCAGATTACTGTTATTTATTTAAAGAATTTTTCTCCAAAATATCTAAAAAAAGTTTGACAGCACATGATATATGATGCCAAATATACAATATGCACGAGACATAATTTAGTGAAAAACCTTTTTAAAATAAAATTACTTGGAAACTAGAACTATATTTTATATTTATTTTGGAGTATAATGTAGATAAAAGTAAATACTGAAATACTGATTTAAAATCAATATTGATACGTTGTTCTATTTATCATTTTAGCAGTATGCAATAATGTATATAAGTGTTTAAATTGCCACGTATTAATGCTCCAATTTTGTATAGTTTTTTTCCATTAGTAGGAATGATATTATAATACAAGAGTACGTGTATTTTGGTTAGCGTGGTTAACAAGGAATATTCACTCTATTAGAGTATTTCTTTTTTTATTACAATTTAAAGAACTCGTGTAAACATGTTCATTATGATAAATTTATGTCCTTTTTTGATGTACGTTGTCCGACTAACTCGCCGATTATTTAATAATTAACTATGAGGTTTCGGTAGTAGGAAATTATGATCACGTAGAAGTTTTAGTAAACCTAGAAAAATTACTGGATTTTAGTTTTAGAAATAGATTTAGGTTTATATAGAAATTCTAACAATAGAATAATTTAATTAAAAACAATACGAACTTACGTGATAGTCAATTAACAACTAGAGATATGTTGAACAAGAGCAATTTTATATGTGTACTCGTAAAATAGTATTTTTGTAATTTTACTTATGACTATATGTAATAGTTATTTGTTTCAGTAGAACTAAAAGTACAAGTTTTCGATTCAAGTAATAAAGGTTACCATAGCGCAGTTTGGCAATATTGCGAGACCCAGAAATAGTATTATTAGTTCGATTGATACATATTACTTTCTTTTACCCACTTTAGTATATTTATTCAAATTAAAAGAAAACAGACAGAAAATTACTATCGTATTTTTGTCTTTTAAGATTAAAAATAGCATTTTTCCTACAGTTGCCATAGTGATAAATATCATTCCTGAAATAGCGATTTTTAATATTGAATAAATAATACAAAAAAATATCATCACGCCTTTTACCCATTACTAGGTGGGGCATTCGACCGCAGCAAATTTCAGTAAGTAATGTATTTCGTCTTGTGAAGTGCGGTCACCAGTCGTCAAATAATGGTCCTCAAAGACATGAATTTGGTTAAAATTTAATATTGAAATAGATTCAATAGACTATTTTCTGTTTTTTTATTATGATCCATGTATCTATTTCTTAAGTATAATGCTTCAGATTTTTTGTGCAACATAATTTTGATTATTAATTGATAAATACATATTTACTAATCTTTATAATTTGTTATGGTTTCTATAATCCCTAAAATAAAACTGTTTTCCAGAACTGAAATCCAGTAATTATTTCCGTTCCATATAAAAAAGACTTGTGTGAAAGTAACGAATTATAATTTACTAACCCAAACTCAGGTGTGTGTAAAAGAAGTCAGTTCCCACCGCCCCAGTTCTTATCATCGTGTTCATCGATCGCTATTATTTACCGGCGACCCATAAAACAGTTCTTAAACAAAACTACACACCCCCTGTACCTGTGTTGTGGTAGTTGTTGTGTTTAGGTTATAAATCGCCGAACAAAGCTCCAAGTGGGCACCGTACCGCTGACTGGTACACTGTGTTCCGTGCCCTGGAATTCCACCACGAAGTGAAAAAGTCGTTATCGCGCCGATATATCGATCACACCACTGTGTGTGTACCGCCTTCTGTGCTACAACTACTTAGCTGCTTCTATTTTCCGTCCTTTATACATTCTTCAAAACGTATCATTAACTTTCTTGTTTCATCATGACACCAAAACAAGAGGGTTGCAAAAAGTTTAATTATTGTCGTCTCAGTTCAATCAAAAAGTTTATTAAAAAGTAAACAAAGAATTTATTAGAATAATTTGAAATACCTATTAAACATTAATTTTACTTGTTCAATAATAACCGTCAGTATGGTGGTGTGGATAGCGATACGGAATTCGAATTCGGAGATCCCGAGTTCGAATTTCACTCAAGCTAAAAAATAAACTACTACACTGCGGCTCGGTGAGTGCGGACCCTGTACTGTAATTGGGATTAAGTTCCTGTTGTACAGCGTAACATAAATAAATATTAATTACTTTGTAATTCCAGAGATATGTAGCGTCGCTATCAAGTACTTTGATTATTTCGTCTCCAAGTAACTTATTATTACTCTATTGTTTATAGTTACTTTTCTGTCAACTATTTATTTATTTTTCATTCTTCTTTCATACTTCATACTAAAAACATCTATATTATAAAATTGATTTTATATTTAATTAAACATTTTTCATTAAATATATTAAAAGTTATTTTATTAATGAGTGTTAATCATCAGTTTAAATAAAGTAAAGCATTAAAAAGCTTTACAGATATATTTAACCTCTAACCGTTAGTCTAGTCATCAACTTGAACCATGTTTTTTTTATTTCTACGTCCAGAAAGACGAAATGATTCCCAAATTTCCACGAAAATCTATTAATGCTATTCTGAGATAGCTCGTCAACATTATAACATGAAGATATGTATTTTAACATATTTTTGAAATAAACTGCGGTGACCAACCAACACAGGGCTTCCCCAAACCAGAGTTTAAAAATCTGTAATAAATATTCAACTCCAGCTCCAACTCCGATTCCTAATAATTTTAGTAACTTGATTTCGACTCCGAAGAAATTAAATACTAAGATATTTTTTTCTAATTAAACCGGAAGTGATACTTTACTTGAAGCCTATAGTAGATTTTAATGATAAACTATATTAAAATATAATCCAAAACTTTTCAAATTTGGTATATAAGACTACTATATCAATGGAAATAACATAATAGGTTTTGCTTAAAATGGTTTAACCGGAAGTGATACATTACATCAGTGGTTCCCAACCTTTTTTTAATCGTGACCCTTTTTAGTTTTTTTAAAATGTTCGCGACCCCCTTTTCGCATATTTGATCAATAAAACAAAAAATAAAAGGTTTGACAAAATATATTTTAGGACTTAGTGATTATATTTTTTCCCCTCAAAAAAGCCAAGGCGACCCCCCAAAAAAGCTAAAGCGATCCCCTTGTGGGTCGGGACCCACCGGTTGGGAACCGCTGCATTACATGAAGCTGCTAACAGTTTTTCTTGAAAAAAATGGTATTATTTTGATTTTAGAAATAAATGCTGCAAATAAAAGTTTTAGAGAATTAAATTCTGCGTCTAGCACGTTAAGAATTATTAAATTTGCCTTTTGTATAAGCGAGATATATAAATTTAAAAATTATATATTTTTTGTTTTTTGTAATTAAGTATGCTAGGGATTAGAACAAAAAATAAGAACAAAATAAAAATTTAATGTCAATATCAAATTGCGTCAAATATGTGCAATAAAAAAATATGTAGGTATATTATAATACGCGTACAAGGAAGTCATGTGATGTCCACATCAGATTTTTTATTCTAATTACTACAATTATTTTGGACCCACTTGAGATAAACTCTTATGGAGAATGGCTTCGCCTACAATTGAGTTTGCTATTGAGCTAATTTGGGCCTACTATCTAAATTTCATTAAAATATATACCTTAGTTATTTCTACAGTAACTTATCCTCATTTTTTGTGAAATTATGGTT
Organism: Pterostichus niger; assembly: GCA_947425015.1. Taxonomy (NCBI): domain Eukaryota; kingdom Metazoa; phylum Arthropoda; class Insecta; order Coleoptera; family Carabidae; genus Pterostichus; species Pterostichus niger. The sequence goes on along the minus strand of OX380342.1, from coordinate 8,840,780 downwards.
TAAGATTATAATAGTAAATAACGTAACTAGACAGATACTGAAAAATGTGCAAACGGTTGCGTTTTCTTAACAGGTTCCACCGTTCTCAATATATTGAAGGACAAACAAACACTTACTAATTTAGAAACTTCTTTTTTGTGTTCGATTAAAGATAGAATGTTACCTTACTAAATCACTGTATAAAATGTTTCCAATATCTCTCAACACATCAAACTTGACTATAGTATCATCAGCACCTTAATTGGAAAAATCTAAAAAGGTTATAATCTTTCCCCAATGTGCTAAACCTAGCGATACACCAATAATGTGCCAAGATAAACTTTTTATGACTCACATATAGCTATAAAAATCACAACGCATAAGACAGTAACAACCACTACATGTTTTTGTCTGGCTCCAACGGTTAAATATGGTTCAACGTGCCCTAAAAGGTTCGATCGTACTCTAATTAATTGCAGAAATGCAACGACATAATTGCAAGCAAGAACAACAAGACAGAAATGCCCACGCGCTGAAACTTTGCAATCAAATACTCTTTAGCCAATTCGCATATTTCAGTTGGATAAATAAACTACGATGACCTGCTTTCTAAAGTTTTATTGGAGTTCAAAGTTTATATGGATGGTCACTAATGTTTATTGGTTGAGATATGCTGATGTTGATATCTCTAATACCGTTAGTGACATCAAAATTACATTATAGATACCATTAATTTGTTTGGACGAAGGGATTATGTAATCTTGCATCAGTTTTCCATAAAAATCTTAAATATTCTAGTCATCTAAAAAGTACATTAAATATTTATAAATACATTTCTTCTAAATGCCTATAAATATTTTATTCGTAAACGTTTTATTGATCACAAATGCTGTTCATTTAACGCCATCAAAATATTTAACGTAAAGATAACATAAATATTTACTTTAATATTGGAAATATTCATTGCAGTTTGCTTCCAAATCCATTAATTTTAATTAAAAATTGCTGCAGGTTGACTGTAAACCGCGTTTAATACTCGAATGTCAATTTATAATCTAATATAAAATCAATCCACTAACAATAACATCAAATATTTTATTTATAAATAAACATAAAAATAACAAAGTAAATTTCTAAATAATGAAAATATATCTGCAATGTGGACTATAATGCCGGTGCTAATGTGAAAATACGGCAGCGTAGTAGCGAAGTAACCGAACAAGGGAGTGTAGGTACGAGTAGATATAGGGAGGGTTGTGCGATAAGGGCGTCGGTTGCAGCACACATTATCCGTGTCGCACGGCCGACCACCGAACAGGTAACTGCATTATAGACGCTCACGAGTGCACGTATAACACACGTCTACCACACTACTCAGGGTTAATCACACGGCTTTGTACTTTGAATTCAAACCATCACTTAAAGTTTCATCACTGAAATTTAAACTTTGTTTTAGTATTCGCTACACTAAAGATTATAGATTATTTTAAAGTAGAATTACTCAACAGAAGAGTCGTTTCTTAAAATTTAACATTATTTCTGAAATGGGGTAGGTGGCTCAGTGGTATCGAGTCGGCCTGTGGATCTTGAGAACCCTGGTCCGATCCCCACAGCAGAGAAACAATTTTCACCAATTTAAATCTACCTCTGTGGCTTCCCCTCCACTAACATCTTTGAGGGCCGTGATTTGATGGCTGGTAACCGCACTTCACGCGAAATAATATGTCACTTACCGAGATCTGCTTAGGCAGAGTGCCACACCTAATCATGGGTAAAAGACGTGATGATATATTTATTTACTTCTGGAATTCGCATTCAAGCAAATTTTTATCAATTTTAAAGATAGTTAAGTTAGTTGAAGCTTTAGATTCACATATACTGTTACCTCGAAAAGTTTGACGATGTTGGCGATGTTTTGTGCCTTGATTGGTTAAAACTTGACGGTTCAGACTGTTCCTAAGTTGACGGCGATGATGAAATATTTATATTGACACATATTTGGACAAATTTATGGGTATGTCTATAATCTTATAATTTTAGGACAGAAATATTTTCGTAGTTTCGTTCTTTCGCAATTCAGATATTTCTGATATCTGATATAAATGATACTTCGTAAATTAATAAATATTTTCATATAGTAACTGAATGCAAATGTTAAATGTGTAGTGTACTTTTATAGTAACTTTTTATGTTGTACTTTTTACGATCTACATACTGATGTAACATTCAGTACTCTTGAATACCCTTGCAGTTTTGATGGTTCTAACGGTCCCAGTGTTCACTAGTGACAACAGTCCATGTACTTCAGTTTTATGGTGGAATTTTGAGATAAATATATAAATTTGTAAATAATGAATAAAATCACATCAATGTATATTGATTGAAGTGAAAAATATTCCATCAAGTTATAAGTTTCGTTGTGATTTTGTTCATCATTTACTGCAGTGGTTTCCAAACTATGGGGCGCGCCCCCCTAAGGGGACGCGAGATTGTTTCAAGGGGGCGCGCTATATAAAAATATAATTGAGGCTTATGAACACATTCTCAATTCATATCATAACACACACGTGTTTCTAACTCGCGCTCGCAGTAAAATATCCCTAGTTTAACAAACAAAGCCTTAGAAATTTTGTTACTTTTCGTAACAACTTATTTGTGTGAAACAGGCTTTTCCGCTGTAGCTGTTTTAAAGACAAAATATAATTCGATTATTCGTTGAAAAATCATTGCGAGTGGCGATATCTTCAATGATTCCCCGGTTCGAGAAACTGAAAAACAAGCACCCATTCAGCACACTCAAAAATTATGATTATATTGTATTAATTATGCCTAATTTAAATTAAATATTATTTCCAATCGTATTACAATTTTATGTTTATAAATGTTGTTACATTATTTTGTTCTATTATTATGTTGTCATAAACATAATTTTAGGTTAAGAAAAAGATTTGTTATAACAAATATCTTATATACTAACAATATTTGTTTATAGTACTTTTTTTTTGTATTCTATAAAATAAATTATTTACTATTTTTGAAGTTAGGCTGTTATAAAAAATGAGGGGAGCGCGACAATTTTTTACGGAAAAAAGGGGCCACTGAGAGAAAAAGTTTGGAAACCACTGATTTACAGAATGACGGAAAAGTAACGAATTTACACATAACTCCAACATTAGTCCAAAATTAGCGAAAAAATAGTGTAATTTTTGTTATTATTTATTTATTATTCGACAGGTTACACCCATTTATGGAAAATATTACAAAGTAATCCAAAAGTAAATAAATATAAATATATCATCACATCTTTTACCCATTACTGGGTGTAGCATTACCGTAACAAATCTCGGTAAGTGATATATTATTGTCGCTTGAAGTGCAGTTACCAGCCGTCAAATCACGGCCCACAAAGATGTTAGTGGAGGGGGGCCACAGGGGTAGATTTAATTTGTTGAAAATTGTTTGTCGGCTATAGGAATCGAACCAGGGTTCTCAATTTATGCTAAAAAAAATTATAATAAAATTTCAAGGTTTTAAATTTCATAATTATCTAGATTATGGTGTAAAACTATATACCTTTAATTTTTAATAAATACATATTTTGCAGTTTAATTAATTTAACTGAAAGAATTATGTTTGACATTTTTACAACTAGACAACTTGACAACTTCACACAAAAATATCCCCAAAAACAGTTGAACTTGCCAGCACTGATTATGACAAAATTCACTTTGTAAACGCGATATAGGAAATAATATTTATAAGTTTGTTTAGGGATATGCCATTGAGTAAATATCCTGGGAGTAGATATTTTAAATCAACTAGGAAGCTATATATGTCCTCGTATGTTTGTTTCTTCAAATAGCAGTAAAAAATTATCAATGTACTGCAGAAACACATTGTCTAATATGCATAGATATATGTATTGAATATAGAGTGTGTAGCACCACAAGTTGTCATACAAAAAGGACCTGCGCTGTCGAGTCCCTTGATTGTTGTGTTCGGCTGATAATAGCAGCGAAGTGCCCCACGGTGTAAATCAAAGCACCACCGCCCCCGCCACAGAGTTCAAACCAAAGCCAGTTTGATATTTCACGCTCCGCGATCGCGGCTCGGCTGCCGGCGAAACACTTTCCGACTGAAAGCACCGGAATGAGATTGAGTTTTTCCCTGGATGGTTTCGCGAAACTTGCGCACGTAATCAACAGGCACTGCCGACGAGTGCCCACCCCCGAGCGCAATGCTCCGCGCCACGCCGTTCGCCTTCTCTCTTTTATACATTCTTCCTTCCATTAGTGGCGACATTCTGTCCGCAAATCTCTACATTCCAAACCCCGAAACACACTTTATTTTACCTTTTATTCCTGCGATAACAATTAAAAATAGATCTTCACGCCGTTTCCCACTTTATTACGAAATTCTATTAAAGGTTCGCGGAGTACGACCATTGTGTCGATCCAGATAATAATCCTAGACTCCGCGTCAGATCTATTTTACCTTACAAAGTTATTTGTTTTACATGATTACATATTAGAGGAATATTACAAAAAATTAAATACCAAAGACAGTAGCTGTATTATTTTTTACAAAATTTTTACTCATGTCATTTGTTAAGACAATAAAATTTTACATATAGAAAAAGTAATAAATGAGTGCCAAAGCTCAATATAAATACTTGTTTTCATCTTTACTAATGAAAGTAAATAGCTTTCCTCGCTAGTGAAGGACACGGTTAATATCACAATTGAGTGAGGGAAATGTCATTTGACATAGTGACCAAGGAAACGTGATGTGCATTTGCAAATACAACTCCTTTGATTTGTATAAAATAACTAATAAATTTCTTGTCGTAAAAATGTAATTTTCACGTTTAAAATAGTATGTGGCAGACGTGGGAAAGGGCATTGTAAAACTCGTACTATTGGAACACTTGCTATCGCTCGTGCACCAATTTTCGTACTCATTTTGCAATTAATCCCTTTCCTCACTAGTATTACAATATACTATTATATTTGTCAATCTCAATATCATAGTACACTCATTTTATACGAGGTCTGAATTCAAATCCAGCTGATGACAATGGGATTATTTTACATTTTCAGATTTTTTATTCTGAGAGCTGTCCTACTATACTGTGTTATACAGGCTGTTTCAAAATTATTACAAAAAATTAAAGACATATATTATTATATATACTGATTACAACGTAAAAACATTTTTTTTTAATTCAGAAAAATAATTACTGAAACAAGCTATTTTCGTGCCACTGGTCTGATAGGTTACAGTAATACATTAAAAACTAACTAAATATTAAACATTGAAAGAACTGTTACACAACTTCAATTAAATAACATAAATTTTAATGTTTACTAACATCTTTTGCGGCCGTGATTTGATGGCTGGTAACCGCACTTCACACGAAGAAATATATCACTTACCGAGATCTATTACGGCAGAGATTCACACCCAGTAATAGGTATAAGGCGTGATGATATATTTATTTATTTTATTCTAATTTTGGCACTAGGGAAATATAAATAAAAGTACTCCTTAGGGAAATAAAGTGATTCAAGGCCATTACGGAATTCGAATCCGGATATCCCAAGTTCGAATCCGACTGCGGTTCGATTAGTCCTGATTCTGTACTGTAATTGGGATTCAGTTCCTGTTATGCAGAGTAGCATAAATAAATAAATCAATCAATAACATATTTCGCTAACGATTGCATTACTAAGATTTAAAAATATTGGTTTTGTTTTTGGGCGTTTTAAGAGCACAGTTTTAACATGTTAGAGATAGCTAAAACACCCAAATACACTGCTCTTAAAACATGTAAAACAGAGCTTATGCTACCAGCCAATGTAATTGTAATTCCATTTGATAATACGTATACAGTTATTATTCACATTTGATCTACAAATTTCAAAAGATATAAATCTAAAATATTTGAATCCTTTATAATTTTTTTGTATTTTGAAAAGTCTCTTGCAACAATTACAAGTATACATTTCTGCCTCTTGTATGTCGTACAAAAATCTTTGTGTGTAGTTCAGTTAAAGCTAAAACCTTTCTCTGTAGCGTTTGAACTGTCTTGAAATAATCTTTGTGGAAATCACACACATAAATCCTTTCATAGAAGCGTTCAGCTTCGTCTTAAAAACGAGCATCGTCTTTTTTCTCCACCTCCCTATTTCTGTTTCTCTTCCACCCTCTAATAGCCGATGGGTTCGTCTCTCTTGCACCCCCTGATCACGATGGTAACTTCTTGCGTTCGGGCAGCGTGACGGCGGGTTTATAAATTGCAACCGCGACGCGAAGCCTTTGATCACCGCATGAACCTGTCGCTGTTGCTTCTGCTGCTGCTGCTCTCTACATTACGTTAGGTTACGTTACGTGTTATGTTGTGTATCACGTTCGCTGTGTTCGCATCACTTGCACAATGCCCCACACCTTGTCGCTGTTTCACGCCAGGTTCTCACGTCACTGACTTTGTCATTAAAACTTACAACGTTCTCTTTTACGCCCTACAAATTTTACATATCTTGTGTCTTTTACAAACTCGAACCGTACTCAAGCATTTTCAAATTATCTTAATCGATGTATATATATAGTTTCCGTTGGCAAATGTTTTATTTTCACCACACTAAAATGACCCCTTCTGGCTTCCTCTGCATCAGCATCATTGACGGCTGGTAACCACACTTCACGCGCATAAATATATCACTTATTGAGATCTGCTACGCCAGACTGCCATGCCCAATAATAAATCAAACGCGTGATGATATATTTATTTAAAAACAATTTTCTCTTTTACAACAGATGATATAGTCGTTCAATTTCAAATAAAAAGAACATCTCGTATGAAATTTTGTTTCATTTATGTATTTTTTTCGAAATATTAAATCAAATTATAAGCTCAAATAGTTATGTATGACATAAGGACAAAATATTGCATTTTTCGTACAAATGAAAGAAGAGACGAAGTTGAGTTCAGTAATCGTATGAGTACAAAAAGGTTTTTTATCCCGGTGTCAGACACTATTTTTTTAAGTCTTTTGATCCTGATATTATTTTAGTGGCTGAAAAGTGCTTTTCCTGCTAGATCGAAAAGTTTTTTACGTACATTTGAATCGTAATGAACTGTTTACTTAACTCTGTCTCTAGAGGTTACGAGACTTATAACGTACTAGCCCGTGTAAAAATTATAACGGGCTGTTGACATTGGTTATCATGACAACATATCTAATTTTAAACATTTGACACTTAAATATTTTTTGATTAAACAAAATCTGTCAGATTTTCAAAGTCTACCTTGATTGAACATTTTAGTTATTGCGTTATACTATTGCAATTAATTTTATTAAATATACATATATTGCGATTCAAATGCACATAAAACATTGTACAATGCTCGACCGTTAACTGAAATTTACAGGCTCACACAGATAACAGGATCGCTAGCGCTCGCCCGTTACCTTTCTATGCTCGCCTGTAAATTTCTGTATATGTAAATAACTATTATGCACGATAAAATAACCCTCACCTAGCAACCACAGTAACATTAATAATTTCATTGAAAAGGTTAGGTAACTTTTTATACAAAACAGTAATGGGTAAAAGGCGTGATGATATATTTATTTATTTTATTCTATCTTCTTCTTTTGAACAAGGACACCTATTCTATAAAATGGAACAGTACCAGTTTCTATAGTACAGAATAAGGACTGTTTCTATTTTAGTAATTTTAGTGCTTAAAAGTTATTTTAGGTTCATTTGCGGCCTATTCGTTCTCGAAGTTATAGATTATTTCTAATTTCTTTTTTTCAGTAATTGTCTTTCATATTTATTTTGTTATTTATTATAATAGTTAACATTGAGGATCAAAATATAACCTCGTAAAATTAATAAATCTATTTTAATTAAAAGCATATAATTAATTAAACTATAATAATACTAATAAACTATAAATTGTACATAAAATAAAAAAGAAAAAGAAAATATAAATAAAACCGATCTACAAATATGATCATCACAAACGTTAAATTAGAACTACTCGTAGCTCTATGATATAGAAACACCTACAAGGGTAGCTACATTTCACTGAGCAAAAATAAACTGAAATGATGTCATATACACTATTTACATCAGTCTGCGCTAGATACCATCACTGAATATAGAAACACTGACAGTGGAGTAGCTCTAAAAGTTATAGGAGTCCAGATCACGTATTTATCAGTTCATTCGATTTTTTTTATTTTAGCCATGCTACTAGATTTACAGATTCAAATTCAATTTGAAGTAATACACCTCTCTAAGTGAATCAGTTTGTTTACTTCAGTTAATATCATGATTTAAGTAAGCTGTAACAAAGTGAAAGAATTCAGAATTCGTCACTGCGGCTCGCAGAGTGCGGATCCTGTACTGTAATTGGGATTAAATTCCTGTTGTACAGCGTAACATAAATAAATAAATAAATTAGGATTTTCCACTATCAACTCAGCTTCGTAAGATACAGTCTAATTAAATGTTATAAAAGTTGACTTGACAGAGTATTGTTTATCAAATTTATTAGTGCATATGTTTGTACTAATTTCAATATTCCTTACATCATTATTTATCTAGTTCATGGATTCTCTGAATTGTCGCACTATGTTTAAGCGATGTGTTGACATATTTGGGTAAATTAGTAGCTATGCATTTGTCTAGAATATATTTGACCTTTATACTTCATCCCTTGTAAGATTCTGGGTTTTTTACGTAAACTCGTGCTTAAGAACGGTTATCTTGAACCAATGTAACGATTCCACCCTCTTATCTTGTGTCCCATGGAAAACAACAATAATTAGCAGTTCTTTGGCTTTTATCAAGACAAGTAGTCTCTTGTTTCTTGTGCAAGATGTAGTCTTGTCATGACCAATTAGTAACTTACTAACTTTAGTTCATATGTTAATGTCTTCGATGAATTTATTTAATTTTCAATTAATTTGTAAATAATTCTGTAAATTTTACCATTTGATTTTTATGTTTAAATATATTTCAGTTTACACGAAACGTCGTCTTGAATTTATTTGATGTATATGTGGTATTATTTCATTGGCTTGTCCATAGAATACAATAGCGCTATCGGCGTCATTTAGCCAAATAACAGTATAACAGTCCTAGAAGATATTTCAACTAGTGCAGTTTATTTCTAACTTTGTATCTATTAGGAAACAGAGGTACATATTATAAAGAGAGTAACAAGAGATCAAGGGAATTCAGGTTGGTGTAATGCAAAGCAGGATTTAGTGATATTAGCGGAGTACCACAGATAATAAAGTATTTATCCAGGGAGTAGTAGGTGCTTGGCGCGATGTTTATGCAGCGCTAAAGTCACATTTAGCGGCGAGTACAACGTCGGAAACACCGTCGTCGCATCGTCATGACACAACATTGACCCGAGTTTATGATTTCGTGGGCCCGCAAACTTCCCGTACTGTCCTTTAAGATAATACGAACAAAGCTACTTCTGTTTTAATTAAATTTAAGTCCTACTGAAAGGATTAATTAGCCGGAATGGCAGATCTTTGGGGACGCACCAAATTGCGGCGAATATGAACGGAATGCAAAACAGACCCAACTCCGACGAACCTGTGAACATTCTGAAATTAATTTACGTCTTAAAGTAATACGGTTTCTGTTTCAAACGGGAACGCCAAAGCGAATTTTCTTTTTTATTTAATCTCGTTTTCGTTCTTCCTGTGCGAACTGACGCTTGTTTTCTCATTTTCTCCAATGAACGCGAAAAACTAAATAAATACACCACCACACAGCTGCTCTCGATCATTCTCTTCCTCATAATTACATCTATCCATTCTTCCAAAATATCAGTTACAGGAACATCACTCTTTTTCTCACCTCACGAGAACGTCAGACTTCTGAGTTTAACAGAACTGTTGTATTAGAACTCGCGAACAAATTATATTTTTGTTTCTTGTTCAAAATGTAACCTATGGCAAACAATTTTCATTTAGTATTCTTAATTCTATCTTTTTTCTACTCCCGTTATTAAATAGTTATTTATGTATTAATAGCGTAAAGTAATTCTTTGTTATTTGAAAATGGTAATTGCAGCGCGAGTCGAAGACGAGAGCTGCAATAGTGTAAGAGGAACAAAGACACTTTACGCTCGTGATGCACACATAATTTTTTCTACGATTGCATCTTAAAATTATTAAAAAACGTATACGTACCGAAAATAAATTCGTTCTGTCAACTCTCAATATGACAAGTTTCTGTTTTGTTTGTATCCCTGGTAACTATTGAAATAAGCACGCAATTAATATCTTTTTCGCACGTTGCCATTGGAAACGCGCGCATTTAACGTCTTTTTCGCGCGTTGCCATTGGAGACGCGCAAAAAATGTCAACTTTACGATGACAAATGAGAGCGTAATTGTCAACTTTTCATAGCAATCGTAGAAAAATGTAATTTTACGTACTGGTTTTCATGGCGCTGAATGATATCTTAATTACATGTTGACAAGCTGTGGCTTCGAACGGCATAAATATATCATCACGCCTTTTACCCATTACTGGTTGTGGCACTCCTCCCTAGCAGATCTCAGTAAGTGATATATTTCTTCGCATGAAGTCCGGTTACCAGCTGTCAAATCACAGCCGTCAAAGATGTTAGCGGAGGGGGAGTCACAGGAGTAGTTTTAACATAGGGAAAATTGTCGTCTGTGGGAATCGAATCTGGGTTCTCAAATTCACACACCGCCTCGATACCACTAAGCCACCTTCCCTACTAATAGTTACTTGGACTTTCAATAGATAGTAACACTAAACAACTACTGCGCTGTGTTACTATAGTAACCACAATCTGATTGGCTTAATAATGGTACATTATTTAACACTTTTCTTTTCATTATTCTGTACTTTTGAATAAAGAACTATTTTATTTATCTAAAACGTACTACATATAATGAATGCATTTCTTAATATTCGTGGAAAAAATGTTTCCTATTATAACATTAATCTCTAGTTACATTTACTTATTCTAAACTGATAGAACTTCTAGTCGAATATGCTTTTCATCAATAATAGCATTTGTTTGAAATTCAAACAGGGTTTTGTTCCTTATATTTTCCGTCAGTACGGTGGTGTGGATAGCGATACGGAATTCGAATCCGGAGATCCCGAGTTCGAATCGCACTCAAGGTTAAAATTATATGAACTACTATACTGCGGCTCGGTGAGTGCGGAACCTGTACTGTAATTGGGATTAAGTTCCTGTTGTAGAGCGTAACATAAATAAATAAATAAATATTGATTTTAGAAGTAAGTAAACTAATAAGCTATTATTTTACTATAGTTTTAATGGAAAGGGAAAATATCAATATACCTTCAGAGATTTGTGATTGTGGTTTAAAACCAAACCTGAAACCTCTTCTGGTAAATTCTGATTTTTATGCATTTGTTCTTCTGTCCATTTTCATAAAAATAAAAGAATCTCAGCAATAAACAGCAAAGAAACCCCGATGTCAGTAGTTAATAAAGTCGTTTGTAGGCCAGCATCGTCTGCAGGTCTGGGACGTTATTCCAATTTATGTTTTCTTGAATTGTTCGTGCATGGCACTCATGTAGCTATACCTGGCGCGCGGAGCGGTGGTAGCATTTACGTATAATGAATCCCATTACAAAGTCATTATAACCGGTAATGAAGTATTCATGTAATTAAGCGTGACGTCCCAGATACGCCATTCGTAATGATTTCATTTATTAATTACAATCAACGGATCACTAAACAGGACACTCCTTTAACTTGAGAATTATGCATGGTATTAAATAATACATGCAAAGAAATCGAAATAGACATGTCTTCAGTGTCATTAATACTAGAATTTCATAATTTAATCAGTTTGCTTTTTGTGGAACTCAAGGATTATATTTGAAGTTGTGAACTAAAATAATTATAGCATCTCTCCTACGTCTGGCGGGAGCTACAGAGATAATTAATAATTAACCATAATCAATATATGACAAATTTGCAGCAAAAATATAAATTACTTACTTAAAAATTATCTTTACTAGTACTCGAAAAAGAACAATGATTGAAAGTTCATTTAAACTTGTTTTACATTACACTTAATATTAAACAAGTAATTAAATTAAAAATGAAGCAATATGTCGAGCAATAAATTGTTTAGTTATGCATGACGTCTGTTTCATACTAGACTACTTTTTGACTAATATACAGGGTGTATCTGTAATTCGGGAAAAAAATTCAAGGCTATATACTATAAGACATACTGATCATGGAGTAAAAATATAATTTTTTTTATTCGCAAACAAAATTTGCATCGTATTTAAAGGCAACATTTTGTTAGCCATTGCTTGATAGCTGTCGTTGCTAACTGTGCTGGCCGGCCTCTGATGATGACTTAATAAGTTGACTTGGAGGCTGAAATTTTGTGAAACTCAGACAAGTGTTTATTTTAATTTTTTATTAAACCTAGTTTCACTTTTGCTTTTCTCGGTAGATGGTATTGCCGGTTCAACAGAACTTCTCATTTTACTGAGTTGTTAGGAATCATATCCTCTGCTGGCACAGTTCTTCGTCACACAGCTCCTACACGTGAACTTGTTCTAGGTGAAGGAGTGGGTTATACCATACTGATGAATAAGAGCGAAACGCATCTTTGGTTACTAACTGTGCTGGCCGACCCCTGATGCTGACTTAATAAGTTGACTTGGAGGATGAAATTCTGTTGAATTCAGAAAAGTAATTATTTTAATATTTTTATTATTAAATTGGTTCCACTAAGTATTGGCAATATGGACAATTTTTGTCTTTTTGTTTTATGATACATTATAGGTTGAAAATGCCACCGGAATCGCCGAAACTTTATCAATATTTGTGCTACAGCTACAGCAGAGTATTTGTTTTAATATTTTATTAAAGAAAAATGCTAAATTCGATTAAATATCTGTATGATTATTTGCACACTAGTTTTGGCATTCCTATGTTAAATTCCTAATTAAAAATCCAAATTTGTGATTAACAAAAGTTGACATTTTATTTGTCACAACGGCAAACGTTAATGTTTTGACAGATAAAACGTCAAGCATTTATTAATTTTTTTGTTCAATTCCATGGCTATCAATATTTTCAATGTAATTTTCGACATTTTCATATTTAATTTCTGTCGTTACAAAGCACGTAAAAGTAATTCTGTTTACTAATTTAGATGCAGAATTTGATACCCTAAACCTTTTATTTGACGCGTTTTTGCTTAAAATAATTAGGGAAGCAGGAAATTGCAAAAAACTGATTTCCCATGTTAAATCCCTATGACCGACTGAGCGAGTCACCATCCTGTATATATTTGGTGTATTGTATAAATAAAATTAAAAATAGGACCAAACATTTTAAAGCCAAATGATGGCATTCCGCTCCTGTGTATTGAAAGAAATTGAAACACAAAAAGTTTACTCGCTTGTCAATAAAGAAAGCAGTATAAATTGTGTATTAATAATAGAGCCTGTAAGAAACTTCATCTTTTATTGACAAAAGATCTTAGATCAAATTATAGTAGTCTCCAATGACATCTTCATTGCAAACATGTCAATTTAGTTCCGTGCTGCAAGAAATTCAAATACCAATACCTCGAAATGTCATTCAAATACCTACAATACTAACTGTATGCTTCATTGTTATTACCATCCTCGGTTCAATTATTGTTCCATCAAAATAAAATCGTACAAGAGTCGAGAAATACAGAATGATGATATTATTATAACGAAGAAGGAAGCGTTGAAGCAAGGAATACGTAATTCCATCTCTTATGATTCTAATATGAAATGCTAGCGTAATGTAGACTATATTATTTGTGAGTCCTAACCAACTGTGATCGAATTTGCATTTGTAAGACGTTTCAGCAGACACAAAAAGTCGTGTTTCCGACAACAATAACATCTATTCAATATACTCGTATATAATATGACTGTATAGAATTAAATCGCGCTTTCTATTTCATCTCGTTTTTTGCGGGGAGACGTTTATAGACCCGGTTCCGGTGAGCCAGCTTCCGGTTCAAGCGACACTAAATTCTGCCTTTGAGATGAAACTTTGACTTTGTTTTTGCGGACCTTTTTGTAATGACATAAAGCAGGAGCGGAGTAACACGAGTGTTGATTGTCTTCTCGGTCCACTGTTTTATTCAAATCAGAGCCGGAGTAGCGCGGAGCTGCAGTCGAAAACATGTTTTCAAGATTTTGTGAAAACAAATAACTTGTTATATTCAATAGAGTTTCCAATTCTGTCTTTATTGTTACCTCATAGTTTCTTTTTGTATACAGGTGTTCCACGATAGTTGTGCCATAAGCGAATAACATGGTAAATTGCTTACAATTTAGAAGTGGTTTCATAAAAAAAGTGGAGCACTCCATTATTACAAATATACAGGGCGTTAAAAAAGTTCCGGGACGGTGAAATGTCTCGAGAAATACACATCGAATCAAGAAACAAAAAAACACGTGTTTCATATTTTGCAAAAACCTATCTATGCACACCAAACACAAACCCCAACTCCTACCACCAGGGGGTGGGGCGGGGGTAACTTTGAAACCTTAAATGAGAACCCCAATTTTTTATTGCAGATTCGTATTCTGCGAAAAAAAATAAGTTAATTTTATCTGAAACTTTTTTTCCAATTCGGAATAGATAGCGCTCTGCTAATGCCACATTTGTTAAAAATTTTCATTAAAAGAAATATTAGCGCTAATGTGCTTTATGAATCCGCTTGTTGTATATATTAATTCTTAAAATTATTCATTATATACAAATATTAATCTTTAAAAATATTATTATTTAAATTTAAAAAGTTTGCATAAATCGAAAATTTTAAAAATATTCTTATATATAAATATAAATAAATAAATATATTATCACGCCTTTTACCCATTACTGGGTATGGGACTCTGTCTAAGCAGATCTCGGTAAGTGTGTTTTTTTCGCGTGAAGTGCGGTTACCAACCGTCAACTCACGGCCCCCAAAAATATTAGTGGAAGGAGAGCTTTAGAAATAAGATTTAAATTGGTGAAAATTTTTTTCGGCTGTAGGGATCGAACCAGGGTGCTCAAGATCCACAGGCTGACTCGGTACCACTGAGCCACCTACCCCATATTCTTAATTTATCTAATTTAAAAAGAACTTTTTTTTCTATTTTCGGTTATTAAAATCACCATTTAAATGAGTCAAAAGTCTTGAAAGAAATGTGATTATTATATTTGAAACTTACTGTAGGTAATATAACATAATAAATGCTTGAGTGAAGAATCAACAATCAAAGAAGAGTTAACAAGAAGATGAGAACATGATTTATTTGAAAGGAACAAAAGAGAAATTATGATGAAACTAGAAACAAATTTATTTTAAAATTCTACGTCAGTTTCATCTTAGCTTTGATGACAGTAAACTTTTTTCTCTTTTGATTCCATTGTAACGAAAATTTCATTTCGATCGCGACATTCAAAGAATAAAAAGAACTGCCACAGGTCGAGGTGAGAGATCAGAATCAGATCACTTTTCCCTCTCATTCTAACCCTTGTTATAGTCCATCTTTCTCTCTCAGAGCGAGCGTATAAAACTGTAATTAAAGTTAAAAAATTCATTGTCACACCTCTGGAATTATTCAGTTGGTATATTGGTTCCCGTAGAAAAAAATCGTTATGCACGCCTAGTGTTGCACCTTCCGTGCCACGGAGGGGTGGCGGGGGCGGCGAGTAACCAGGGTAACGGGTCGTGCCTATGAATTATGCAGGGCCCGCGCCTGTCCTGCCGCCTAGCGGCCAGAGGATTAAACAGGTTTAGCTCGCCAGCCTAATCTATGCGATTGCTTCCCAATTGAATTTTTCATGTCCATCCGACTCCAACTCTATATATACACTTGACAATTATAACTATTCAAATTTCAATGCCATCATTATTAATTATGTTTGTTGTCAGCTTTATTAAATACTGAAAATTGCTAATTTATTTAATAATTTCCTCTACTGGTAATTCAATAAAATACAGTGACTACTACAATGACATTAACTCAATTGTTTACAGATTAAACAATATATAATCAGGTTCTAGTAATTACATGGGGCACAAAATAGCTAATTTTGTTTGTTGACATCAACTCATTCACGCACTAACTGTTGCTATTGTTCGACAAGAATTGTAATGCTTCACACACGAATATTGGATTTACCACTGGAGTTGGCTTATTACAATTGAGGCTCTTTGCTGAACTAATAATAAAGGAAATCATTCAATCCACTCTTAGTTCAAGAGCATGTTAAACAAATCATTATTAATCAAAACAAATGATAATCTAATCAGTTCTGATTTCGAATCGGCGGGAATCAAATTCACTTAATGTCCAACTGAAGATAATCTTGTAAGCTTTTACTTCTGAGTCACTTATCAAAGAGAATGAGGAGAAGAGGGATTCAAACTTATTTCTTTTCGCTCCATTCATAAAATACTATGTTTTATTTTATTTTCACTTCATAAAAACCATTCCTGTGGCTTACACTAACATCTGTAAGTTTTGATATTCCATAGATAGATAAATAGATATGTATCATGTACTTGTTTTGTAGAATTAGCTTCGAAAGTGTACATTATTGGCCGGATAAAATAAAAAAGTTGCTAATAACAAAGACAAAATTAATTGTCATCCATACACTTGGTGAAACTAGGTTTAATCAAATATAAACTAAACATTTGGCTAAGTCTCACAAAATTCAGCCTCCAAGTCACCTTATGAGGGCATCGTCAGAGTCTGGCCAGCACAGTTAGTAACCATAGACGCGTTTCGCTCTTATTAGAGCTCATCAGTATGGTATAACTCACTTCTTCACCTAGAACAAAGTTCACGTGAAGAAGCTGGTGATGAAGAACTGTGCCAGCAGAGAATAAGATCTCTAACAAACGGTAAGATGACATGAAAAGTTCTGTGAAACAGGCCATGCCATCTACCGAAAAAAAGGAAAAGCTACGCAATAGCAATTTAAATAATAACAAAGACAAAATTAATTGTCATCCATACACTTGGTGAAACTAGGTTTAATAAAATATAAAGTAAACACTTGGCTAAGTCTCACAAAATTCAGCCCCCAAGTCACCTTATGAGGGCAAAAAAGTTGCTGCTTTTTGGAGAATTTAAATTTCTGGCTTTTGATACGAATATTATAAACCGTCATTACTATACTTTTCTTCAAATATATGGGTAAGAATAAAATGCTGAACAGTGCTGATCGCAAAAACGCTGACCAACGTTAAAGAGAGCTGAAACCCGCTAACCCATGGTAAATATCCGCTGACCAATACTAAATAATAACAAATAGAGCCATACAAGTACTATTTAGTATATTTTATCCAGGCATCGCGACGCCGACCGACGCTGACCGGCATTAATACACGCTGGCCCTGATAAAAAATGATAAATATTCGCTGACCAATACTAAGAGATATTAAACAGAGCCTTACAAGTAATATTTACTATATTTCATTCCGGCATCGCGACGCCGACCGACGCTGATCGGCATTAATACACGCTGGTCCTGATAAAAAATGATAAATATACGCTGACCAATATTAAATAATATCAAATAGAGTCATACAAGTAATATTTGGTATATTTTATTCCGGCATCGCGACGCCGACCGACGCTGACCGGCATTAATACACGCTGGCCCCGCTAAAAAATCATAAATATTCGCTGACCAATATTAAATAATATCAAATAAACTCATACAAGTAATATTTAGTATATTTCATTCCGGCATCGCGACGCCGACCGACGCTGACCGACATTAATACACGCTGACTCCGCTAAAAAATCATAAATATTCGCTGACCAATACTAAATGATATCAAACAGAGGCTTGCAAGTAATATTTAGTATATTTTATTTTGGCATCGCGACGCCGACCGACGCTGACCGGCATTAATACACGCTGGCCCTGATAAAAAATGATAAATATTTGCTGACCGATATTAAATGATATCAAATAGAGTCATATAAGTAATATTTAGTATATTTTATTCCGGCATCGCGACTCCGACCGACGCTGATCGGCATTATTACACGCTGGTCCTGATAAAAAATGATAAATATTTGCTGACCAATACTAAGGGATATCAAACAGAGACTAGCAAGTAATATTTAGTATATTTCATTCCGGCATCGCGACGCCGACCGACGCTGATCGGCATTAATACACGCTGGTCCTGATAAAAAATGATAAATATTTGCTGACCAATACTAAGGGATATCAAACAGAGCCTTACAAGTAATATTTACTATATTTCATTCCGGCATCGCGACGCCGACCGACGCTGATCGGCATTAATACACGCTGGTCCTGATAAAAAATGATAAATATACGCTGACCAATATTAAATAATATCAAATAGAGTCATACAAGTAATATTTGGTATATTTTATTCCGGCATCGCGACGCCGACCGACGCTGACCGGCATTAATACACGCTGGCCCCGCTAAAAAATCATAAATATTCGCTGACCAATATTAAATAATATCAAATAAACTCATACAAGTAATATTTAGTATATTTCATTCCGGCATCGCGACGCCGACCGACGCTGACCGACATTAATACACGCTGACCCCGCTAAAAAATCATAAATATTCGCTGACCAATACTAAATGATATCAAACAGAGGCTTGCAAGTAATATTTAGTATATTTTATTTTGGCATCGCGACGCCGACCGACGCTGACCGGCATTAATACACGCTGGCCCTGATAAAAAATGATAAATATTTGCTGACCGATATTAAATGATATCAAATAGAGTCATATAAGTAATATTTAGTATATTTTATTCCGGCATCGCGACTCCGACCGACGCTGATCGGCATTAATACCCGCTGGTCCTGATAAAAAATGATAAATATTTGCTGACCAATACTAAGGGATATCAAACAGAGACTAGCAAGTAATATTTAGTATATTTCATTCCGGCATCGCGACGCCGACCGACGCTGATCGGCATTAATACACGCTGGTCCTGATAAAAAATGATAAATATTTGCTGACCAATACTAAGGGATATCAAACAGAGACTAGCAAGTAATATTTAGTATATTTCATTCCGGCATCGCGACGCCGACCGACGCTGATCGGCATTAATACACGCTGGTCCTGATAAAAAATGATAAATATTTGCTGACCAATACTAAGGGATATCAAACAGAGCCTTACAAGAAATATTTACTATATTTCATTCCGGCATCGCGACGCCGACCGACGCTGATCGGCATTAATACACGCTGGTCCTGATAAAAAATGATAAATATACGCTGACCAATATTAAATAATATCAAATAGAGTCATACAAGTAATATTTGGTATATTTTATTCCGGCATCGCGACGCCGACCGACGCTGACCGGCATTAATACACGCTGGCCCCGCTAAAAAATCATAAATATTCGCTGACCAATATTAAATAATATCAAATAAACTCATACAAGTAATATTTAGTATATTTCATTCCGGCATCGCGACGCCGACCGACGCTGACCGACATTAATACACGCTGACCCCGCTAAAAAATCATAAATATTCGCTGACCAATACTAAATGATATCAAACAGAGGCTTGCAAGTAATATTTAGTATATTTTATTTTGGCATCGCGACGCCGACCGACGCTGACCGGCATTAATACACGCTGGCCCTGATAAAAAATGATAAATATTTGCTGACCGATATTAAATGATATCAAATAGAGTCATATAAGTAATATTTAGTATATTTTATTCCGGCATCGCGACTCCGACCGACGCTGATCGGCATTAATACACGCTGGTCCTGATAAAAAATGATAAATATTTGCTGACCAATACTAAGGGATATCAAACAGAGACTAGCAAGTAATATTTAGTATATTTCATTCCGGCATCGCGACGCCGACCGACGCTGATCGGCATTAATACACGCTGGTCCTGATAAAAAATGATAAATATTTGCTGACCAATACTAAGGGATATCAAACAGAGACTAGCAAGTAATATTTAGTATATTTCATTCCGGCATCGCGACGCCGACCGACGCTGATCGGCATTAATACACGCTGGTCCTGATAAAAAATGATAAATATTTGCTGACCAATACTAAGGGATATCAAACAGAGACTAGCAAGTAATATTTAGTATATTTCATTCCGGCATCGCGACGCCGACCAACGCTGATCGGCATTAATACACGCTGGTCCTGATAAAAAATGATAAATATTTGCTGACCAATACTAAGGGATATCAAACAGAGACTAGCAAGTAATATTTAGTATATTTCATTCCGGCATCGCGACGCCGACCGACGCTGATCGGCATTAATACATGCTGACCCCGCTAAAAAATTATAAATATTCGCTGACCAATACTAAGTGATATCAAACAGAGTCATACAAGTAATATTTAGTATATTTTATTCCAGCATCGCGACGCCGATCGACGCTGACCGACATTAATACTCGCTGACTCCGCTAAAAAATGATAAATATTCGCTGACCAATATTAAATGATATCAAATAGAGTCATACAAGTAATATTTAGTATATTTTATTCCGGCATCGCGACGCCGACCGACGCTGATCGGCATTAATATACGCTGGTCCTGATAAAAAATGATAAATATTCGCTGACCAATACAAAGTGATATCAAACAGAGACTTGCAAGTAATATTTAGTATATTTCATTCCGGCATCGCGACGCCGACCGACGCTAACTGACATTAATACAAGCTGAATCCGCTAAAAAATTATAAATATTCGCTGACCGATACTAAGTGATATCAAATGGAGTCATATAAGTAATATTTAGTATATTTTATTCCGGCATCGCGACGCCGACCGACGCTGATCGGCATTAATACACGCTGGTCCTGATAAAAAATGATAAATATTCGCTGACCAATACTAAATGATATCAAACAGAGACTTGCAAGTAATATTTAGTATATTTCATTCCGGCATCGCGACGCCGACCGACGCTGACCGACATTAATACAAGCTGAATCCGCTAAAAAATGATAAATATTCGCTGACCAATACTAAATGATATCAAACAGAGGCTTGCAAGTAATATTTAGTATATTTTATTTCGGCATCGCGACGCCGACCGACGCTGATCGGCATTAATACACGCTGGTCCTGATAAAAAATGATAAATATTTGCTGACCAATACTAAGGGATATCAAACAGAGACTAGCAAGTAATATTTAGTATATTTCATTCCGGCATCGCGACGCCGACCGACGCTGACCGACATTAAAACTCGCTGACTATTTTATCATTTTTTATCAGGACCAGCGTGTATTAATGCCGATCAGCGTCGGTCGGCGTCGCGATGCCGAAATAAAATATACTAAATAAAACTTGTAAGTCTCTGTTTGATATCACTTAGTATTGGTCAGCGAATATTTATCATTTTTTAGCGGAGTCAGCGAGTATTAATGTCGGTCAGCGTCGGTCGGCGTCGCGATGCCGGAATGAAATATACTAAATATTACTTGCAAGTCTCTGTTTGATATCATTTTGTATTGGTCAGCGAATATTTATCATTTTTTATCAGGACCAGCGTGTATTAATGCCGATCAGCGTCGGTCGGCGTCGCGATGCCGGAATAAAATATACTAAATATTACTTATATGATTCTATTTGATATCATTTATTATCGGTCAGCAAATATTTTTTATTTTTTAGAGGATTCAGCTTGTATTAATGTCGGTCAGCGTCGGTCGGCGTCGCGATGCCGGAATGAAATATACTAAATATTACTTGCAAGTCTCTGTTTGATATCACTTAGTATTGGTCAGTGAATATTTATCATTTTTTAGCGGAGTCAGCGAGTATTAATGTCGGTCAGCGTCGGTCGGCGTCGCGATGCCGGAATGAAATATACTAAATATTACTTGCAAGTCTCTGTTTGATATCATTTTGTATTGGTCAGCGAATATTTATCATTTTTTATCAGGACCAGCGTGTATTAATGCCGATCAGCGTCGGTCGGCGTCGCGATGCCGGAATAAAATATACTAAATATTACTTGTATGACTCTATTTGATATCATTTAATATTGGTCAGCGAATATTTATCATTTTTTAGCGGGGCCTGCGTGTATTTATGCCGGTCAGCGTTGGTCGGCGTCGCGATGCTGGAATAAAATATACTAAATTTTACTTGTAAGTCTCTGTTTGATATCACTTAGTAATGGTCAGCGAATATTTATCATTTTTTAGCGGAGTCAACGAGTATTAATGCCGGTCAGCGTCGGTCGGCGTCGCGATGCCGGAATAAAATATACTAAATGAAACTTGTAAGTCTCTGTTTGATATCACTTAGTATTGGTCAGCGAATATTTATGATTTTTTAGCGGGGTCAGCGTGTATTAATGCCGGTCAGCGTCGGTCGGCGTCGCGATGCCAAAATAAAATATACTAAATATTACTTGTATGACTCCATTTGATATTATTTAATATTGGTCAGCGAATATTTATCATTTTTTAGCTGGGCCAGCGTGTATTAATGCCGGTCAGCGTCGGTCGGCGTCGCGATGCCGGAATAAAATATACCAAATATTACTTGTATGACTCCATTTGATATTATTTAATATTGGTCAGCGAATATTTATCATTTTTTAGCTGGGCCAGCGTGTATTAATGCCGGTCAGCGTCGGTCGGCGTCGCGATGCCGGAATAAAATATACCAAATATTACTTGTATGACTCTATTTGATATTATTTAATATTGGTCAGCGTATATTTATCATTTTTTATCAGGACCAGCGTGTATTAATGCCGATCAGCGTCGGTCGGCGTCGCGATGCCGGAATGAAATATAGTAAATATTACTTGTAAGGCTCTGTTTGATATCACTTAGTATTGGTCAGCGAATATTTATTATTTTTTATCAGGACAAGCGTGTATTAATGCCGATCAGCGTCGGTCGGCGTCGCGATGCCGGAATGAAATATTGTAAATATTACTTGTAAGGCTCTGTTTGATATCACTTAGTATTGGTCAGCGAATATTTATCATTTTTTATCAGGGCCAGCGTGTATTAATGCCGGTCAGCGTCGGTCGGCGTCGCGATGCCGGGGTAAAATATACTAAATATTACTTGTATGGCTCTATTTGTTATTATTTAGTATTGGTCAGCGGATATTTACCATGTGTTAGCGGGTTTCAGCGCTCTTTAACGTCGGTCAGCGTTTTTGCGATCAGCACTGTTCAGCATTTTATTCTTACCCCAAATATATTCCCATTTTTTCAATTGTGATTATCACAAAACGACATTACTTACACATTTACCAACATAATGTTAAAATTAACATTATACACCAAACCTCAGTTCCACATTATAACATTATAGCTGTTACCTGCAAAGTGAAGATAAAGTATATGCATAAAATATATGACTAACTTTATATCAAAATCGCATTATATAAACTTCTAACCACGAACTACGTGTTGCTAAACGCCAAGTAAATGCAACATAGTTTAATTTTTATCGTTAAAGTGAGATTTGACATTTGAATGAGTGATGATGCCAGCCAACACGATTTCAAATTAAAGCCTATATTCTTTAAATCCTATCTTTAAAACTATATACAAATAAGACTAAAAAACTTCTTACACATATTATAATAGAACTTCTTCTTCTGATGGCACTACAGCCCAAATCGGGTCTGGGCCTACCGGACACACCGAGCCGCAGTTTTTACACTACCGTACTGCCGGTTTTCGTAGTCGAATGCTAGATTATTTAAGGCTTATAAGGGACTAGTTTATAGCGCCCGAGTGTGATAAATACATGTAACTGTATTTTTATATTTTTACGACAAATCACACATTGTCGACAGGCGGATTCGAACTGACGAACCTTGGCTCGGGTGACATCACAGTATGTTAAGAGATGTGCCTTAACACGCTCAGCCACCGCGCCTGTATTATAATAGAACTGTTCTCTAAAAAAAATCTAAAATTGTGGGATAACCCCATTATCAAACTTTTAAGTGGGAAAAAATATATCAATTACCGAGATCTGCCTCGGCAGAATGCCACACCCAGTAATGGGTAAAAGGTGTGATGATATATTTATATATAAGTGGGAATTTATTTTTAACTACAGTTTAAATTTTGACAGAAATTATAATTCCCTGTTCTCTTTCTTATACTATATTTAAGAATAATTTCGGGCCTAAATCTTCTATAATAGTATATTATTCAACTAGTGAGTTATGATAGCAGTTTGCTGCACGAGCTGTAGTCATCCGAATTGTGAGTTGAATACTTTTCCACGATCAATCAACAGCACTCTTGCACTTCTTGATCGTAGTTTGAGGAAATTAGTAATTTTTTCCTATAACCCATATACAAAGCAAATTTTGTGCCACTGTTTTTGTCAAAATCGATGTCACAAAATTCGATTTTGTACAACTGTTTTTCGAATCTCACTCAAGCTAAAAATTATATGAACTACCACACTGCGGCTCGGTGAGTGCGGACTCTGTACTGTAATTGGGATTAAGTTCCTGTTGTACAGAATAACATTAATAAATAAATAAATAAATAAAGAACTTTTTTATTTGTAAAGTTGTCGTACTGTCAAACAGACGCATCATTTTAGCTGTTATTGTTTATATAAGTATCAATAGAATTTACTTTTTAATAAAATAAGAATATCAAAGAATAAAACACTTTTCTATTTACAAAATTTAAAGATATTTATTTTTAGAATGATATTGATAATATTATGGAACTCTAATCAACTTATAACTGTCAAAATAATATAAATATCAAATATTTTTTCATCTGTATAACATGAAATAGCATGAAAGACACGTATTACAATTAGGGTTATTGTAATACTATTTTTTAATATACTATTAGCAGTTTCATGATAAACATAAAATTTGAGTATGAAAATAACAATAATAATGATTAATGAACTCCGACCTGCTATAAAAAATGTTCAATAATGCGTTACTGTAATAATCGCGATAATTATTATTATTTTCATTCTAAAATACACACATTGATATATTGGCGTTAAATTAGTAAATATGGGCATGGTAATTAAATGCCTTGTTTTACGTGAAAACAAACTTACTTGAATGTATTATTAAATTATAGTTGTTCTTTATATATAATCTAATAAGGATCATTTTTGTATGTTACAGAAATGTGTTGAAGTGGCGATGGACGTATTTTGTGCGCGGGCGTCAGGATGAAACATGCCATCTTCTCCGTGTGGATCCTTGAGGTCGTGCTGATATCCGTGACCAGTGCCATCGATACATGTAAGTTTCACGATGTTGTTACTCTATTTATACTTGCATTCTTTTTACCAATAACTCATCTCACTAATTATCAAAATTGGGTGAGATTAAAGTGAAGCAAGCTGAGATAGGTGATTTGTAAATAGAACGTACAGAAATAAATCTTTCTCTGTTACCTGTTGCTGTCAAATTTTAGATGCTAAATGATGAATTCAAAACCTAGCTGTAGTCCTGCTGTAAGTATGATAATTCATAATAAATTGTTGGTATATATACAGGGTGTTTCACAACTTAGAGCAAAAAATTAAAGGGTATATTCTGTACGACGTGCTGATCATGAAACAAAAAGAATTTTTTTAAATTCGAAAAATTAAGGGTTGTTAACCTAAAACATTTTTTGTAGTACTGCACTGGATTCACTTTCCTATTAAACACAAATAATGAAGTAGGTATCAACTACGAAAGAATAATTACACAATTCAATTATTAGCAGTTATTTATAATAGAATTTTATTTAATTAATAACTTTAACATAATCATCCACCCAGTGGCAGTGGCAATGAAAAATTTTGGACTGGGAAACATGGAAAATAGTTTTGCGATTTAAAAAAAAATCTTTTTGTTTCATGATCAGCACGTCGTACAGAATATACCCTTTAATTTTTTGCTCTAAGTTGTGAAGCTCTCTAGATCCAAATTATAGGGGGATAAGCCGTTTTCCTTGAACTTTTATATTTTCTTGCAAATTTCACTTCATTTTTTCCTGTTCTTCGTTTCTTCCTTCCATTTATAAATTCCTAATTTGTGCAGATCTTCTTCTACTTTATTAATCCAGGTTGACCGTGGCCTCCCTCTTCTTCTATATCCTGGGTCCCATTTTAGTGTTGTAGAGATTGATGTTCTGTATAAGCTCTCATTACATGCCCTAACCATCTCCCTCTTTGTTGTTTAATTTTCCTGGTGATATCTTCACCTTCTAGTTCTTCCAGTAATTCTGTATTCATTCTTGATCTGTACTCATTATCTCCTATTTTAATTCCTCCTAGAATTGATCTTATAATTTAATTATAATTGTTGGTATTATAAACTTATAAATTCGTTTTGTAAATATTTCACTCTTTTATTAACTCTTTTATTGACGTCCGTCAGTACGGTGGTGTGGATAGCGATACGGAATTCGAATCCGGAAATCCCGAGTTCGAATCTCACTCAAGCTAAACATAATATAAACTACTACACTGCGGCTCGGTGAGTGCGGATCCTGTACAGCGTAACATAAATAAATAAATATTAATAGTATTCATTTTAAAATAATTTGACAATGCTCCTAGATGTGTCAACAAGCACTACCCCTCTAAGTAGCTCAGCATAGGCAAGGGGTGAGAAATTCATCTCACTTCATTCTCAGTTCACCTCACCTCAGTTCAGACAAATAGAACGAACAACATATGGAATGAATAGAGCCCATACGTAGTTACTATATTATATATATATATATATAAATAAATAAATATATCATCACGCCTTTTACCCATTACTGGGTGTGGCACTCTGCCTAAGCAGATCTCGGTAAGTGATATATTTTGTCGCGTGAAGTGCGGTTACCAGCCGTCAAATCACGGCCCTCAAAGATATTAGTGGAGAGGGAGCCACAGGGGTAGATTTTTAAATTGGTGAAAATTGTTTGTCGGCTGTGGGGATCGAACCAGGGTTCTCAAGATCCACAGGCCGACTCGATACCACTGAGCCATCTACCCCATATATATATATATATATATATATATATATATATATATATATATATATATATATATATATATATATATATATATATATATATATATATATATATATATATATATATATATATATATATATATATATATATATATATATATATATATATATATATATATATATATATATATATATATATATATATATATATATATATATATATATATATATATATATATATATATATATATATATATATATATATATATATATGGTGGCTTAACACCCCGTGCAGGGGTTGCGCCGCTTCTTAGAAGCTCTCTAGATCCAAATTATAGGGGGATCAGCCCATTTCCTTATATTTTTATATTTTCTTGCAAATTTCACTCCATTTTTTCCTGTTCTTTGCTTCTTCCTTCCATTTATAAATTCCTAATTTGTGTAGATCTTCTTCTACTTCCTTAATCCAGGTTGACCGTGGTCTCCCTCTTCTTCTATATCCTGGGTCCCAATTAAGTGTTGTAGAGATTGCTATTTCTGTATTACTATATTATAACATTAATAAAATATAAAATAACTATATCATCACGCCTTTTCTCCATTACTGGGTGTGGCACTCTGCCGTAACAGATCTCGGTAGATGATATATTTCTTCACGTGAAGTGCGGTTATCAGTCGTCAAATCACGATCTCCAACGATATTAGTGGATGGGGAGCTACAGGGGTAGTTTTAACGTGATGAAAATTGTTTATCGATTGTGGGAATCGAACCCGGGTTCTCAAATTAAAACATTTGTTAGGTTTACATAAATCAGTGAAGGAAAAGTCGAACTGAATGGTATGCAGATTAGAGAATCGTTCCAGTAGTAATCAAACGTTTGAATAAAATAATCTTATAGTTTATTTATTTTTCTTTCTAAAAGCACTAATACATGTTTTTAATTATTTCCCACGAAAGTTATTTAAACTTCATTTATATATTTTTCTAAATAATACAGTAGATAATATATGTCACTACAATGATACAGGGTGTATCTGTAGTTCGGGAAAAAATTAAAGGGTATATACTATAAGACGCTAAACATGGAACAAAAATAATTTCTTTAAATTCGGTAATGTAAGGATGGTTTACTTGAAATTAACATTTTTAGGGCCACTGGATTAGCGTACTTTATTGCTTGACCTGCTGCATTTAACTAAGTTAAATTATTAATTACACAACATCAGACATTTATTTGGTGTTGTGTAAACAATTACTTGTAAGAAGATTTAAATAAAATTATTTAAAATAGCTATCAACCAGTGGCTAACAAAATTTTGATTTTAAATAAGATGCAAAATTTTTTGCGAATTAAAAAAAATTGTTCCATGATATGATGATATATACCCTTTAATTTATTTCCCGCAGTACAGATTCACATTAACTTAAGTATGACGTAAAAAAAAATTGTAAAAATTATTAGGGCTTAACGAATATTAATTAAGACATTCTAAAAGTGTACATTTTTTTAAATTTAGAATTAGTTAAAAAAATAGTGAAGGACCCCCATTAAACGTAATCTCCGTTGTGTGAGATTTACATTTCCTGCCTTAGCAGATCTCGGTATGTGATATATTTATTCGCGTGAAGTGCGCTTTACAGCCATTAAATCACGGCCCCCAAAGATGTTAGTGGAGGAGGAGCCACAGGGATAGATTTAAATTGATGAAAATTGTTTGTCGGCTGTGGGGATTGAACTAGGGTTCTCAAGATCCACAAAAAAATATATAATATTTAATTTTACATATCTCGCTTATACAAAAGGCAAATTGAATAATTCATAATGTGCTAGACGCAGAATTTAATTCTCTAAAACTTTTATTTGCAGCATTTATTTCTAAAATCAAAATAATACCATTTTTTTTACAAGAAAAACTCTTAGCAGCTTCATGTGGTGAATCACTTCCGATTAGTCCATTATATCAATCCTTAATACAAAATCTCAACTTTCTACGGCTTACCGTTTTTGAGTTGAGTCACGACGAAATAAGTCAAAATGGATTCAGGGATGGTCAAAATAGATATTTCCGCTTAAATCTCAAAACCGATAATTTTCGCGATTACAATACTTCCTTTACTTCGTACAAGGAAGTAATAACAGTTGTTATAAAAGCATTAATCTTAAAATTTCGTATCACCTGCCTACCTACAACATAAATGCAATAATTTTTATAACCTCTCCTATTAGTCTTGCTTCTTGCATGTAAGTGTAACACTACATCTTGTTACAGTAGCAAGGTGCAGAGCCACCATCAGTAGCTCTCGTTCAATGTGCGCCAGTCATGAAACTATTACGTGGGCTTATTACTGCGGCCGGTGAATAATCGCATAATTATTGCAAGTCCGTGCCTCATACAGTCGCATCGCGATGCGTTGCATGTTCGCATGAGCCAACCATGAATATGTTATTATGCGCTCGCTATTCAAACCAAATGTGTGCAATCGCAAACGCTGCTTTAATAACGAACGCTACTGCTTCCACTTACTGCTACTAGTTATACTTATGCCTCCTTCATTATACGTCATTATAGTTTTTATCTCTAATGTTGTTGGGATCATATTGCCAGGATAATTTTATAGCAGATTATACTACAAATTAGAAATATTATACAAGGTGCAGTTTAGATATTTCAATGCTTAGATGTACTAAAACTAATATAGAGTTATTTGATTGAGGACTTGAATAATTTATCCGTCAGTACGGTGGTGTGGATAGCGATACGGAATTCTAATCTGGAGATCCCGAGTTCGAATCTCACTCAAGCTAAAAATTATATGAACTACCACACTGCGGCTCGGTGAGTGCGGACCCTGTACTGTAATTGGGATTAAGTTCCTGTTGTACAGCGTAACATAAATAAATAAATAAATAAATTACGGATAATTAATTAGATGGGGTAGATGGTTCAGTGGTATCGAGTTGGCCTGTGGATTTGAGAACCCACGTTCGATTCCCACTGCCGACAAACAATTTTTACAACATGAAAACTACTCCTGTGTCTCCCCCTCCTCTAATATCTATGAGGGCCTTGATGACTGCTAATCGCACTTATGCGAAGAAATATATAATTTACCGAGATCTGCTACGGCGAATGCCACATGCAGTAATGGGTAAACGGCGTAAGGATATATTTATTTATTTATTTATATAATATAATTTGATTATGATTTAATGTAGCTTAATTTGTAATAGTGAATAACTCGCCCATAAAGTCAAAAACCTCCTAAGTCACAAAAACAAAATTTTTCAGAAATTACCCATTACCCATTACTGGGTGTGGCAAAAGATATATTTTTTCGCGTGAAGTGCGGTTACCAGCCGTAAAATCACGCCCCCAAAGATATTAGTGGAGGGGGAGCTACAGGCGTAGTTTGACTGTGGTGAAAATTGTTTGTCGGCTGTGGGGATCAAACCCGAATTCTTAAATCCACAGGCCGACTCGATACCACTGAGCCACCTACCCCATAACAGGATGTATGCATTAAAGAAATAGAAACGTTGCAAAAGGAACGTTCTGAAACGTCAAATGAAATAAAATTTACAGAACTATAACCATAAAAAAATAAGGTTCTTTTTGATTTGATGTATTTAAAATATGTTGATTTTTATTATGAGCATAACAAGTTTTATCAAAACTACATTTAATTTTCAATTAATTTATTTTAGTCAGTTATACAATGCTCAGTTATATATCTATAGTTATGTAATCTTCTGTTAAGCTAACATCCTGTTATAGTTATTTACATTGCAAGACCGTAATACAGAAATTTACAGACGAGCATAGAAAGCTAACAGGCGAGCCTGTAAATTTCAGGTAACGGTCGAGCATTGTACAATGTTTTATGGGCATTTAAAATATATATATATATTTAATAAAATTAATTGCAATAGTATAACGTAATAACTAAAATGTTCAATCCAGGTAGACTTTGAAAATCTGACAGATTTTGTTTAATCAAAAAATATTTAAGTGTCAAACATTTCAAATTAGATATGTTGTCATGATAACCAATGTCAACGCCCGTTATAATTTTTATACGCACTAGCCTGTTAAAATTTTTGTAACTCCTATAGACAGAGCTAAATAAACAGTTCTTTACTATTCAAATACCCATAAAAAATATAAATTAATGGTATGCTTAACCTGTCATAGTACAACAGATTTTTGACTAACTAGTTGTTAGTTATTAACAGTTCTGTAACCATGGTTCGTACAAATGATCCTTAATTAAATTTCTGTAATGTGTTAACTAAATAGTATCAACGTAGGTATTGATTGAGCAGCTTGTGGTTCTAAATAAAATATTATATTTTTATATTTATTTATAAATATAAAATAAATATATCATCACGCCTTTTACCTATTACCGGGTGTGGAACTCTGCCTAAGCAGATCTCGGTAAGTGATATACTTTTTCGCGTGAAGTGCGGTTAGCAGCCGTCAAATCACGGCCCCAAAATATATTAGTGGAGGAGGAGCCACAGGGGTAGATTTAATTTGGTGAAAATTGTTTGTCGACTGTGGGAATCAAACCATGGTTTTCAAGATCCACAGGTCGACTCGATACCACTGAGCCACCTACCCCATATATTTATTTATGTATAACAAGAAATTAATTCCAATTATGAGATAAAAGAGCTACAATAACAAGTTATGGTAGAAGGCGAACCCTCGAATTTACTAGTTGTATATTTAAAATGGAAGTCAAAATCAGCGAGCTTTGAACTCGCGAACTTTTATTTGTGAGGTTAATGTTCTATTCAGGAATTTTTGTATGATTAGCATTTTAAGGGTATCATTTACGGCATGGAATTTAAAGTAGCATATATCAATTTAAACATCTTTCCTTGCAAGTAATTTTACAATATATTCCAAACTACAACAACGGCAATAATGCTTTACAAATAGTGATGAATACTGCCGTCGAAAACTATCATAGAAGTTCTTTGTGTCGCGGAAAATATGTGCTCTCCGCCCTCGCTCGAGACAGGAAAACTTTCGCGTAGTTCCATAACAAATAGTTGCAGCAACGGCAACAGCGTCTTTGTCCCTGTCTCAATAAAGCAACTCTAGCAATACTCACATGATATTTTGGCGAGGAAAAAGTCTTGGAGTGATATGTTTATTTGGCAGCGCAATACGATTGGCATGCATTTATTCATCGGCGCCTTGGCTCTGCCTCGTGGAACGCCATGTTTTATGTAGATGCTGTGACGGTTGATTTGTTTGTTACAGCGCAATGTATCGCGCCGCTGGGCATGGAAAGTGGCGCCATCCCCGATGAGGATATCACCGCTTCCTCTTCCTTCGATAGTGGCAATGTTGGCCCTCAGCATGGCCGGTGAGTTCTTTCACTTTACCTTTTATTCTTAACATCATCATTTTTATACAAGATTTGATTTACAATTTATTTGACAATGTATAAATTGTGATTTTTTTAAAAATTTATATATCGGACCAACTACTAAGGTCATATGCCGATATGTCCTTTGTATGGTCGCCACGGGCGGGACCCGAACCCACGACCTTATGGTTGTGAGTCAGGCTCTCAACCCGCGCGACCATCACGCGGGACAAAAATTGTGATTATTTATTAATTAATTAATTTATTTATCCAAAATCGATCCTACAGGATATAAATATCCCAATTACAGGAGGATACATAATATGTGTGCAAGCAAAAACGAACAATTAACAGATTATTATATAACAATATAAATTACAAAATAGTTATTTGTATATTAAGAGCGTAAAGTGATTCTTTGTTACTCGAACACGGTAATTGCAGCGCGAGCCGAAGGCGAGAGCTACAATAGTGTAAGAGAAACAAAGACACTTTACGCTCGTGATACACACATATTTTTTTCTACGATTCCATCTTAAATTATTAAAAAACGTATGCGTACTAAAAATAAATTTGTTCTGTCAACTGTCAATATGACAAGTTTCTGTTTTGTTTGTATCCCTGGTAACTATTGAAATAAGCGCGCATTTATAATCTTATTTAACGTCTTTTTCGCGCGTTGCCATTGGAGACGCGCAAAAAAGATATTTTTCGATTGTTCCACAGAAAACGTCAACTTTACAAATTAGAGTGTAATTGTCAACTTTTCATAGCAATCGTAGAAAAATAAACTTTTAACACTTTCATTTGCAAAACGGTATTACAAATTATTTTTAAACAACAAATTTTGGAATCTAAAAAAAAGAGTCTGCAAAAATGTCAACAGCAATATCAGAGTCATTGAAATTTGAACATAATTGTCTTATAGATGATTTTAATTCATAATTTGTTCAGGCTGTGCTACAATTAAAACTTATTTTATGGCGAGATGACTTTCTAGGGACATTAATTGGTATACATTTCAAACTATGTGAATCATTTACAACAGAATTCAATAATTTAAATAAATACAAACTAGACAGAGATTATGGTATTTTAATTTGATTTTCTTATGTCTACCAATATTTATCTGGTCTGGTCGGAATCATTCATCACGCAACAACCCTTCAATCACATCCATACATTCATTCAAATACTCCTTTTTCATTCAATCTCATTCAATGTTTAGTTTAGTTTAGTTTAGTTTAGTTTAGTTTATTTAACTATTTTACAATATAAAAATTGTTTATAGCAGGTCCAAAGATAATACAGTTACATACAAATAATCAAAATAATAAAAAAATACAAATGAGAAATGTAACTACAACCATATCAAACCCAGTCCTCATTCAGCCAGCTATGATTATAATATTCATTTACAGAGTAAAAGCAATGACATAGTAGGAAACTCTTAACTTTACGTTTAAAAATATCTTCATTTGCATTTCGTAAATCAAGAGGTAGAACGTTATATAAATTAATATCCAAGGAATTATTTTTTGATATACTTAGTTTATAACACTGGGGGCGAACTAAATTTGAATTTCTTGTTGCATAATTATGAATATCTGAAGCTAATTTGAAATTATCTTTATTTTTGTGAATTTCTAAAAGTGAATTATAAATATATAAACAAGTCAGTGGTAATATTTTGAGTCTAACAAAAAAAGGTTTGCAGTGTTCTCTCATATTATTAACTCCCAAAATCATTCGTACAGCTTGGTTTTGAAGACGAAAAATCCTGATTGCTTTCGGAGAATTTCCCCACAAAATAACACCATAGTGTAAACAGGAATGAAAAAGACCAAAATATACTGTTAGCAAGGATTCCAAACTTAACACACGATATAGTTTACGAATCAAAAAATTTACACTTGCTAGTTTTTTAGCCAAAAAAATGACATGTTGTCCCCAGTTTAAGCGATCATCAATATAAATTCCTAGCACTTTCACAAATTCACCTTTCTGTGCAGTTTTATTCGAGGAAATTGTGATCAATTGTGTTTTTTCAGAATTTAATTTCAATTTATTAGCAACAAACCACTGTTCCGCTTTCTGTAGCTCGTCTCGCGCCAGCTCATTTAGCATAGAAATATCTTTATGTGAACTTAGCAGACTTGTATCATCAGCAAACTGAGCAATTTCTGTTGGCAACATAAAATGAAGAAAATCATTTATGTAGGTTTCAAATCCTCAAAACAACTCAAATTATTTACCCTAACATCCTTTAACGAATCTAAAAAGACAGTCTGCACTTAAAAGAACATTCCTCACAATTGCAATTGCAGTAATAAGATTTCCATTAAAAGAAGAATCAATTTATTATATTACATGAACTAAGTAAAGATACATAATTTAAAAAGCAACAGCAATTGGGAAAGCAACTCAACTACTAGTAAGCCAGCCCTAAATATACTGCATTTTGGAAAGAAGCAACAAAGTGTGGTTGAAAAAGTCACCCAACACTGATTTTACTTTGAAATTGGGGAGTCCTCTGGACGTTAAACTTTTTTGTGTATCGTGGCGTCGGCTGATTTGCATTGCACTATGTCTTTCATTTAAGGTATAAGCAGGTTAGTCCAGCTCTTGCCAGAAACTGGGCGGAGTGTAGTGTATTGTCTTTATGTCTAGGGTGCATGGTCCGGCCTGGCGATTCTATTCGGATATTGAATAATTATTATTCAATACTTAGCAGCATGTAAATAAACCAGGATTGGCTCTAGGGCCCGCCATGTATCTCTAACAAAACAGAACAGGAGCCTGATTCTGTATCTTGCGTGACTACTTGCGGCATCCATACCAACACATATATGTCACATGCATATAGTAAACCATCTATCGGACATTTAAAGAACTAATGGGTATGATGTCACTTCTTGCGAGACACGCAAATATAGATGCATGACCTCCGTAGGTCCTGTTTTTTACTTGCGACACTACCTGTCTCATTCTAACATTATGTTTGTCTTTTACTTTCTTGTTATTTTACGTATGACAAACAATGACATGTGATTGCAACTGACAGTTCTAGTTTCAAAACCATTACCAACACTAAACTTGGCGCAAAAACGTAAAGCACGGAATTCCCTATGCTCGACACCAGAAAAGAATCGGTGACGTCATACATTGTACTAACGCAAATTTAATCACGCAACTGCTCACGCAAGATACAGAATCAACCTCCAGAACATGAACTAAGTAAAGATACATGCTTAGTGCATTTTTTATAATGTAACTAGAACTGCTGCGTACACTTCTCTGTATATGTATATTATTTCTTCATCTTCTTACGAAAATCTGATTTTACTTGTTAGATTTGTACCTTTTTTTTGCGTGTCGATGATATGACACAATATTTCCTAAATATATTATAAAATTATTGTCCAAGATTAAAATGTATTCATCTCAAAAATGAAATTAATAAATAAATCAATCAAGCAAAACCATATAGATTGGTTGAGTTGAATGACCGAATGGTTGATACGGACTCCACGAAATGTCGCTCCCCTCGTCAATAGGTTTAGCAAATCAGTAGAAACTGAATAAATGCATGACTCGAACGTTATTCGGTGCGGTTATGGCAAATTAATAAGATTTATCGGGCGTTGGTCTTTCTCTGGAGCGTTGATGGACTCTAGGCATTCTGATTCGAACTCTGCGATTGAATATGGAACAGAGATGAGTAGCTCGAGCATGTCTCATAATTCTAAGATATATTAACTTCATTATCAACGTGAGTTTCACCAGAAAATCAATAGAAAATGTATTAAACTAAGACTGGAGCAGGGGTTCTGAATTTTTGGCAGACTATTTATTTAAAATTCTAATACGGATTTCAATATTTTTAGAACGTTGCTTAAGTCGCTTTATCGCATAGATCAGTTGCAATAAGTTGAGCCATGGTCATTGACAACAATGGCTGGTACCACAAGCTCTGTTTTTGCCTGTTTTTAGAGTAGTATATTTGGGTGTTTTAGCTATCTCTAACATGTTAAAACCGTGCTCTTAGAATACCCAAAAACAAAGCTTATGATACTAGCCAATGTATTTATTTCTATTCTTGTTGCGTTTTCATGATTTAAAAACAATGCGCTTCTCTTCCTTTACTGTTACTTTACAGGGTGTTTTCTTGTGCGAACTAATGACCAGAGAAAAATGTTTAATATATATTAAGAAAAATATTCAAAATTACAGAAATCATGCTGAAATTCATAAACATAACACGAGAAATAAAATAAACCTAATTGCTCCTAAGTTGACATATAAAAACAGTAAAATCAATAGCATAAATTTGAACCTTTTTAACAAATTCTCTCAGGAAATAAGAGATTTGAAATTAAGTAAATTCAAATCTGTTATAACCAACAAACTGCTCAAAAATGGGTACAATAGTATTGACGAATATATGACAGATACAAACTTCTGAACAAATATCTAGTAGTTTCTCACTCATACACTTTAACAATTCTGAAAGTTTGCCTAACTGTAGGCGTTTCTTGTCTCATTTTATGTATTTTTAATATGTATTTATGTATTTTTTGACTAACTGTGCATGTATTTGCGTACCAGTAAATAAATATTATTATTATATACATAAAACAATCAAGACTAATTTAAAATTTAGCAGAGTCGAACAGTGAGTCACTGTTAGACTCTGGTAATTATCACTACCATTATGTAATTTGTTAGTAATAAAATAATTCAATTTTTATTTTGAATATGTTTAAAAATAATTAAATTCATTTACAATATTATTTGACTTAGAACTATGTTCAATTTAGTGCTTAATTCAACTTAAAAATAGGTCGAATTAAAAACCCGAAACGACGCCTGTAATGTCTTAAATACAGGGTGTTTCACAACTTTTTTTTTAAATTCGAAAAATTAAGGGTTGTTAACCTAAAACATTTTTTGTAGTACTGCACTGGATTCGCTTTCCTATTAAACACAAACAATGAAGTAGGTATCAACTACGAAAGAATAATTACACAATTCAATTATTAGCAGTTATTTATAATAGAATTTTATTTAATTAATTACTTTAACATAAACATCCACCCAGTGGCAGTGGCAACGAAAAATTTTGGACTGGGAAACATGGAAAATAGTTTTGCGATTTAAAAAAAATTCTTTTTGTTTCATGATCAGCACGTCGTACAGAATATACCCTTTAATTTTTTGCTCTAAGTTGTGAAACACCCTGTATAAATAAATAAATATATCACCACGACTTTTACCCATTACTTGGTGTGGCACTCTGCCTTAGCAGATCTCGGTAAGTGATATATTTCTTCGTGTGAAGTGCGGTCCTTAAAGATGTTAGTGGAGGGAGAGCCACAGGGGGTGAAAATAGTTTGTCGGCTGTGAGGATTGAACCAGGGTTCTCAAGTTCCACAGATCGACTAGATACCACTGAGACACCTACCCCATAAATAATAAATATAATTCAAGTCCTATCCAATCAAAAAGAATATTTTGTTTTTTTATTTTCAAATTAAATTTAAATTATAAATCAAGAACCCTCTACGAATCTATTACCTCATTATTAATTACAAACATTACATGTTTCACATGAATATTCCAAAAAATGAAGAATCGAAATTAAAAAATCTGATTGACGTTAGATACATTTTCTTTATCAAAAATCTGAACAGATATCATACTGTAAATCTGATTAAAAGTGACGCCCCATTATCTAACTTAGCGCCTTGCACCGGCCCTGTAAGCAAATTTTGAAGTGTGAGTGATTCGCCGTACGGCACTGACTGAAGTGAGTGAAGCGGCGTTCGTCCGGCCGAGACAGGGGTGCGGGATGTGGGACGAGGAATATGAAACTTTAAATTCATCCAGTGGCTGCTCTGAATCTCTGGATTCTGACAGTTTCATGGAAATTTAAAATCCCACATTTTCCTGTGCCACTCACCTGCGGCCGAGCCGCGCGATCAATAGAGCGTTCCGCGCGCGTTTTGTGTTTCACGCAACGTAAAGCAAACCAGGATGTGAGGGACGTGGAAACGGTAACCGTAACGTAACGGTAACAGCGACGTAGGCTTTGCCGAAACAATTCCAGCAGCCGCGGTGCGAATAAAAAACTAACAGCCCTTAACAAACCCTTCGTACCTACGTCACTTTTTCCTCTTACACCTTCTTTTTTCTCCTTAACGGATGTTGTGAGGCGTGATTAAATCTTTTACAAACGATTCTCAAATCTTATTTATTCCCTACGGACATTTCATTCAATCAGACTATTACGTTGATTATGTTCGATGTCATGGCCACCGGGAATAAAACGAAATTAAATCTTGTATTTTTTATTTTATTTTATTTGTTACTCTACCCAACAACGACTTAAACTCAATTACAGTCTATACATTAATTGTAACAATATATTAATTACTACTATATTTTAATTAAACTATATTTTAATTACAATAATATATTGTTTACAGCAATGCATTAAGTACAATAATCCATTGAGTACAACAATGCATTCAGTATAACAATAGATATATTATAACAATGCATTGAGTACAAAAATATATTGATTACAATAATGCATTGGTTACAACAATATATTGATTACAACAGCAAATATACTATTCTTTATTTATTTATTTGTTGCCCACTACACAACTGTATTTTGATCTGTATAATCATTTTTTTATATAAGTTTGAAGTCAGCGAAATTTGAATATTCTCTCTCTTGCTTAAGTGCATGAGTGTTATTCACTACAATTGTCTGTAATTTTCCAATTGCATCAATACTTTTTTACAATACTATAGTAATTATGATTACAATACAGGGTGTTTATATACTTCGGGCAAAAATGTAAGGGTCAGTACGGTGGTGTGGATAGCAATACGGAATTCAAATCCGGAGATCCCGAGTTCGAATCTCACTCAAGCTAAAAAAATTATATAAACTACTACACTACGGCTCGGTGAGTGCGGACTCTGTACTGTAATTGGGATTAGGTTCCTGTTGTACAGCGTAACATAAATAAATAAATAAATATATTATACGACATGCTGATCAAAGAACAAAATAATTTTTATTCGCAAAAGTAAACATTTTGGTACTATTGGGTTGACATACTGAACCTATCAAGCTAGGAACATCAAAATTTCAATTTAACCTCAAAATGTGCATAAATGTCAATAACAGTTACCAACCACAACATTTCATACACTAATTGTACTAAATTCACCCGGTTTAAAGTATTACAGATTTTTTAAAATTTAAATTTATAAATGACGCAAAATAGAAAAATTAATTTAAATAAGTCATTTTATAAGACTTTTATCGCACGCGTCCAAGCGGCTCGTTTTATAAACTTGAACGCGTGCGATAACAACATGTCTTATAAAACTCGTTCTTTAATATACTATTATGCCATGATCATATACCTTTAAAATTTTATCTCGAAGTATACAGATTATGCACAGAAAGGCGGAACGTAGGAATATAAAAATCCTTTATGTTCGATGCACTTTAAATTTTATGGGCAATAGCTACAAGCAAAATGCTTTTTTTTTTTAATATTGACTTAAATCAATTAAGATCCTTAAGATTACAAAAATCATTCACTAAATATTCAAACCAATAAATAATAAAATAAAGTTCGAGAATATTTGGACGGTGCCGATATTAATGTTGTTGGCCCAGGAAATACGGGAATATAATGGTATATGATTATCTGTGGAAAGTTGGAAATTGACCTAATTCCGAGGAACAAAACAGTGTTCAGATGACCAGACATAAATCACAAGTCCGGGACCAATAAACATTCCTGCCATCGATTTCGAGACTGTGGATTCCTGACCATCATCAACAAGATAACGACTCCAAATGGGACTAAACTCGATGATACATTCAAATTAAATTAATAACATGGCATAATTTATGTTCATTAGAATGTGTGACGGCAGCGACAGTCGGCAACTAACTACTGGTCCTTCGTCGTTCTCTGACTCACTCCACTCCACTTGATCTAATAATTCTAATAGAATTCGTCTGGAACAAACAGCGGCGCTTACCGCCACACGACTAACTTACAACTTTCAAATTGATTTATTGTCTCGTCCTCCAGCCATCTATAAAGATAAAACACACTTGAAAATGATTTTCTCCGGTTCG
The DNA here is from genome assembly GCA_947425015.1 of Pterostichus niger. NCBI lineage: Eukaryota > Metazoa > Arthropoda > Insecta > Coleoptera > Carabidae > Pterostichus > Pterostichus niger. Next base: position 8,800,160 of record OX380342.1, on the reverse strand, counting down.
ACACGTGAAATATGGAATCATCTTTCATGGGAATAACTTTTCTAATTTATGAAATTTGTACCAAACTTTAGCAGTGATATATCAGTGAGTTCTTATAACATTGAACATATGTTGTATTCTGTGATCGATACATCTGTTTCCATCTTTGTTAGTTCAATAGAGGCTAATTATAGAGGGAGAGAGAGGGAGTGAGAGAGAGGTTGGGACGAAAGGGATGATTGGTGCGTGCGCTCCGACTGAGTTCAAGGATTATTAGTGTGTAGCTTTGGGCGATTTGCCGAGTTTGAACCGAATTGTAATGACTAATATTCTCAATGGGTAATTGGAAATCTTGTTCCTGTGGCCCAAATTGAATTTTCCTTGGATACAGCGCGTGTATAGAAACTGTTGCGCTCAATTTGCTTGCCAAAACACAAGTCAGCCATTCGCTTGAAAACAATCGCGAGCTTCGAGCGCCAAATGCGATTCGCGCTGTTTAACCGCTCTGTTAACCAACATCAAATATCGCAGGCAAACGCACAGCGCACCGTTCAACCGAATTGCCAACTGTTTCCGATTTTTAAATCACTGGCTTTTCAATTTCATTTCATTAAGCATTTTATATATATTATTTAAACATATGCAACACGGAATTTAAGCCAGGGCTGCAAAATATTTTTATCTCGCGTGTCCATGTTCATTACAAGCTAGCGACCTTCAACTCAATGACTTTTGAACATATACAGCCCGGTTCTCAAATTATGGATTAGCTAATTTTATTTAGTCTGCCTGTGGATTTGAGAACTCGAGTTCGATTCTCACAGTCGACAAACAATTTTCTTATCTAAAATCTTTGGAGAGTCGTGATTTTACGGCTGGTAACCACACTTCACGAGAAGAAATATATCACTTACCGAGATCTGCTACTGTTTTGCACCCTAGTGCGCAAAGTAAGTATTTCGCACACGCTCCCAATTACATTTTTTGTCGGATTCCATCAGTTACAATACATCAGTAGTATCAAATTCATATTATTGTTGATTGTTTTCCTTCAATTTACTTAAATAAATAAATAATTATTGTATTATTCTTTTTTAACAGTTATAGCTAAAATGTTGTTTGTATTTCGTAGGCGAAATTCTTGTTTTTTGATGTGTTCGAATGACTAAAAGTGACATTCTCACGCGCAACAAAAAAAAACCTCATTTCGCACCCTTAATACAAAAATAACTATTTTAATTTTACTTACATGAAAAAAATAGCAGGCGCGGTGGCCGAGCGTGTTAATGCACATCTCTTAACATACTGTGACGTCACTCAAGCCAAGGTTCGTCAGTTCGAATCCGCCTGCCGACAATGTGTGATTTGTCGTTAAATATAAAAATACAGTTACAGGTATTTATCACACTCGGGAGCTATAAGTTAGTCACTTATACGCCTTAAAAATAATTTGACTACAGAAACCGGCAGTACGGCAGTGTAAAAACTGCGGCTCGGTGTGTCCGGCCTCTATGTTCCGAAACGGAATGATGGGACATCATTACATGAAAAAAATAGTATATTCATCTCGGGAAAGAATGCTATTTTTCCCTCGTTCCCTCACAAATCATCATATATTTCTCTTCCTAGATGTATAATATACGAGTACAATTATTATCTACAATAGTAAAATATGAAAGATTTTAAGCAGGAAAAATTAATTTTCATCTAGATACGCCATCAAAATAATTCCTTCCCTTCCTAACATTGCGCATTTCTAATTTCGACAACCCAAAAAAAGGATTAACAAATAGAATGTTCTGTTTTCGCATCGGAGTAAAATTTCAAAATATGCATCAAGTTTGCTGCGCGATCGCTAGGGGAGACCGAACAGAGGAAAAGTTTCATTCAAAGGATGCAGTGGCGCTAGTGCTGCTCGGAATGTCTTTGATGTACTGGGATGAGATGTGGCCTCATAAGTATGAATTATGAGCGCACTGGGAGGAGACACTGTCACGTATCGTTGTAATATTAATACTTATCGCACCTGCTTTGTGAACTTCCCAAGTCCTTCCTGCTTCTACTCCTGCACCCAGACCTTGACAATTGTACAGAGCTTAATAAACATCGCGTACAAGAGACGCTACTTTTGTTCGAAATATTTTTAAAGGATTCAAACTCTGTTTTAATTATTTTAATCCTTCCGGCGAATCATCAAAGACATTCTTTTGTACTTTTACTAACATGAAGTATTTTAGTAATGTTTTTACAAGGTAGGGTTGAATTTATTTTTTTATTATTATTCTCGTCTCCATAGTCATCAAAGAATATAGTTGTATAATTTTCCTTGACACCAAATTTTTATGAATTTGCAAATTTGTTTCTCTGAACAATAAATAAATTATGGGGTAGGTGGCTCAGTGGTATCGAGTCGGCCTGTGGATCTTGAGAACCCTGGTTCGATCCCTACAGCCGACAAACAATTTTCACCAATTTAAATCTACTCCTGTGGCTCCCCCTCCACTAATATCTTTGGTGGCCGTGATTTGACTGCTGGTAACCGCACTTTACGCGAAGAAATATATCACTTACCGTGATCTGCTTAGGCAGAGTGCCACATCCAGTAATAGGTAAAAGGTGTGATGATATATTTATTTTATTTATTTATTTATAAATAAATTAAAATATTTAAATATTTAAATTTAAAAGTCGAGCCGTCGGTAAAAAAGTTTTGTATGCATTTCTGGAATAAACTTCGTTAACCTCTCAACTAAAAATGCCCGAGGTGAAGCCGAGGGCGTAAGTTACAGAATCGGGAATAAAACCTTAGTTTATTCCCTAAATACATAATAAAAAAAATATATCATTACGCCTTTTACCCATTACTGGGTGTGGCACTCTGCCGGAGTAGATCTCGGTAAGTAATATATTTTATTGCGTGAAATGCGGTTACCAGCCGTCAAATCACGGCCCTCAAAGTTGTTAGTAGTACATAAATAACTATTATTAAATTAAATCATAAAAGTAGCACTTTGCAGCCTGTCAATTACCAACAAAAGGTCACTTTTAATGTCAGTCAACTTTCCGTTGAACAGATATGCTGCGGTCATTTCTCACTTTTATAATTTTCAGAACAAAAACTACAAGACGAAAGTTACATATATTTTTTGTATTCATGTTTTTGTATTAATGTTTCTATACCTCTGCATGAAACTTTAATAACATATATAATTTGATATAATGATTATAGAATAAAAAGAATTATTTTGAAATTCGCAAAAATTAGGGTATTTCATTCCTAGCGAACATTTTTAGTGTCACTGGTTTAATAGTACATATAATTATTTATAATTATGTTACTAATAAATTAAACACTTCCAACAAATAATCATTTATTAATTAGTTATTATGTAGGTACCTGGTGTAATGCCTTATTTTTATTTTTATTTGAGTACCTAGTCTGATTTCGTATACGGTATTGAAAGGGTAAATTGTTGTGGGAGAAATTTGAGAAAAATGTATAGCAACGTGAATTAGTGGATATGCTGTTAGTGTATGGAGAAGCGGCGCAAAATTCCAAATTAAACAAGTTACACAAAAAATTTTAGATTCATTGGTTTGATTTTTCGAGTGTTTACCTGCAATTGTGTAGAGTTCACCTTCAAAAACAAACGCAGGAATATGCTCCCTTCCTTTCTTATCTTTTTAATAAATTTTCTGTTTTACTATAGAGTGTTCAACTGCAATTGTGTGGAATTCAGTTTCAAAAACAAGCACAAAGGGATACTACCTTCCTTCCTCATCTTTTTTTCTTCATTTTTAGTTTTTACTATACAGTGTGTAACTGCAATTGTATTAAATGTATTTTTAAACAAGCGCAGGAGATGCTGCCTTCATTTCTTATAGATTCGTTGTTAGAGAAGTGGACGTAAGTGAAGATTTACGAAACAGGTGTACAGGAGCGAATGGATGGATGTTTGTTGCGTGATGATGGATTTTGGTTGTGAGGAAAGGAAGAGTTCGTATGGAGGAAGTGTTAATGTGGTTGAAACGAGTATCGTGTGTCAGGATGAGAATGTTGACGGGTTCGTGCTACCCCATTTAATGGGATATAGCGTGATGTTATGTATGTATGTACACAAAAAATGTTCTCTAGGAATGAAACACCCTAATTTTTGCGATTTTCAAAAATATTATTTTTGTTCTACTCGTATAATCAGTATTTCAAATTATATATGTAAATAAAGTTTCGTGCAAGGGTATAGAAACACCCTGTATATTTTTGCAACTGAAATAGAGCATTGAAATACTTTGTTCTATATTTACACATAATGATGTCAAATTTCGAGAAACATAGTAGCATCACATTCATCTGAGCTCCCATGGAACTGAGGAACGATGTTATCGTATACTTCGCTAATGAACGACGTGTTTAGGTGTTGCAAGCGCACAATGAATGCTTTCAACTTTTTCCAGGCGAAATAAATAAATAAAATACTGACAGCTTTAAAATCTACTTTCTAGATAGCTACACTTCATTAATAACTAGTTGAAATATTGTTTCTGCCAATGAAAAACAACAGCCATTGAAGTCATTGTGAGAAACGTGTTCTACTTTCGGATTACAAATTTTGATCACCTGTAGTTTACTTGATCCTTTTAGATAACAATAACAATTAATAATCATCAGCGATCAACACACCTTTGTTGAATTCTGAAAGTAATAACAATCTATTTGTATATCAGTTTTTGGCACCCTCCTCTCTTGGCAAAGGTGTGTCAAAAGTTGTTTAATTTTAATTTAGATATATCTCAAAGATACAGGTGCGAGTATAATCTCGAATGTTTTGATAATAAGATCATTTCTTTTGACCTGTTTTCAACCAATCATATTTGATAATTTAACCAGTCCTGATAATATCCTGTTACTAGGGTAAAATCTTGTCACCAAATAAATTTTCTATAAATTACACTAAATTATTTTATAATTAAATTAAATTATAAAGAGAAAAATTAGAATACTATAAGGATTTGAAACTGGGATCTTATGAATTCCTGTCATATATCATAACTAAGCCACACATTATTATATTTTATTTTTATTTTATGTTAATTTAACAAAAAAATATTTTATTGTCTTACCAAATAGCACGCGTTCTCTTAGAGTTCCTCAAGAAATTTTTTTTTAAGCATTAATTTACTTGCTGATAAAATAAAGTATGTTATGCATCAAGGTAGAGAAACAAGCGATTATTCCCACGTTGTGAAGTCCATTGAAGCATATCATATTTTTCGTAACAAATGCACAAAAATTACCGTCTTATCGGGACAAATGTCAAATATCCTAACTGGGACAAGTGTCAAATATCCCGTTTGTTAAAAAGACAAGTGTCAAATTTTTCAACTGTTAAAACTAGTTCATTGTCCGCTCAGCTAGATGGCGCGTTCGACGCCGCAAACAGGGAATAATCGTAGTCTCTAGGGAGAGAAACATAATGTTTCTCTCCCTAGGGAGAAAAGAAGTGTTTCTCTCTCTAAAATTAGGGTATAAGAACGTGTTTCTTGTGCACGTGTTACGAAAAAAGTTTATCGATTATCGGTTTAGTGCTATTACTTGTGATAAAACATAATTTTCCACTTAAACGTAAAATATTTTGAATTTGTTTTCATTATTTCGTCGCTCTCTCATCAAAATTAATAGCCGTCCAAGAGTTTGTGAAGCACCGTTATATTCTACGTTGGTTACTCAATTATAATTGGTCAGATTTGACATATTTTTCGACGATATTGTAATTTTGTTTACAAATTTTCCATTTTGCCCGCTCCTTGGCTGCCGCTCTACAGTAAATTGTAAGATAAAGATTTTGCCAATTAACTTAGTATAGTTTTTTTTATGCCAGAATGAATATATTAAAATATATTTCAGATAAATAGCCCGTTGTTATCTCAACTGTAACTTAATTGGCTCTTTCTCCAATTCCATAAGTATTTTGAAACTAATTTAAACAAAAATAATAAGTAGTTAATTTAAATTTTAAATTATTGTAAATTCTAAAAGTAGCGCATCCAAAGAGAGAAAGTACTGCAAAAAATATACAGTACGCGATTCTATACTCGAAGTGAATCTTTTTTTTACAATACTAGGTACTTTATTTTGCTATTAGCGACGGTCATTAAAATAATAGCTACGTAAAATACATAAGTTATATTATAACGTATCTAAATATTAACTTTATTCACAATTGCATAAAAAAAATCCAGCTAGAAATTTTGTCCTTTTTGATTAGTTTTGGACTTAGACGTTCGAGATCGAAACGTGCGAACAGAGGGATATAGGTTTATTGATATCTAAATTGCTAAAAGATATCAAATAATGATTGTTTCAAGATCAGTTTATTTATTATGCGCAAATATTATTCATACGTGTGTCAAATCATAAATAATTTGTCATTGATCCTCGCAAAAAAATATTGTGTGTAACACACCCTGAAAGCGTCTTTACTGAACTTTCAAGCTTCTAAAGCTCGCTTACGGCTTGTTCACCCAGTATAAAGTATTACTTTCAGATCATGTTACATAAATAATTATTTTTAGAATCAGTAAAAAACATAAGCTTTTCGACTCCCATTTGGTGACATAAAGTGAACAATTGCATACCAAAGCTTTACAAACCGTTAATATTATCAAAGAGGCTTTTTGTAGACCATTACTATTAGCAACTAGGCTCTTTGCAGACCACAAGTGACAATTTTTTTAACATTTTTTATTTATTTGTATTATTACGTACAATCAATAGTTATTTATGTATTAAGAGCGTAAAGTGATTCTTTGTTACTCGATCACGGTAAAAACTGCAATAGTGCAAGAGGAACAAAGACACTTTACGCTCGTGATACACACATAATTATTTGTAAGATTGCATCTAAAAAAAAAGTACTGAAAATAAATTTGTTCTGTCATCTGTTAATATGACAAGTTTCTGTTTTTTTTGTATCCCTGGTAACTATTGAAATAAGCGCGCATTTAATATCTTTTTCGCGATTTGCCATTCGCGACAAAGTTATTTTTCGATTGTTCCACAGAAAACGTCTACTTTACGATGACAAATGAGATCGTAATCTTCAACTTTTCATAGAAATCGTAGAAAAAATTATTATTATTTACAGTTAATTTATGGGGTAGGTGGCTCAGTAATCAGTAGTATCGAGTCGGCCTGTGGATCTTGAGAACCCTGGTTCAAATCCCACAGTCGACAAACAATTTTCACCAAATTAAATCTATCCCTGTGACTTCCCCTCCACTAACATCTTTGGGACCCGTGATATAACGGCTGGTAACCGCACTTCATGCGAATAAATATATCACTTACCGAGATCTGCTACGCAGGAGTGCACACCCTATAATGAATAAAAGGCGTGATGATATATTTATTTATTTATATTTAAAAATATTGTGTACACCTTTGATTTAAAGATTTGAAAGAGCATAGCGAGGGCTGTAATCTCAAGTCTCAGTCAGCAAACAGCTACTTTCAACCTGTAATATTCAAATAACTATTTTATATTATTTGTCATAAAATACTTAGGTAAAAGTAACAAAATGTAGGGGTTGGGAGGGCATGAAGAAGAGCTGCGCCATGCATGAATCCAAACATTAAAATCGACTTCATAATTCTCGCTGCGCCGGGCTGTCTCTTTAATCCGCTTAAAGCAAGTCTATTTCCGGTGCACAAATGACACTAATCGTAAAATATTTGTAATTTCAACATCCCGTGCAGTACGAGCATGTACAGCGTGGGCCAACAATAACGCCCTCTTCGTATCTTTATCTCTTCACATCTCGTTGTCCTTGTCGGCGAAGCTCAGCTGTTCAACTGTTCAATACCTCGTAAATAATACAGAGAAAAACCAGCGCCAACGAACATTCACTGGCCACAGCCCAGTAAAAACCTCACGCAAGAAATGTGATACTTGCGGTTTTATTGTAAACGTAAAAAGATCTAGGTTAGATGGCTTTGCAGTAACCGGATGTCCGCTTCTATCTGAACACATTCGCCTCGACAACCTTTTTCACTTTTTTCCTTTCTTCTCATTGTTATTTAATATTTTCCTCTGTACTTAACAAGCTGCTCCCAAACGAGTTATTTTGTAGGAAATTTATCCTTCTTGGAAGAATGGGAATAGATTCTTAAAATCGAATCTGATAACGACAGGATTTCAGTCAATTTACAAGAGGGGCGGATGGGAAATTCAATTGGATAACTCGGATCCAATTTCGGAACTTAAACAAGGATATTAAATTTATCAGCCAATCAGGCTCATTCTTATTTTCTACGATTCCTTCTCGAAGATACTCACTCTTTCGAACGCGTAAATATGCTTGCCTCTATAAATCAGTATTACATTGTAAGCAATTCTTTGTTACCATACTATTTATTTTCTTTTTTACCTCCTAACATTTTTTTAATTCGTAAGTAATAATGCAGCTTATATCAAATGCAAGGTAGAATTAAATATTATCAATATCAGAAGCTACCCCTGTTACATACATTTAAAAATTTTAGTAGGATATTAAATTGTTACATAAAAATTAATTCTATCAAAATTGGTACTATATTTCAAAATGGTCCATTTATAACTACAATATAACAACGAGAAATAATCAGTAAGTTCTAGAAATTACATTATTTTTTTTTCTCATTATCATTCTATATTTTCTTATGAATAATAAATAAAAAATACAAAAAAAATGTCATCACGCCTTGTTCCCATTTCTATGGGTATACCACTCTGAATAGATCTCGGTAAGTGTATATTTATGGGCATGAAGTTTGATTACTAGCCGTCAAATCACGACCCCTAAAGATGTTAGTGGAGAAGAAGTCACAGGAGTACTTTTAATGTGGTGAAAATTGTTTGTCGACTGTTAGAATCGAACCCAGTCCGACTCGATACCAATAAGAATCAATGTAGGTTTAATACACAAAGCATTGAATGTTTCAAATCTTTTAGATAAATATTATGAAAGATACCATTTTTATACTTAATTACTTCACTTTTTATTTTGTTGATAGTTGTTTTTGCACTTCCAGATTCGATTATTTTAGATTAAAAAGAATCAAATTGGCGAGAGATAGGTGATCAGTAACAATGTAACAGGAAAGCAGAACCATAATTAGTTCTCGAATCCAATATAATTAGGGGTGCAAGAATAGTAATTGCCGAAAAGATTGTTACATTTCATTTAATTCTATTTGATTGTTTCAATATTCCAGTTACTTTCTAAATACGTATTAATTTTACATTGTTGAAGTAATTGTTTAACAGGACGCACGTAAAGGTATTTAATCTGAGACATTGTTGATATTGCATTCTTATAAAGCAATAAAAACGGCGCAGAACTGAAAATATACAAATGTAATTGATACCACATTATACATCAAAACTTTTAATTATTTGTTTTAAACTTTTGTTAATTATTTCATTTTTTAAAATAAAATCATGATTGTTAATTATAAAAATATAATAACCTTGAAGCAACAAAACTTAAATTTTAAAATATATATATTCGACATCTCTGTCTGTCTAGTAAAAATATTAGAATTTTAAACTTGGTTTAAATTTATAAAAGCAATTCGAAGTTACACGTCACACATATCAATTTGATATGCTTTTATATATAATTAGTATATTTATATTAAATGAAAAATAACTCCTTGTAGAATGTTTCCATTGCTTTTTATTTCATGTAAATATATATTACTATTATTACTAAAGTACCTACTTCTTTGTATGATTTCTTTTTCAAATGCTGATAAATATATTATTATTATTATAAACTAAGTGTAAAATCTAAGTGTTGGTGGTGCAACTAGCCATTCGAAGAACATATTCGCAAAAATTGTTATTTACAGCTTTAAGTTTGAGGAAGCTACTTCCATTCATATATTATACGATATTCTTCGAGCTATCCGAGCTGTATGTGGCAAACCTGTTAGTGTAGTGGTCGATAATATAGTGCGCCAGGAATAGAAATCTTGTTTACAAAAGTATAAACCATTCAATGTAAAATCACAACCAACCTTCCGAAGAGTTGTGACACAATAGTAAAAGAACTTGATTCGAAGGCGATCGTTCATAAGTTCAAACTTTGTTTATCCTTATTTATTTATGTTACTCTGTACAACAAGAACTTAATCTCAAATACAGTACAAGGTCCGAGCCAACCCGTAGTATAATAGTTCATATGTTTTTAGCTTGAATGGGATTCGAACTCGAGATCTTCTGATTTGAATGCCGGAATGCTAACCAGACCAGCGTGCATTATAACCAAAATAATTAAACTATATTCGAGTAAATTTTTATTGAAATTTTGGTTACACCCAAATGTAAAAAAATAATAAAAATAAATCATATATTATCACGCCTTTTACTCATTGCTGCGTGTGGCACGCTGCCGTAACAACACTCGTTAAATAATATATTTCTTCGCGTGAAGTGCGGTTACTAGCCGTCTAATCACGGCCTCCAAAGATGTTAGTGGAGTGGAAGCCACAGGGGTAGTTTTACCCGGATTTATTTGATACAAGTATTTTTTTTTGGGGTAGGTGGCTCAGTGGATTTGACAACCCGGATTCAAATCCCACAGCCGACAAACAATTTTCACCAAATTAAATCTACCCTTGTGGGTTTCCCTCCACTAATATCTTTGGGAGCCGTTATTTAACGGCTGGTAATCGCACGTCACGCGAAGAAATATATCACTTACCGATAACTGATAGGCAAAGTACCACATCCAGTAATAGGTAAAAGGCGTGATGATATATTTATTTATTTACAACCTCCCAATAGGATACTAAATATCTCTTATAACAGGGAGGTTGGACAAGTTAATACAAAAATAATATACACATGAACAGGCACAGTATATAATATATTTATTTATTTATTTATGTTACGCTGTACAACAGGAACTTAATCCCAATTACAGTACAGGGTCCGCACCCACCGAGCCGCAGTGTGATAGTTCATATAATTTTTAGGTTAAGTGAGATTCGAACTCGGGATCTCCGGATTCGAATTTTGTATCGCTATCCACACCACCGTACTGACGGATATATACATAAAAGTTTCAATAAATAGAACTATACAAAAAAAATATACAGATTTTCATATGGCATACTTCTAAATTGACAGTAGCTAAAATAAAAGAAACAAGCTAATAAGTGTGTAAATATGAGTCTACACATTTTCAAATAACACACATTTAAAGTACCTTAATCTACTGCTGCCATCTACAACAAGCTTTGCACATCATCTTCCATTACTCGTAAGGCACAAGGATCTAATTTTAATTTTATTTCTTTCTCCGTTATATTTTCCCTACCATATTCATATTTTATTTATAACTGTATCGAAGTGAGTCGAATTGCATTATAAACTATAGCTCTCCTGAATACGTTCCTATTTACAGTGTAACAAATAAATAAATAAAATCAAATTTCTCTGTATCGTAAAGTATCAAAATCAAAATGTTCAAGATAAATTATGTAAACATAATTGAAATTTCTAAAACTTCCTTAACATGCCATAATAGTTTGTTGAACTTGCCTAAAGCAACAAACATGTTTTGATATGTGTAGAATTGTGAAAATATATAATGTCAGCATAAAAGGGTAAACAAAAAGTCATGAGTGCAGTTAACAAAGCATAATGTAGTTCGGAACAACTACCAACTTTCAAAGCACCTCAAATTAATCCTCACTTTTACTTCCCGTACAAGCAAACTCACTTTATCGGCTACAAATTTTTCAAGCCGTCGCAGGACACCGACGACCCTCTAGCGACACATTTTCCAAATAAACTTTTCACCCTTACGATACACAACCGTAAGGTGCAAATTCCAGTGTTCGGATGAAGTGTCATCGAAGCTGGACATGTAATCGAGGCTCTGATGACAGAATGCAACAATGGTGAATGGACAATGCGCGTCACTCAAATTTTAATTACGATTCGATGGCAGAGTGTTAAGGGATAAAACAGTTTTAATTGGGCTCGCAATGGAATGTTTTATTTTGATGCATTTATTTGGAATTTCGGTTATTTCATTTATCTGCTCCGGTTGGCTACTAACTACTATGTTTGATGAATTGACAGTGATGTATTTATTTTCTACGGATGAATTCATCTGATTTTATCGTCGGTATTTTGATTTTCCGATCTGGAAAATTGTCATATACCTTCTCATTACGTAGTTGTTATTTTAAAATACTAATAAGATGTGGTTTCATGCTTAAGTGCTGTTAAGAAGTAACAATTTAGATATGAATCTACATTAATTTAAAAATTAAGTTTTAAATTGAATCACTTACACCAGTTGAAGCACAAGGTTCTTTAATTTTTTAAAACCTCTTCAACTTTATTAAACTCATTCTAAAATTAAATAACCCAAATCTTGTTTCATGATTAATATTTCCCACACCAATTCATTAATTATAATCATTTTCATAAATTTGAAACTTAAATGTTAATTAAGTATAAAGACAGAAATAAATATTCATGTATTATTTAAAAAAACTAAACATATTAGGAGAACAAAATTTGATTATATGATAAAGGAAATCCTGCAAGGGGAGCCAGAGAGAAGAAGATGAAGAAGACCCAAGTTTACATGGAAAGACAAAGTAATAGAAGACTTTTATATAAATAAATAAAATAAATATATCATCACGCCTTTTACCCATTACTGGATGCGGCACTCTGCCGAAGCAGATCTCGGTAAGTAATATATTTTTCGCGTGAAGTGCGGTTACCTGCCGTCAAATCACGGCCCCCAAAGATATTAGTGGAGGAGGAGCCACAGGGGTAGATTTAAATTGGTGAAAATTGTTTGTCGGCTGTGGGGATCGAACCAAGGTTCTCAAGATCCACAGGCCGACTCGATACCACTGAGCCACCTACCCCATAAAAAATATTCATGTATTATTTATAAATAAGTATATACCAATAATCACGTCTTTTACCCATTACTGTATATGCCGTAGCAAATGATATATTTCTTCGCATGAAATACAGTTTCCAGCCGTCAAATCACGCCCCTTAAATGTGTTGCTGGAGGAGAAGCCACGTGGATAGTTTTAATGTTGTGAAAATTATTTGTCGGCTGTGGGAATCGAACCCAGGATCTGAAATCTACAAGTTGATTCCATCCACAGGGTCGATTTATCCATTAGGCAAGACAGACAAATATATACCTATAATCACGTCTTTTACCCATTACTGTATGTGGCACTCTGCCGTAGCAAATCTCGGTAAATGATATATTTCTTCGCGTGAAATACAGTTTCCAGCCGTCAAATCGCGCCCCTTAAATGTGTTACTGGAAGGAAACCAACGGGCGTAGTTTTAATGTTGTGAAAATTATTTGTCGACTGTGGGAATCGAACCCAGGTTGTGAAATCTACAAGCTGATTCCATCCACAGGGTTGATTTATCCATTAGGCAAGGGAGGCAGTTGTATGGTGTAGTAGAATTTTTAAGGGCGGCAAAAAATACTAATTAATTCTAATAACATTGGAAAATGAAACAATAATTAATGAAACGGAAAATTAATATATCTTGTATTTATGGAAAAGATTTAGATGCTTCGTTCATGAATGCATTCATTTATAAGTGCATTTAGAGAACAAAATAACCACTGGAAATTAACAAATATTTATGAAAAAGCAAATTAAAAGAAACATTTCTCAATTTCGACATCGCGTTGCGAATTTATTTGTCAAATCATCTGAAAAATCATTTTGAAAATTGTATCTTCCCTCGAGTCGTCGCGAACTACAAGAATTTGTTTTGAAAGCCACCAGTTAGACATTCATGCTATAAAGTTAATTACTAATGATATAACAAATTTCATTAGACTTGTATAGAGTAGGTGGCTCAGTGGTATCGATTCGGCCTATGGACTTAAGAACCCGGGTTAGATTCCCACAGCCAACAAACAATTTTCACCACGTTAAAATTACCGCTGTGACTCCTCCTCCACTAACATCTTCGGGAGCCGTGATTTAATAATAATAATAATAAATAAATCATCATTGACTAATAAGTCAAAGGCGAGGTTCAGCCCAGGGCTGTTCTTCCACCTAACCTTTCAAAAACAAAATTATACAGTAATAAGAGCATCATCAAAAAAACGTAAATGTTTTACAAATAAATTATAAACACAAGGATGAAAAACACCAAAATTAAAAGTACAGAAATATTAACAAACACTTGTTACATAAATATATAAATAATTAAATAATTAAAAATCAAACAAAAGTACATATTATCCAATAAATATATTCTTAATATGTTGACGAAAAGTATTAAAGACAGAGATTTTGATTTGACGGTACTTCACGCGAAGAAATATATTACTTACCGTGGTCTGCTATGGCAGATGGCCCCACTCAGTAATGGGTAAAAGGCGTGATGATATATTTATATATTTTATTAATTAAATAAAGCAAGTCAAAGTTTAAAATTTGTAATTTCTCCCTGCGGTTCATTTACGATCATTAACAGAAATCAGTAACATAACCTTAATTAATTAATTCTAACATCGATGAGAATCAAAGATAGCCATAAACAATTGCATTCCATTCACATGCAATAAATTTCCATTATCGGTGAATTAGCGCGATTATCTCTCGTTTGAAACAGGTACAGTGGAGACTCGCCGCTGGGCTCAGACCGCGCCGAGCTGCAGTTTCACTGTTCCGTAACATGTTCCTCCCACAGTCGCTTCGCGGTGTTGATGTTATCTCCAATTCCCAACATTCAATTCGACGGTGCGCAGATCCCAATGGCCGGAATCAGATCTTGACAAGCGGGTGATAAAACCGTGAATGCCTCGGGCAGAGGGATACTACATGATCGTCCCGTGAACTTAAAACTTTTTATCCTGAATTTGATTTTAGAAATAGGAATTTGTTTACGGAAGAGGGATATGTTTCAAACTGAAAAGAAGATTTTAGATGGAATTTGAATCATGTGTGGTGCATTCCATTTTGTTTGCTTTTCTTGTTTTGTTACATATTTGACATTTTACAGTTGTTCAACAGAAGAGGGTTAAGCAGATTTTTGTTTGTTGTTGAAACAAATAAATATATCATTACATATCATCGCCTGATGCCATTAATACACTTTCCTAAATTGTACAGAAATATTTTAAAAATTAAATGTAAAATTTAAATAAAAGACTACTTAAATACATATTTATAAAATTATTATGGGGTAGGTGGCTCAGTGGTATCGAGTCGGCCTGTAGATCTTGAGAACCCTGGTTCCATCCCCACAGCCGACAAACAATTTTCACCAATTTAAATCTACCTCTGTGGCTTCCCCACCACTAACATCTTTGGGGGCCGTGATCTGACGGCTGGTAACCGCACTTCACGCGAAGAAATATATCACTTACCGAAATCTGCTTCGGCAGAGTGCCACACCCAGTAATGGGTAAAAGGCGTGATGATATGTTTATATTTATTTATATTTATAAAATTAAAACTATAAATTTTAATTAAATATTTCTAAGAAAAATAATACCTTAGGTATTCTTACAAATATTTGAATATAACTTATAGTTTTAATTTTACTTACAATTTTTAAAATATCCCATCTTTATGGCATAGATAGTGTTATATTATAAATTTGAGAACCCGAGTTCGATTGCTGACAAACTGATTTTCGCTATATTAAAATTACCCTTGTGGCTCTCCCTCCACTAACATATTTTCGAAGCTCTTGTTGTATAACTACTGAAAATCGTTGTTATTATAAAACACGTGAAAAACAAAAGTCTTCATGACTCATAATAAAGAGTAATAAATAATGTCGCCTTCGTCAATTATTTTTTCAAAAGTTATTCAAAACATGACGATTTTGGTATCAAAATATATGTTTAGGGCAGAAAATTCTAGTAAATGTGTCAAAAATTACATTTAAGCGATAGTCAACTGTTTTTTCAAAATTTGTTGAAATTATATTAACTGATATAAAAATTAAAATTCTCATAAAAGAAAATGATGGGATAGGTGGCTCAGTTATATCGCGTCGGTCTGTGGATTTGAGAACCCGGGTTCGATTCCTACAGCCGACGAACAATTGTCACCACGTTCATACTACCCCTGAGGCTCCCTCACTAACATCTTTGAGGACTGTGATTTTCCGGCTGATAACCGCAGTTCACGCGAGGAAATATATTACTTACCGAGATCTGCTACGGTGCAGTGCCACCACCAGTAATGGGTAAAAGACGTGATGATATATTTATTTATTTATATTTTTCTTATGGTAAAGAAAGTAGATTTTTATTATTATTATTATAGCGATACGGAATTCGAATCCGGAGATCCCTAGTTCGAATCGCATTGAAGCTAAAAATTATATGAACTATCACACTGCGGCTCGGTGAATGCGGACCCTGTACTGTAATTGGGATTAAATTCCTGTTGTATAGCGTAACATAATTAAATTAATTACATTAAATAAATTATTAACGCAAGTTTTTAGACTGTAGAATTAAAATTATCCCTTTATTAACATCTACGGGGGCCGTAATAAAACGAATGGTAATAGCATTTTTCGCAAAAATATAACTCTTACACAAATCTAGCAGAGTGCAGCTCTAATCATGTATAAACTGACATGATTAAGGTAGATATATTTATTTTTTATTGATTATAGTCGTACAAGCTTTCTTGCTTTTGCATTGATTACCAAATTTATTTTATTTTATGAATGTTAAAGCAAACATCTGCCTACTTATATCTTCAATTTAAAATGTTTCCATGACTGCAACGATACAGACGTCTTGTATGCACTTCGAAATCTTGTCATATGAATAAATTATACCGCTTGTTTCTGATATCAAATAAAATCTAAATCCATTTGGTACATGGTCATAAGAATTGAAGTGAAACAGTTTGTGAAAGGGAAGCTTGATGTTTGAGAAAGGAAAAGGTTATAGACGATAGAATAAGTAGTTTGAGAAGCACTGAATAGGATTACAGCGAAACATTCGATGTTCTTTACAAGCGCGTTACACAAAGTAGAGTACAAGTCCACAACGACCCTACTTGTGGCGCTTGGTAACAGCTGAGCTGTAGAGAGAACTCCGCGTAGCTCGATGAATGTAGTCTTGGGATTAAATCTAGATTAGCAAAAGGGCTTTTCCACGCTAACGTTAAGACGAACCGTTGTGTTGCAGACTGAAGAACGAGAAGAATGGCGGAGCATGGTGCCCACGGCTACAAGCGACGAAGGAGGCGGCAGAGTGGCTGGAGATAGATCTGCACGGCGTGCACCTAGTGACCGGCACCGCGACACAGGGCCGCTTCGGTAACGGTCAAGGCGTCGAGTTTGCCGAGGCCTATGTGCTCGAGTACTGGCGCCCTCGCCTCTCCAAGTGGGTGCGCTTCCGCGACGTCACCGGCGAGGAGGTAGGTACACGTGCCTAACTCATTTATCACCACATTATAACATCAAAGTTGCCCGTGTAATGGAATCTCGGAACACGTTATAGCTGTCAAAACGTCGTGTACCGCCGATAATTCATTTGATTTATAAATAACCGGTGGAACATGAGGCCGCGAACAGCGAACACGTGCGCTATTTGTAGCGGATGTTTCTGTCTGATCGCCGCACAGCGGCGCTCTTTGATTTACTATCGACAAGTCTTGCTTGCGCTGCGTTTATTTCCGTTCCGTTCGCTTAGTCTTAGTTCATTCAGTATATGTATGACATTCGCAAGCAAGCAAAACACTCCAACACTTGCCTCAATCAATCCTGTTCTGAATACGCTCGTAGGAGGCTAGATTTAGGTCATCCGTTCTCTTCAAATTGTATTGATTTACGTCACGCATACGAAATTCGCGCCCGAGATATCGACGGGCGGCACCTCATGTTACGTGACTCTCCTTTACCTCAACACTGCTTATTACCCAAACCTAACTCCATTTCGCACACGAAATTGCTAGGTTTACTCACTTTTAACTCTTATTCGTCATCGTGGAATCAGGCACTCAGTGGCGTAGCTACCGTAGTAAAAGCAATTGAAACAGGCTGTTTCAAACACAAAAGTAATCAAAACCAAAATAAATAATATTTTTATTCAAAATTTGAAATGTTAAATATGTACTTTCTTTTTTGGAACCGAGTCAATTTAGGAAAATTTATATGTGAAATGTTGTAATTGTTCAGATTTTGAGATTACATTCAAATTTTGATGTTCTCAGCTTGTTCAGTATCCGCTATTATACCAACTGTACAAAACAAAATGTTGCGTATTCACGTTCTTTCGATACGCAACTGGGTTTCGCAGACTTACCTATGAACGCAAAATAGGAAAAATAGCTTTTTTCTTTGATTGCTATGAAAAGTTGACAATTACGCTCTTATTTGTCATCGTAAAGTTAACGTTTTCTGTGGAACAATCGAAAAATATCTCTTTTGCACGTCTCATATGGCAACGCGCGAAAAAGATGTTAAATGCGCGCGTTTCCAATAGCAACGCGCGAAAACAATATTAAATGCGCGCTTATTTCAATAGTTACCAGGGAAACAAACAAAACAGAAACTTGAATTAATTTTCAGTACCTATACTTTTTTTAAATAATTTTAAGATGCAATCGTAAAAAATTATGCGTGTATCACGAGCGTAAAGTGTCTTTGTATAAAACACAGAGAGAAGATAACGAACTAATTATATACTTGAGTAACTAAACCTTTAATAGTTTTTTTTTAAGAATAAATAATATTTTATTTTTTAGTATAGTTGGTATAACTGGTTGTAAAAATGAGTTTTTAAAATCCGTTTTGCATTCAACAACAAAACTAGCCATTTGTTTCTGCAACAAGAAATTGCAACAAATTTGCTAGAAACTGTAAGCAATTTGAGTTATGGGATCAAGTGCGCAACATGTTTCAGATATTAGAACACGTTTTGTTGCCGCAACTCGGAACTTTTCAATAGTTATAGTGATTTTAGATACTACCAATATACATATACTTCTCAAATCCTAATAATGTTCATTTTCTTCTTTGAATTTCACGAAAATATAATATTTTTCTTTAGAGTTTCATTTTTCAAATAAATATAAACAAACTTTTTCGTGAAAACAGTTATGAAGTTAAGTGGATAAATATTTATACTTTCGACTATTATTGTTAAAATTGTATATATGTTTTGTGTAGTCTTAGCTAATTTATAGTTTTTGGTTTAGGAGATTTGAAGTATTGTGAGATTGAAATATTTAGGGTCGTGTTTGTGTTTTTAAACCCATACATTTTAGTCAAGTGTACTTGAGACTCTCTGAGTGACGCCAAATGTGAGATCATGTTGGAATGAGTGAGGGATGAAGAGACGTGTGGGAATGGTTAAGGGCGCATTTGACTTTGTAGATAGTTTTGAAAGTATTATATATCCGCCGAAAGACAAGGAAGATTCAAAATAATTGTATATTTAAATGAAGCTGCACTTCGTCTATTATTTATCCCGACAAATACATGAATAGAGAAGTGCAGAAAGAGCAGCATTATTCCCGAGAATAGTTTTACATCATATATAGTTTGCTTACAATTATCAGAAACAAGGCTTGCCTGATTTAAATCATGATTTAAATCTTGCCTTAAATAAGTGTGATTTAAAAAAAAATCATTGATTTAAATTATTTTTGGATTTTTTATTTTTTTTGTATTAATTTAATTACATTTCTGGTACAGAACAAAACAAGTTTCTTAATAAAAATTCAATTATATAAAAAACATTTTTAACGTTATTTTGTAGAACAAAATATCATTTTTAATATTTATTTATTAAATGAATTAATATTAAATATGAAAACATCAAACATTAAAATATCATGGAGAGACCCGTATATAAACCTCCGAGTTAACACCCGTGAAATCTTTTATTATCCAGCCACAAACTTAAACCACATTTATAATTTACCTCTTCGTAGAATGTGCAGATTCACAACCGAACTTAATATCGATTTTACTTTATCACCGACAATATATAGAAATGCTACTTCCAATAGCCATAGATATTTTGCATTTTTTCAACCTGATCAAAAGTGGGGTTATATTTACTTACATCTCAAGAAATTAATTTATTTTTTAGTTGCTGTTATACTAATAATAACTAGACATGTTTCTGCAACTAACTGCCAGCATATATTGATGAAACAATTTCCTGCATTTATTGTTGAATGTAAAACGGACTTAAGCGTGCCAATAATGTCACTGTCAATTTCATTTCATTCATTTTGTATTATATTATAAATAAAATAAATAATAAATATATCATCACGCCTTTTACCCATTACTAGGTGTGGCACTCTGCCGTAAGCAGATCTCGGTAAGTGATATATTTCTTCGCATAAAATGCGATTACTAGCCGTCAAATCACGGCCCCCAAAGATGTTAGTGGACGGGGAGCCACAAGGGTAGATTTAAATTAATGAAAATTGTTTGTTGCCTTTGGGAAACGAACCAGGGTTCTCAAGATCCACAGGCCGACTCGATATCACTGAGCCACCTACCCCATCTATTCAATTATAGAAACATAAAATTCATCTATCATATTTTATTTTCAACATATCATTCTGAAGAAGAGGGCAATATACCCTCGAAATATAAATATATCTGACGATGCCCTCATAAGGTGCCTTTGGAGGCTGAATTTTGTGAAACATAGCCAAGTGTTGACTTTATATTTTTTATTAAACCTTGTTTCACCAAGTGTTGGATGCCAATTAATTTTGTCTTTGTTGTTTTTTAAATTGCTATTGCGTAGCTTTCCCTTTTTTCGGTAGATGGCATGACCAGTTCCACAGAACTTCTCATGTCATCTTACCAGTTTGTTAGAGATCTTATTCTCTGCTGGCACAGTTCTTCGTCACCAGCTTCTTCACATGAACTTTGTTCTAGGTGAAGAAGTGAGTTATACCATACTGATGAGCTCTATTAAGAGCGAAACGCGTCTATGGTTACTAACTGTGCTGGCCAGCCTCTGACGATGCCCTCATAAGGTGACTTGGAGGCTGAATTTTGTGAAACATAGCCAAGTGTTTACTTTATATTTTTTATGAAACCTTGTTTCACCAAGTGTTGGATGACAATTAATTTTGTCTTTGTTGTTATATAAATATATCATTTCGTAAAAAATAAACAACGTAATATAAAACTATCAACTTCGATAAAATGAATGTTCTAATTTTTGTATTTCACCGCAAACAAAATGTACCAGTCTGTCCCTGACTACGCCACTGCATCCACCACAAAATAATATTTTTCCTCGTAAAAGAAAACATTGAATATGACAGCATTCTTTCGCAGTATATATCATGTCCGTGATAATATTTTTGTAATGTTTGTCATTAGCACGATGTTTTTAAACATTGGCGCCAATTAGTATCAGGTGTCAGCGTCGATAACTCGGTTACTAACACACTCGGCACGCGGCCGTGATTACAAGGATCGCTTCGATCGTTGGGTCAACGCGAGGCGCGGGGCAGAGAAGAAGCATGAGGCGCCGTCTTGCTGCATGCACGATACATAATATTTTACTGTCATGTTTTATGAGCAAACAGGGAAATTATTTTTTCCACCTTGTCACGCAAGTTTTATCGATCTTCTTTCTCTATTTTTACTAATTGCACAAAAGGGTGCCACCGTGTGTGCCACACCCCGTCTAGCATGCTCTGCTCGCTTGTTTTTGTGTGTAGAATGTGTTCTGTCAAAGACGATTCTCATGCAATGCATATATGTATACATTTTTTCATGTGGTCATCTCTAACATGCTTTCATGTTTTATTATAAAGGCACACGAAGCACCTAGCAGAAGGGATGAATTCCCATCTCTAGCGTTGTGATGTAAGCGGGGAAAGTTTGCGTTTGTTACGAATATTTTCATTTCTCTTTTTCATACAGATTAAAGTAATATCCTGTACTAAAACTGCACAAAGCAAACAATTCTATAACAATAAAGCTCATTCTTTCTACTTATTAAGCCAACTAATAAGAAGGGAATTTTAATTTAATCATTTCAAATAATGAAGCTGAACAAATTTTGTAATTTTGCTAATTGTTCTGTAATTTCTATAAATAAATATATCATCACGCCTTTTACCCATTATTGGGTGTGGTACTCTGCCGAAGCAGATCTCGTTAAGTGATATATTTCTTCACGTGAAGTGCTGTTACCAGTCGTCAAATCACTGCCCTCAAAGGTATTAGTGGTGGGGGAGCCACAGGGGTAGATTTAATTTAGTAATTTCTATTGTTTAAGATAAAACTTGATTGATTAATAATTAGAATATTTATTTTTGTACTCGTAACCTTCAAAATGACTAGGTGCGGGAAGACGACGTTTCCGCATGAGCGCATTTTTAAAGTACGAGCGACTTCAAGGAGCGAGTGTCTTTAATAGCGCGAATGAGCGGAAGACGTCTTCACGCTCGTAGTTTGTATAATATTTTTTGTTCAAGTGCTGGTATTTAAAAAATACATCTTTAATTTCAACTTGTGTGAGTACACCAGAATCTGCAAATTATACACAATCTTTATCAATTGCAAACCAAGCTGCTCCGGGAACTTCGATTTCTAATTGTCAAAATTTTACTATAAATGTTTATAATAACATTTGTAACAATTATGGCTCTTCCCAATCTAAAAATATAGTTTTTTAGTTCTAATATCAAACCGAACCTAAAATAGATGAATTAATTTTAGCATTTTAAGTTATTATAATCTAAGTTTTCCAACTAAGTTGTGTGTTTTTTCTTATTATTTATATAATATTAGTCGCGATTTTTGTAGCAGATCTCGGTAAGTGATATATTTCTTCGCGTGAAGTGCGGGTGCCAGCCGTCAAATCAAGGCCCCAAAGATGTTAGTGGTAGGGGAGCGACAGGGGGATATTTTAAGTTGGTGAAAATTATTTGTCGCCTGTGGGGATTGAACTAGAGTTCTCAAGATACACAGGTCGACTCGATACCACTGAACCACCTACCCCATTAAAAATAAACATAACTATAGTTATTAGGTTATTTACAAATATCAAAAAAACTTTGTATAAAAATAGAAATAAATATCACATGACAAAGCCACAACTGACTAATAAAAAATATAAAGAAACAAAATAATGTAGACAGAAAACAAATGTAATATTTTCGTTATAACATCACACAATCTCGTCTGTCATAGCAACAACAACGACAACAGCAACGACAACGAAATGAAATTATAAACTACAGACAGGAATTTGTAATGTTGTTTATGTCAGTCTTTGATAACACATAAGTAAATCATCCTGCTTCGGTATCGTTATGATTGCGTTAGTTGGAAAGAAACCAGTTAGTCACAAGTATGACGTGACGGGAACGTAAATATTCGTGGTCGTGTCGGTTCATTTACTTGTGAACACACATGAGTGCTGCTTGACCCAAAGTACCTCTTTACAGGAAACTATGTTACAATAGCTGCTCTTGCTGTTGCATTACTGCAGACCACACTCTAACTCGCTGCATACCAGAGTTATTACTGATACGATGTAATTTTAGTGCTGCTTGAACAATTGCTTAATAAGGACAGAATGAAAATGAAACTACCACTAGTTCAGTAGTTATAATCTACTGTGTAATTCTCGAATGAATGATTTGTAAAAGCGTTACTAATGTTACCTTTCGCTTAATTGCTGAGAGATTGTTTGCAAATTTATGTTGCTGTGACTCAGATTCTGAAATGGTAATGTTAAAAGTCTGCAAGTAGGCACTAACGTGTCTGTTTATTTATTCTTAAATTATATGTACCTACACTATAATTATATACCACTGGTTAGTGCCGTAGCCAGAAATTTCTTACGGGGTCGAGAAGGATTTAGAATTTGAAACAATAATCTCTTCAATATGGGGTAGGTGGCTCAGTGGTATCGAGTCGGCCTGTGGATCTTGAGAATCCTGGTTCGATCCCCACAGGCGACAAACAATTTTTACCAATTTAAAAGTAAGTGATATATTTCTTCGCGTAAAATGCGATTATTAGCCGTCAAATCACGGTTCCCAAAGATGTTAGTGGAGGGGGAGCCACAAGGGTAGATTTAAATTAATGAAAATTTTGTGTCGCCTGTGGGAAACGAACCAGGGTTCTCAAGACCCACAGGCCGACTCGTTACCACTGAGCCACCTACCCCATCTATTTAATTATAGAAACATAAAATTCATCTATCATATTTTATTTTCAACACATCATTCTGAAGAAGAGGGCAATACACCCTCGAAATATAAATATAACATTTCGTAAAAAATAAACAATTTTCACTAATTTAAATCCACCCCTGTGGCTCCCCCTCCACTAACATCTTTGGGGGCCGTGATTTGACGGCTGATAATCGCACTTCACGAGAAAATATATATCACTTATCGAGATTTGCTTCGACAGAGTGCCACACCCATTAATGGGTAAAAGGTGAGATGAAATATTTATTTATTTTATTTTATCAAATGTACAATTGTTATAGATAATGTTGCCAGTAGAAGTATTGCTGAAGGTAATTCAAAAAAAAAATACTCATTTGTTTATTGACATCCATAGATACGATTCATTTGTCTGTGACCGAAATACACAAAGGTTTATGTTTCGCAAAACACATTTAATATTAGAAATGCAATAATATTCAGTGTTATACAGTATAACTAAGAAAAGTTTAGCTATTTGATTAGTTTATTTTTCGATGAATTGTATAGTCAAAATTAATGTTATGATGAAATTGCATCTTTACCAGGTACGTAATTCATATGTAAATTTTCTGATATCGTTTTGAATACAATTTAACGATGAGTTAAAGCTAAGAAAAACTGCAAATAGAGTAGAAAATGTATTGATCGCAAAGAATCCATGTCATTCTTTGATCGTGATTCTGCGCCGCAAATTCTTCTCTTGTTTATAAAAATCTCTTGTCATCTAAGAGGAGCACTCCTCGTGTTTCGTGCCTTGAATCCATTGTGTCTGTTTGTTTATTTATTCAAATCAGTCGGAAAGCAACAACACTGCATTGAGCATTGTCTCTCTGCCAAGACAAACCCAATTAGCCGGGCCGGAAACGACCGATTCCTTTCTACTTAGAGTCGCGAGTCACAACCGTTCACCCGTTAAAAGTCCGCGATCTGTGACCTCCGACCCACTTCTACCTGAACAACTCATTTCTCTCTTGTTCTTCCTTAGAAGACGAGACGTTGTGTGGTAATTGGACGTGTACTTCGTGTCCGGCCTAACCTAACTTACATCATATTGCTCAAGTTGTAGAAATGTCCTCGGATCTTATTGTCAAAGTACTTTCATAGGTATATAGCTATGACTTCATTATAAGATTCTTAAGCAGTGATGTATTTGAAGGAGCTTGCCAAGCCTCTATCTCTTTTTCCTAAACGTAAAATGTAACATTTTGTTTATCAGAAGGTAAATAAATAAAAAATAAATATATCATCATGCCTTTTACCTATTACTGGGTGTGGCACTCTGAATAAGCAGATCTCGGTAAGTGATATATTTTTTTGCGCTTACGAGCCGTCAAATCACGGCCTCCAAAGATTTTAGTAGAGGAGGAACCTTTAAAATCAATAAAACAGGGACGACTTGCAATTTTTCGGTCCTCATCGCCTGGTGTGTCACTAGGGTAAGAGGACTCGTGAGCCCCAAGCTCAATGTTAATTTTATAATAATCATTTGTATTATATTATAGAATTAAGAAATAACAACTTCATTTTTAAATTGTATTAATCTCTTTAGAATTTGCTTTAGTTTATATATCATCACGCCTTTTACCCATTACTGGGTGTAGCACTCTGTCTAAGCAGATCTCGGTAATTGAAATATTTCTTCACGTGAAGTGCGGTTACCAGCCGTCAAATCACGCCCAACAAAGATCTTAGTAGAGGGGGAACCACAGGAATAGTTTTTAACGCGGTTAAAATTGTTTGTCGGCTGTGGGAACCGAGTCCGGGTTCTCAAATTTACAGGCCGACTACTAAGCCACCTACCCCATTATATTATATTTATTTTAATTTTTAATATGTACAATGATTTAATACAGTTGAACGCAGATTATCATTGGTAATAAAGTCCTCCACTATTATATATATACGAGTATATTCGCACAAAAATTTGCATCGTATTTAAAGACAACATTTTGTTAGCCACTGGTTGATAGCTATTTTTTAATCATTTTATTTAAATCTTCTTACAAGTAATTATTTACACAACACCAAATAAATGTCTGATGTTCTGTAATTAATAATTTAATTTAGTTAAATGCAGCAGGTCATGCAATTAAGTACGCTATTCCAGTGGCCCCAAAAACGTTCATTGCAAGTAAACCATCCTTAATTTAGCGAATTTTAAAACAATTATTTTTATTTCATGATCAGTACGTCTTATAGTATATACCCTTTAATTTTTTTCCCGAAGTACAGATACATTTTGTATATATATACAGGGTGTTATATTTTAAGAGACCCAGCAAATATCTCGCTTATTTATCAACTTAGCAATTTTTTTCATATAACATGATTTATACAGCAACATGTAAGCTAGTTGATGACGGATGTACATTCATGATATCATTTCCGGTTTATTAGTAATTAATATCAACTTTGAAATTTTAAATGGAATATACTATATTTTTTTACAAATTTGAAAAGTGCATCAAATTTGCTTTACAATCATGTAAAATAATCCATATGTTACATGATTAAAAAGTAAAATAGCGGGCACTTTAATATACACCAAATCGGAAAGAGAATAGTGAGCCATGACTGTGGCTTGCCATTTTACTTTTTAATCATGTAACATATGGATTATTTTACATGATTGTAAAGCAAATTTGATGCACTTTTCAAATTTGTAAAAAAATATAGTATGTTCCATTTGAAATTTCAAAGTTGATATTAATTACTAATAAACCGGAAATGATATCATGAATGTACATCCGTCATCAAGTAGCCTTTATGTTGCTGTATAAATCATGTTATATGAAAGATATTGCTAAATTGATAAATAAGCGAGATATTTGCTGGGTCTATTAAAATATAACACCCTGTATATATATATATATATATATATATATATATATATATATATATATATATATATATATATGAAACTTCATCTAAATTGAAAACAATGTACAGTTTAAGAAAGTCTTAATTCTAATTCATCAAAACGGAATACCTGTGAAAGAGCTCATACTACTCCTAGAAATATAAATGTCTTGTTGTGTTATTACACGACGTTATCTTTTATGAAACGTGGCACGAAGAAGATGCTTGTCTCCTTAACGAATATTATTTCCTGTTGAAAAATGCGATTTCGAGTCCCGTTATGCATACGGATTACAAGACTTTTTCTTAAATTGAACGAAGCTCCGTGACCTATGACACCGACCTGGACAATTCGTCACGAACTAAACAAATGATAAACGATCCAACTTTCAACTGCTATAGACCGTAACTAACCATCCATGGGAATAGACTGCACCGTCTTTTATTTTTAATTTATAAATAAAATTGTGTTACAGAGTTACGGAAAATATTATTATCTACTCTGTTGTAGACTGTGCTATAAAATGTATCTATAGTTATCGAATAACATAAGCTTTATTAAAATTACTGTTTCGACGTTTTATGCCACTTTTATGAGTTGTCTGTTTCGTTTTATCTTTCTGCATTGTTTTATGTTGTGCTTCACCAGACGGAACAACGACAGAAATCGTACTTGATAGATAATAAACTAGATAATTGTGTTGTTGCTGAGACAATCAAATTCCTGAAAAAAAACACCGTTTTTCTTTACTTCTCATAAAAATGTTTACATCTGTACAAGACAATCTCAAACTCAACAAGCACGGAAATCTAAATGAAAATAATATGTATGGTTTTATTCTTACTTTAGATAAAATTATAAATATATTTAATTTGGACGAAATAACTATTATAGGTTCAATGTTTTTTGAACAAATGAGATTTAAATTCTTCTATAAACATTAATTGATCCTTTTCATATTTTTTTTCGTTTGCAAATATATTCTCTTCGCAGCTTACGAATTATATCTAAGAAAGTAGAAAATTGTAAAAGTATTATTTTTTGCCGAATCTGAAATTTGAATCGAGACGAAACCGAGGTTTGCAAATTAAATAGGACTAAAAACAACTTTTCAATCTAGGTGCATTTACTGCACATTTTTTAGGAAGCTATTACAAAAAGTTATAAATTTTTGTTTTTATGTAAATGATTTGTTTTATTGTTATTTGCACAATAAATAACAAAATAATCTATTATTTGTCAAAATATTTTAAAACATAAAAGTGAAAATAAAATAACTACATTAATTTATTTGTTAATCAAGAAAATTGGAAACAGCAAGAAGGACAACGAGTTTTGCAATACTCCGCCTGAAATATAAAAAACTGAAAGTAGGACAACATTGCTCAAAAATAAATAAACAAACGAATGGTTATAGTGTGAAGTAAATAAGACCGTAAAGTAAAAAAGGAAACACTTTACGGCTCTCAAGGGATACTTAAAACAACTATTTATGTATCAGCTGCCTAAGAAATATATTATTTACCAAGATCTGTTACGGAAAATGCCATACCCAGTAATTGGTAAAATGTCGCGATGATATATTATCTATTTATGTTTCGTAATAGTGGATCTAAACTTCTTAAGATCCGAAACTAATATTGAATTAGAGCCTTTTGAACTTATGTCAGTCATACAAAAACGTGAAAAGCTAGACTTAAATTTAACAAAGAAAAAAGCAATATATATATATATATATATATATATATGTGCTCTATATTTTAGTAATTTTTTAAATCTCTTAAGTATATGTTCAAATATTAAATTAAAAAGTTACGAAGTAACGATAATAATAAAGTCGTTAACCCTTAACTTAAATAAGAATTTTATGTTTATCTTTCTATTATCGTGGAATTATTACTCATATATTAAGTAATACAAAAACATCGATAACAATAAAGATTAATTATTAAAAAAAAAATAGTAAAGGTCTTCATAATAGTAAAACTGCAACAGTCGTGAATGTGTAGGTAGAGTTTATGTGCATAATTTTGTAATTAACATAAAACAAAAGTAAGTATAAAGTAATTTGATGTGTTGAGAGTTAGAACGCAGCGTGAAAGGTGTTGTAAAAATGTTTCTACAGCGCTCATATCAATATTTAATATTGATTTAAATAAGTGATATGCACGGCGGTATCTCGTGTGAACTCTAAAGTTATATGAAGCATGAAGCTATGAAGGTGTACATGCATTAGTGCAGTATGAGGAATAGAAAAAGTTCATTGACATGTATGCAGAGTGCCAGCACGCTCTATTGCGCTCTATATAATTTATGACCGTCTGTAATTCCGAATAATTTATATTTTTACAGAGTGTATGAAATTCTTAACGCAGAACAATCTGCTATTAATATTTCCCGAGCTATCTAAAGTGCATTAAGCTCTTTTATTACTTCTTTGAATTATATAGTTGTGTGTATTGTTATCAAACGCAATACGTACATTAACTGTACTCGTATTCGTGTTGCACCGCAATACACGACTAGACGGTAATGAATATTGCGATAAATTTTTAATGACTCATATCATTTTTACGGAAAAACGAATAATTAATCCTATAAATAGCTTTGCTGCTTTGTTGTTCCTGTCGCTAAACACACCACATACTTCACGCTGAAACTACAACATCAACAACATGACGATATTACTGAAACATTTTATGTTATGAAACAACATTCATCTACCTAATTGTAAATATTTACTCATTTTGCACACTACATACAAATTTCAATTTTAAATGTTCAGGGATCTAGTTTTATTCATCACACTATTTTAGTAACAAGAAACGAATTTTGGATCCTTTTTTAAAAAGCAACAGCAATTGGGAAAGCAACTCAACTACTAGTAAGCCAGCCCTAAACTTGAACTGCATATTTTGGAAAGAAGCAACAAAGTGTGGTTGAAAAATTCAACCAACACTGATTTTACTTTGAAATTGGGGAGTCCTCTGGACGTTAAACTATTTTTGTGTATCGTGGCGTCGGCTGATTTGCATTGCACTATGTCTTTCATTTAAGGTATAAGCAGGTCAGTCCAGCTCTTGCCACAAACTGGACGGAGTGTTTAGGGTGCATGGTCCGGCCTGGCGATTCTGTTCGGATATTGAATAATTATTATTCAATACTTAGCAGAATGTAAATAAACCAGGATTGGCTCTAGGGCCCGCCGTGTATCTATAACAGAACAGTATTGAATTAGGTCGGGTCCAGACATCGTATAAAGGGTTGGGGACATTAACCCTTTTTTCGTATCGTCAATTTTTGTTTGTTTCTCTTGTATAAAAATCAATTGACCAACA
Source organism: Pterostichus niger (assembly GCA_947425015.1). Lineage (NCBI taxonomy): Eukaryota > Metazoa > Arthropoda > Insecta > Coleoptera > Carabidae > Pterostichus > Pterostichus niger. Next base: position 8,769,724 of record OX380342.1, on the reverse strand, counting down.
AGTAGATACTCATTAGAAGCGGTTTTTAATACTTATCACTTTTTGTATTTACCCGTTTTACTTCCTTGTACAAAGTAAAGGAAGTATTGTAATCGCGAAAATTTTCGGTTTTGAGATTTCAGCGAAAATATCCATTTTGACCATCCCTGAATCCATTTTGACTAATTTCGTCATGACGTCTGTACGTACGTACGTATGTATCTCGCATAAGTGGTACTTTACTTGAAGCCTATAATAGATTTTCATGAAAAACCACATTCAAATATAATCGAAAACTTTCCAAATTTGGTATATAAGACTACTATATCAATGGAAATAACATAATAGATTTTGGTTAAAATAGACTAACCGGAAGTGACACATTACAGGAAGCTGCTAACAGTTTTTCTTGAAAAAAATGGTATTATTTTAATTTTTATAATAAATGCTGAAAATAAAAGTTTTAGAGAATTAAATTAGCCTTTTGCATAAGCGAGATATCTAAATTTAAAAAATATATATTTCTTTGTTTTTGTAAGTTTGCTATGGATTATAACAAAAAATAAGAAATTTAATGTCAATGTCAAATTACGTCAAATATGTGCAATAAAAAAATGTAAACATAGTATAATACACGTACAAGGAAGTCATGTGGTGTCCACATCAGATTTTTATATAATTTAATTAGGGCAGTAACAATCATCATATTAAAAAATACCATTGTATTTCCTATTTTACATATTTCAATTCTACACCCAGTATACCTAAGTGAAAATAAAAACAAAGAAATACAGAAATATAATTTTACATCAAATTAATTTTCGTTTTTTTTTTTCAATTTAAAATATAATCTCACCATTTCATTTAAATAATATTTTAGCCTAATAACCACAAGCAAAATAAAAAGAGGACTGCAAAATGAAAACAAAAATAGGATTCTACTGTTATAATAAAAAATTAAGAGAGTACATCCTTTGTTGGAACAAAAAATAAACTTTAACAGTCTCAACAAAATGTACTCTAGTATGTTTAAACATTTCGTGTAAAATATTTAGAACTTTTTAAGGGTTGGGGCACAAACATTGTAAAGTAAATGAAGAGGATACCGGTCTGCTGTCTGCAAGCTGTCACATTTTAATCAGCCACCTCCCGGACAGACAAATAGACAAGACAACAGACATTGCAGACTGACTTTATATGAGCGGAAATTTTACCAGTCTGCCGGCGCCTGATGGTAATCGGCACGCAAGCCGCCAGATCGACCCGGTAGGCTGGCTGCACACGTCCTAGAACACATTCACCTTTACGACTCAATGTAAAATATTTTACGATTTAAGGTACCACGGACGAAACAAATTTCACCATGAATCATTCAATAAAAAATACTCAAATATATTAAGCTTTTTATTTCTCTTAGTTTCAACATGCATATTTAACAGGACAAATTCATGATAAGGAATAAAAGTCGTCTAACTTCATTTTTATTTCGGTTTGAAATTTTTATTAGATTTATTCGCCAGAGAAAATAATAGTTATTTGTATATCTAAATCGTTAAATGATGTTAATATGAGAATTCACCACACGTCACTGTCAACCAATAGGATCACGAATTTGTTTGAAAATGAACCAATGAAATGTACATTTCGTCGGAAATTCATCGCTGGTGCAATTGATAACGGAAATACTACTGTTAATAATATCCTTGGTTACGAATAAAATAAATGATATTTTCAATATTTTCATAAACGTCTTCTACATTTTTTCAGTGTACATTTAATATTCAAAATTTTCATCACTATAATACCTAATTAATAATGTGCAAATAAATACCTAACTATTCTTGTTAATTAACTCTTGTTTGGTAAATTCTCAAGCCGAATACAACTCGTAGTATGAAAATTGACAGATAATATTTTGACATAAATATACATTCGTTGTTACGGAAATAGGAAACACAACTCGTGCTTCGCACTCGTTATGTTTCCATTTCCATAACAACTCATAATTTATGTCAAAATATTTTCAGCAATTTTCATACTACTTGTTATATTATATATGAAAACACACAACACATTTGATTGGCAAGATGTACATTACTATATTGAAAAAAAAGTATTAGAATTGGGTATTGTAACACATGTTTTTGATACTATTTTTCCAATATCGCATTCATTTTCTTTTATTTGAAAATTTTTATGAAAACAATACCTTTACATGAAGTCTGCTCATATACAATAAAATATTTTTATAAATAAATAAATAAATAACTATATAATCACGCCTTTTACCCATTACAGGGTGTGGCACTCTGCCAAAGCAGATCTCGGTAAGTGATATATTTTTTAGCGTGAAGTGTGGTTACCAGCCGTCAAATCACGCTCCCCAAAGATGTTAGTGGAGGGGGAGCCACAGGGGTAGATTTAATTTAGTGAAAATTGTTTGACGGCTGTGGGGATCAAACCAGGGTTCTCAAGATATCTAGTTGGCCTGTGGATCATATATTTTTATAAAATATAAATAGAAGTAATGAGATTGTACTCACCAATTCTTGTATGGGAGACAAAAGTTGCATCCACTGTCCATTTATTGATAAATTCTACATATGAAAATGTTTATCTACGACCATATATGGAAGTAGGCCATTAAAAACAATTTGCAAGAATAGTAAATGCTTGTTCACGATTGCTAAGGGTTTACTGCACTAGTTACGTAATATATATAATTCTGCCGAAGCAGATCTTTGTAAGTGATATATTTTTTTGCGTGAAGTGCGGTTACCAGCCGTCAAATATATATATATATATATATATATATATATATATATATATATATATATATATATATATATATATATATACATACATATGTATATATTACGTAACTGTTCTCAAGAAATTTTTCATTTGTTAGGCGGCTATTTGGCAATTGATGTTACGGATATTATCTAAGAAATATTCTGTAATTGCTCTTATTATTATTTTTGGTCATAGATAAAGTATAATACACCACTCGAATTGTAACGCAATTAGATGGCTCAGTGGTACCGAGTCGGCCTGTGAATCTTGAGAACCCTGGTTCGATCCCCACAGCCGACAAACAATTTTCACCAATTTAAATTGACTTCTGTGGCTTCCCCTCCACGACTTTTGAAGCCGTGATTTGACGTCTGGTAACCGCACTTCACGCGAAGAAATATATCACTTACCGAGATCTGCTACGGCAAAGTGCTACACCCAGTAATATGTAAAAGGCGTGATGATATATTTATTTATTTATTTGTGAAATTACTACACTCGCCAAGGCTCGTGCGCAACTTTTTCACTCGCACGTCATGTGCTATACTATTAATACTATTTGTAATAAGGTAATAACATATAGTGCAGTAAAATCCCCAAATATGCATTTTATTTGTTTAACTCCAAACATTAAAATTCAAATGTAAAGTGAAATATAGTCTGTGTAAAATTTTATTTGAAGAAGAATTGTTAAGAAGAGGAAAAGTTCTTTCATATTTTATGGGAGAAAGATGTTCAACCATTTTTTAACTTGACTGAAAAAATACTTTCCATTTTTTTACGCGCATGTGGCTTCTTTATGCTCCAAGGAACATTTTTCCACTTCTCATATGAGAAAATAATTTTATTTTGTCGTTTTAAAGTTCGCCACAGTTGAACAAATTTTAATTAATTTTCAAGATCGTTCCACTGTTATTAAAATGAAACGTTTTTGTTTTGACAACATTAATAAAATTTATTTTTGTAATTTGTAAATGTCTGTCATTTTTAAACATTTTGATAATTTAAAGCTTTGAGTTGATGGTTCAATATGCGATACGAAATAATGAATTGTTGCCATAGAGATTCGAGTTCGATTCAGTAGACACAAAACTTTGAATGTAATTTATTCTCCTCCAGAATGAACTGAGACTGCCAAGACGACCCGAAAATTGTAGAAAATAATCAATTCTAAAGGTGCTAACTTATGAGAAAACTCAAAATAAATTCTGCAGTATTATTAATTTTTGTATATTAAAAATACTCCACTGGTTAACAAAGATCCTATTCAATTATGTTTTACATTGAAGTTTACATTCTTTACTGCCTACTAGCTATTAACAATCTACTACGTTTGTGCTATATTTTTAATTATTTGGCTAATTACATATTTTCTACTTTAATAAAAATTAAATTAAAAAGTTTTTATCACCTTAAGCCCAACTACTTTTGACAAAATTGAATCAAAATTTTTGAAATCATTTTCCATTTTTATTTGTATAAATAAAATAAATAAATATATCATCACGCCTTTTACCCATCACTGGGTGTGGCACTCTGCCTAAGCAGATCTCGGTAAGTGATATAATTTTTCGCGTGAAGTGCGGTTACCAGCCGTCAAATCACGACCTCCAAAGATATTAGTGGTGGAGGAGCCACAGGGGTAGATTTTTTAAATTGGTGAAAATTGTTTGTCGTCTGTGGTGATCGAACCAGGGTTCCACAGGCCGACTCGATACCACTGAGCAACCGACCATATCATATGTAAATTTAATATTTGAAGACAGGAAAACAGCAGAAAAATGGGTTCAGTTTGGATTCTGGTTCAGTGATGAAAATATATATACAGCGTGTTTCACAACTTAGAGCAAAAAATTAAAGGGTATATTCTGTACGACGTGCTGATCATGAAACAAAAAGAATTTTTTTTAATTCGAAAAATTAAGGGTTGTGTACCTAAAACATTTTTGTAGTACTGCACTGGATTTGCTTTCCTATTAAACACAAACAATGAAGTAGGTATCAACTACGAAAGAATAATTACACAATTCAATTATTAGCAGTTATTTATAATATAATTTTATTTAAATAATAACATAATCATCCACCCAGTGGCAGTAGCAACGAAAAATTTTGGACTGGGAAACATGGAAAATAGTTTTGCGATTTAAAAAAAAATTCTTTCTGTTTTATTATCAGCACGTCGTACAGAATATACCCTTTAATTTTTTGCTCTAAGTTGTGAAATACCCTGTATATATATTTAGTTCAGAATACTATATTGTACAATAAGCATGGAATGGATATTCCATGCGAGTTGTACACTATACTTTTTCTACGACTACAGTATTGTTCCCTGATTAATTTATATTTTAACAAAAAAATTGTCCTGCTTTCACCATTCCAATATTTGAAAATTCTAAATAAGTATCCTAGTAACGACCGATTTCACCATTACAATGTCTGACAATCCTAAATTAGTATCGTAGCAACGTAACAAAAATTAAATAACAGTTCGGTTTTTATAAACGTCAGTCAATATTTTGTGTTTTGTGAGGTAAAATGGAGAGTGATAGCGACGAGAATCTTGAATGAACACCACCAAATATATTAGAGGCTGCAAAAATAACATCTTTAAATTTAATACCCGAAAAATCGAGATAAAAATATGAGGTAACATATAAATTACTTATGAACTGGTGAAATGGTCAAAATAATTGTCAAAACACTATATTTAATATAACTAACAATAAATAATAATAATTCTCTAATTTACGAGTATTTTATTTTTTACGCATGCGTTTTTATATTCTTCATGTGTAATTTAGAAGGAAATTGCACCTGTACTGAAATGAAATGACCTGTATTGAAATACTTACAAAACAAATTCTTTTCGCACGATGCCTTGCAATGTACCTCATTTCCCTAGCAACAACAAACATACAATGAGCAGATTTCTAAGTGGTCGTAGAAAAAAAAATTAAGTGGTTCCCTTCCTTTCTTATCTTTTTATTTATTTTTTAGTTCTTACAACAAAGTGTCTAACCACATGCCATAAACAATAATTTGACTGCATGTCAGGGATTGTAATAATTCTTCACGATTTTAGATTTACTTTTGAATGTATATAAATTTACTTCTTAATTTATTAAAACAGCTGTCAACAAGAATAAATAATCTTATAAGTGTAGGTGGTTCAGTGATATAAATTTGGTCTGAGGATTTGAGAATCAGGGTTCGATTCTCACAACCGACAAACAATTTTTACCACGTTAAAAAACTACTCCTGTGGCTTCCCGTCCATTAACTTCTTTAAAGGCCGTGATTCGACGGCAGGAAATCACACTTCACGTGTATAAGTATATCACTTACTGAGATCTGCTACGGCAGAATGTCACTCCCTGTAATGGGTAAAAGGCGTGATGATATATTATTATTATAAGTGTAAGCTTGGAAAAGTTGAAGAAACTTTATCCGAACTGTACACGTACGGTAGAAAGAGCAATAGATTTTCATAACGTTTAGTGATATCCGATGTTTGTATGCGCCGAGAATGCATGCGTATTCGCGATAGCGTTTCCTTATGTCTCATTAGTCGCAGCAGAGCGACGAAACAGAAAAGCCAGAAAGAAAATTGCCAGCAGAGAGCTGTAACAATAATGGCACGTAATAATACGAAGGGAGAAATTCAGTGAATTCAAGGAAAAAACTTTATATGGTGCACTTCTGGAACCATTACGCCGTTGGAAGCTTCGTTGTGCTTGTAATTGTTTCCGATTATTTTCATCGGCGGACAATTTTTTGCTCAACATTTGAGGCTACTCTCTAACAATTTTCTACATTTTTTACTACTCCCCGATGGCTTTTAAAACAGAATATCTTCGCTTACTACTCTAAAAAAGATTATCCGGACAAATTGATCAATTTACACTAAATATATCCAGGAATTTCAGTTTATATGATTCCTGTTTCTTTCCTTATTCACTTTGGAATAGCACACTTCTTAAAACAATGGCTTTTGACTTTTAAATTCTAGTACTGATTTTTATTTTCATTTTCATTTATTAAATCTATTTATGATTTAACAGTTATAGGTCATCAATGTGGACAGTCTAACAACCTGTAACCAGGATTGGCCTGATTTAAATCATAGTTTAAATCTTGATTTAAATCAGTGTGATCTTATTTTTAATCATCGATTTAAATCATTTTTATTTTTTTTTACATACATACATACATACATACATAACATCACGCTATATCCCATTAAATGGGGTAGCACGAACCCGTTAACAAACAAAACAAAACAAAAAACAAAAAAACAAAAGAGTGTCAATAAAAATTCAGTTGTTTTTTTTTTTGTAAAACAGACTAAATAATTTTCAATATTTATTTATTAAATGAATTAACATTAAATATGAAAACATCAAATTTCGTGTACGAACATATTAACATACCGCAGCCACCCAATATCAAAAATTCAGCAAAAGAACCCTCGGAAGAATCCCAAGATATTTTTGATGCAGTTTCTGCAGCTGTTCTAAAGTTTTTATTTGTTTCATTGTACACTATTGTATTTTACATATATTTGGCAACTAAACTATGAAAATAATATAAATTCCCTAGAGGAATAATGTGCATATTATTTCCCGAGGTATAAAAAGCCTACATTTTTGTATCACAGTTTTATACCTACAAATATGATTCTGTAACCTAGGAAACGGTAATCTTGTTTGAAATTTATTCCCAACGAATATTTGATATTTTTATGCCCGTTGCTAAGGGAAGAAAAAATAAAACAAATTTCAATCATTCATTTAATTATAATGGGGTAGGTAGCTCAATGGTATCGAGTCGGCCTGTGGATTTGAAAACCCGGGTTCGATTCCCATAGCCGAAAATTAATTTTCACGTTTAAAGTACCCCAGTTGCTCCCCCTCCACGAACATCTTTGGAGGCCGTGATTTTACGGCTGGTAACCGCACTTCACGCAAAAAATATATCACTTATCGAGATTTGCTACGAGACGTGCCAATACCCAGTAATGGGTAAAAAGCGATATTGACGATGCCTGCGACATTAAGAGTTGAAACTCATCAAACGCAAGATTATAAAGGTTCGATGTTCGAATCCTGGCGTTGCCTGATTCTTTAGTCTAAAAAAATTGATTTTTTCATTAAAATCATCCGCTAATCGGTAGGTTAGAATTCATTTACAGAGATCTGAAATTATAGAACTGTTTTAGATGTTTTTGCTTATACCCAAAATTAAATATACGACGTAATAATATGTAATTTCCTTGTAGTCTGAAATACGTATAAATATATTCATATATATTTTTTTGCTTTTCATTACTTGTCGTTTTGTTGGCGCACGTATTCATATTAAAGCAAGAACTTGTTAATACCATAACGATATGTTTTTGTGTTGTATTTGTAATCAACTGGCTTGTGAAGATTTCACATTTCGCAGACTTTTAAAATTAAATTTTAAAATTAAAATGTATCCGCACGTCTCAGCAGGCGGCAAAAAAAAGAAACAAAAAAAGTTGAGTAGCGGTAGGAGAGTATACGTTACATACTTCATTATATTCGCCGACGCTTCTTGCGGATAATATTACTAACGAAATGGCATAGGCGGCGATGTGGGGCTTTGACAGAGGCACGGGGGTGTAATACAGTGCGCTTGACTACTGATGAGAGCGCGCAGACAACAATACCGCACGATGTGTTTTGAATATCTGATGCTGGTTCTTTGCAGTTTTTCGCACCGACCGCGAAAAGGTGGAGGCACGTACGTAAGTATATTCTGGCACAAATATGCGTGCGACACCAGTAGCTACACGTACATAATTCACAGCCTGAAATGTTATAAAATACATACGTATTTTTAGGGTCTAACCAAGTTAATTTATTAAGTCAAATTATTTTAAATTACACGCACGCTATATTTTTAAAATGTGTCCGATTTTAACATTTTTTGGAGCTAAATTAAAAATATTACAAGAGAAAAATTGTGTTCACGATGTAAAATTTTCTTTTTTCGATGTGGGACACTCGCATTTAAAAAATATATTTTGTGGTTCATTTTAAATAAATATATATCATCACAACTTTTACCCATTACTAAGTGTGGTACTTTGCCGCAGCTGCTCTCAGTAAGTGATATATTTCTTCGCGTGAAGTGCGGTTACCAGCCGTCAAATCACGGTCCCCAAAGATGTTAGTGAAGTCACAGGGATAGATTTAATTTGATGAAAATTGTTTGTCGGTTGAGGGATTCGATACAACTGAGCTACCTATCCCATTTTAAACAAGTTCCTATATATTGAAACTTAATAAGGATAATTTTATTTACCTGTTTATATCTTTTCGCAGTTAAAATATTATTAAAGCAATAGTAAAATAGTTATTTTTGTATTAAGTGACTTTTAGTCGAGATCGTAGGTCGAGACAAAAAAGTCATTTGAACGCGCCAAAAAACAAAAATATCGGCCACGAAATACAAACAACGTTTTTTCTACAACTGCCAAAAATACAATAATTATTAATTTATTCAATTAACTTGAAGGAAAACAATCAAAATTAATATGAATTTGATACTATTTATGTGTTGTAATCAATTGAAAATGAAAAATAAATAATTTGGGAGCGTCCACGAAATGCTCATTTTGAGCATTATGGTGCAAAATAGTGCACAGAATACACGTTATCATACTTCGCGTATTGATATTAGTGGAAAAAATTAACATTTTTGGACAGTTATAGAAAAATTATTTTTATTTGAAAAAGTAACGTTTTTTGTTTAGAATATTTATACGGAAAGATAATCTTTTTAGTAAAGTACGAATGTTTGCAGTGGTTGCTAGGTAAATTAGTTTTCGGCCTAGGTGTTAGGTATACAGGGTGTTATATTTTAATAGACCCAGCAAATATCTCGCTTATTTATCAACTTAGCAATTTCTTTCATATAACATGATTTATACAACATGTAAACTAGTTGATGACGGATGTACATTCATGATATCATTTCCGGTTTATTAGTAATTAATATCAACTTTGAAATTTCAAATGGAACATACTATATTTTTTTACAAATTTGAAAAGTGCATCAAATTTGCTTTACAATCATGTAAAATAATCCATATGTTACATTATTAAAAAGTAAAATGGCGGGCACTTTAATATACACCAAATCGGAAAGAGAATAGTGAGCCATGACTGTGACTTGAAATAAAACAATTAACTAAAACAATTGTAATTATTATTATTAAACGAAATAATATTTTTTTGTCATAATAATACAGAAAATAAGAATAAGAAACACTTAATAACAACAAAATAATTTTATTATCATAAGTTTTCTATACATAATGTATTATTCAAAATTTAATGTATTTCTCCGATTGTTTCTAAATTGAATGTAATATTCTAAATTTTTTGTACTTGTCCAAGTATCTATTTACCTTTGTATGTTTACTGTAAACTATAATTTAGTATTCTTTGATTAATCCGTGAGAACCTGTTATTGGTATTGTTATACTGTTGGTTTCTCTTATTTGTATAAATAAATAAATAAATAAATAAATAAAAAATATTCAAAATGGCTCCCAGTCTCTTCAATACATTTTGCACAACATTTTGAAACAGAATAAGTAGCCCTTTATATTTGGTTAGCAGATAAAGATTCAATTGCAGCTTCATTTTTATTCTTCAGTCCGTTTAATGTGATTACAAACAAAATCTTTCACGTAGCTCCATCAAAAAATCAAGTGGTCAGATCGGGAGAAAATGCATTGGAAGAGGCTGAGAGTTATTTTGAATATTTGTTATAAAATCATTTTGTTGTTATTAAGTGTTCCTTAATATATTATTTCATTTAATAATAATAGTTACAACTGTTTTAGTTAATTGTTTTATTTCAAGCCACAGTCATGGCTCACTATCCTCTTTCCGATTTGGTGTATATTAAAGTGCCCGCCATTTTACTTTTTAATAATGTAACATATGGATTATTTGTAAAGCAAATTTGATGCACTTTTCAAATTTGTAAAAAAATATAGTATGTTCCATTTGAAATTTCAAAGTTGATATTAATTACTAATAAACCGGAAATGATATCATGAATGTACATCCGTCATCAACTAGCTTTCATGTTGCTGTATAAATCATGTTATATGAAAGAAATTGCTAAGTTGATAAATAAGCGAGATATTTGCTGGGTCTATTAAAATATAACACCCTGTATAATAATGCACAGAGGGCGACGTTATCCAATCCGAGAGCCTCAAGATCAAGGGATGTATGTTGTCCGAAATCATTATCATCTAGTAACGTCCATGATGCATACATGATTTTAATTTTCATATATAATACCATTAGTGATTATGATTTTGCCGGGTATTTTTGTCGTCATGATCACGACTGCTTGTTGCGACGAAAATCTAGATTTTCTTAAAGAAACAAGCAGGAGTGATCTAGGCAAAAATTACCAAAGGAAAATCATAGTCACGTATGGTATTCGGCTTGACAATTCCTCGAAATATTTTATTTACTCCAAAAAAATGTTACCTGACGTATTTTTAAAACAATGTCTGAACAACTATTACCTTGGTGATCAATTTACATTGTTTCATTTTTAACATAACTGAGCAAAGTAAACAAAGTCAAATAAAATTCTATAATATTCATCTACTCAAAATACTTAACAAACGTTATATCTAAGCAACGGTTTGCGACAATTTTCACTAGTGAAATTGTCGCTGTAATACTACTGTGATTCAGTAAAATACTGTAATTTGATTGGATGAAAAGTTATGAGTGGAATTGTTACTAAAATATATAGAATTAGTTTTAATTTATAATAATTATGATTATAGTAATGCGTATTCGCATATAAATCAACTGTGGCTTTATGTAATCGGAACGTGCGTTATGTATCATAATGCCCCGGTCGTTACGGAGTTGTTGATATTCGTATCATAGCAATAAACAACAAATAATGTTCTAGTGATAAATAAACTACTTTTCGTCAGTTAAAATATTTTATTTTTGTATTTCTTATAGTAATTTACAATCTATCTAAGGTAGACAATAAGCATATACTGTATAACTCTCTTTGTAATTATACAATTTATAAAACATCATAGTTAAAATAATATTTGAATAAAAAATGAGCCACCTCCACCTACCCCATGAAATAGAAATAGTTTTCGTTAACATATCGATCGATTACAAATAATGATCTCGTTACAGAATAGGGAGATTTCCTCAGAATGTTATCTTAGTAATGCTTCTTTATATTATATCAAAAGATATAATTTTTTCACACGTATCAAGTCTTTTTAGATGTCAGGTTATTTTTATAAATTTAAATGCATTGTAGAAAGATAAGTATATTTTTATTATAGTCCTTTACATTACTGTAGTTTGTTATTCAATATAAAATATTTGATTAAAGTGGCCGACTTCACTCTCATTTTGTTTTAGTTGCATTTTGTTTCGAGGGTGAAAATGTTTTCCAAATCGAGTCGCTACTGTGAGAATTTACGCGTCACGTTTAAGGAAACACGAAATGCGAGCGCGTGACTGAAAAACTGACAAACACAATGACAGAGACGAAGCGACGCGAAACTTCCAAACTCACTTGTACAATTTTATTCACTTTATTTGACACAACTTCAGAATAGGAAATACACACCCAGCGATACCTAGAATCTTCAAAAAGAACTACGTATCTGCGAATTTTCACATTGGCGAGAATGTATATATTTTTTTAATTTCACTCGCCTTGGGCCGGATCTGCGTGATGCAGGAAGATTATGGAACATTTACTGCCAGTGCCAGTGTACGCGCGCGATAGCAACTGATCACGGCTTTTTCACCGCTCCTCATGAATTACTAATGGGAAAATATATACCACGAAATTTACATGCTTGTGTGCCAGCTTTGTTATTTTTTTCCCTCTCTCTGGAAAATTTATGCGTGCATTTATAAATATGATTCTAGCGTGTTCATGAACGAATTATATATCATGAACACTGGCGTGCGCACAAGGGGGCCAGGTAAGCCATGGCCCCTCCTGAATTTTGTATTTACAAAACTGAGAAAACTGTATGCCCATTGTTTGACGTCCTTAACACAATTGAATCAAAATGTATAAATGAATATAAGTTATGTTTTCGGGAAATGATATATCAGTTATAACTATAATTTATTTTTTCTACGATTGCTATGAAAAGTTGACAATTACGCTCTCATTTGTCATCATAAAGTTGACGTTTTCTGTTGAACAATCGGAAAATATCTTTTTTGCGAGTCTCCAATGGCATCGCGCGAAAAAGACGTTAAATGCGCGCGAAAAAGATATTAAATGTGCGCTTATTTCAAAAGTTACCAGGGATACAAACAAAACAGAAACTTATTGACAGTTGACAGAACGAATTTATTTTCAGTACGCATACGTTTTTTAATAATTTTAAGATGCAATCGTAGAAAAAATTATGTGTGTATCACGAACGTAAAGTGTCTTTGTTCCTCTTACACTATTGCAATTACCGTGTTCGAGTAACAAAGAATCACTTTACGCTCTTAATACACAAATAACTATTTTGGGGCCACAAAATGTTGTTAGCCCCCCGCACTAATTTTATGCGTATATAGGGAGAAACACGTTGAGATTATTAACAAATGAATAGAGATGAAGTCCGAGGGAGGTTATCACAATATCATAGTTTGGCGTGCGTGTTTATTTAAATATTTATCATGTTTGATGGATTGAAAAACTTAACGGGATTAATCTCTTTATTTCATTTGAATAATTAATAAGGCTCGTGCAGCAATTTTTCGTTTTTCCGACGATAAAACTGTAACATTCAGTTGGAAATAATGCTGAATGTATTAACATAATTAAACGATCCATTATGCAAACATGAAGCCGTAGTGGTGACTAAATTAAGTTTGATGGTGTTCGCAGGTGATTACCGGTAACATCAATACATACCTGGAGGCCAAACATGAGCTGGACCCGCCAATCTGGGCAAGCAAGGTGCGATTCTATCCCTACAGCTACCACCGAAGAACCGTCTGCATGCGAGTTGAACTCTACGGTTGCCGATTGACAGGTAAAACAACTTCCACAACAACAACAAATCATCTCTAAACAATGAATTTATTACAGATGGAGTGTTAAGTTATTCAATGCCTCAAGGAGACAAACGAGGCAATGGTTGGGAGTTTTTCGATGCTACTTACGATGGTCACTGGGATACAGAGCTTCGCCGAGGGTTAGGACAACTTACAGACGGACATGTAGGACCTGACAACTTCAAGATGGGCTACTATGAAAACGATCGTAGCCAAGGTTGGGTAGGATGGCGAAGCGATGCGCGTCAAGGAAAACCTATCGAAATTAAATTTGAATTTGACCGGGTTCGTGAATTTTCCGAGGTTCACATTTACTGCAACAACCAGTTTACCAAAGACGTGCAGGTCTTCTCTGAAGCTAAAATCTACTTCAGTATCGGAGGAAAATATTTCAACGGGGAACCCATTACTTATAGTTACATAGAAGATAGGATTTTTGAGAATTCTAGAAATGTTTCAATCAAGTTATATCATCGAGTGGGAAAATATGTTAAATTGCAATTGTTTTTTGCGGCCAAGTGGATTATGATTAGCGAAGTTGTATTTGAATCTGGTAAGTTTCTTTCTTAATGACAAAAACTATACTAATTAATTAAAATAAATTATTTTAGTGATTGCTCATGGTAACTTCACCCTAGAAGCGTCTCCAACATCGCAAGCACCACCTCTACTTGAAATTCCAATTCAAAAAAACAATCGCGAACATCAGTCAAAACTCCCAATATCAACATCAAAATACAACGATCCAGCGTATATGGCTACTATCGTCGGTGGATTGGCAGCCCTGATTCTCGTTCTAGGTGTAGGAATTTACCTCATCGTTAACCGATTTCGTCAACGAAAATACTTTGCCAGTCCTCACTCGAGTAAGTGCGGTGGTTTTGCCTCTACTCCAGATACTCTGAATCATGAAAAAGGTTCAACTATCGCCGCTTACGGCGTTACGGACATCGATGAGTGCAAGAGAAGTTGCGGGGGAGGAGGATCGGTTACTTTTGGAACTAGTACTCGGTCGACTTTGCCAATGGCTGAGCGATATCGAGACACGAAGATGGACGATTATCAAGAACCATACCAGGCGTTAAGATACGCACCCTATTATAGTTACAGTTCTGTTGTCATGGAGATGCAAGACATGATGGCTTCGAAGTGTCTTCCCGCTCAGTCTGGTAACAAAACTAACTTTATTTTTCTGCCATAAGTTCTGTTCCAACATTTTTTGAAGTTAATGTGTAAATTAAAAGTATTATTAATAATAATAAAAAAATAATTTTACTCGAAATGTTCACCGTTTGCTTAATGCAGGCTGCAAACCTTTGAGGCCATTCGTTGATCTCCGCACGCATCACTCCATTGGGATTTCTTCTGCTTATTTGACCAGGGCACGTTTTAAGCTGTGAGATTTGTTGTCGTTTTGAGCAGGCTCTCTAAAATGGACCAAAGTTTGTAGTCTAAAGGATTTAAAATCCGGACAAATTGTCTTTCAACTACTGCTGCGTTGATTTTCTTTTGTGGGCAGGGGCAGAGTCCTGCTGAAATGTTCAATCCTAGCCATTGAAGAGGCTAAAGTTGAAAGGTTTAACAGCACCTTCGAGCATATCTTGTTGGTAGACCTTACCCCCTGTTTTGACCTCTTTTTCGCAAAAATGAAGGGGAGCCAGCCCTTGGTGTGACACTTCCCACCAAACTATTACTGAAGCAGGGTGGTGACCTCTCTGTACTCTCGGGACCACTTCTTTTGCTTCTTTAAAGTTGCGGGCGAAGATACTTATTTTATGTATTATTGGTTTTTTCAGTAGTAAAAATTTTTTCGTCTGTAAAGAGAATCATTTCGTGACCGTGAACAGTGTGCCAATCCAGTAGGGTTTTTATTCATTCCTTTAGATAGCGTTGATAGTTGGGACAGAACTTATGACAGGACTAGGTATATATAATATATGCTGTAGTCCATTTTTTTAAGAACGGATTAGATGGCGCTGCGGGCGCCGATTGGTTTACACAACACAATAAATAAAATTGTGCGCCAAATTTAAATCTCAAAATGAATTATTTAAAAAAATAATAATCATTTAAATGCATGAAGTTGCTATTATTGTTAATTAGGAAATAAAATACGTATAATAAAATGAACAGTCATTTAAATGAATGTATGAACCTTCAAAAAAGTTTAATAATAATAACAATTGTATTTTCAAATAAATTTAAATTTAGTATTATATATTATAGCAACATATACATAGAAAAGATATACATTTTGCTCATAATTATTTTTCCTGAATCGTCGGCAGGTTTTTTACATGACATTAATTAAATGTTTATAATTTTTAATATTTGTTTCAGAAGGTTGTTATGACTACGCGGTACCAGAAATGGGAACAGTACCGCTGTTGAGTCCAGATCAGACTCTGCCTCTTCCAAGGCCTCATATAAATAGTGTAGGTAGCGATATTTCAAGAACCACAGCGAAATCTTCAAAGACTGACGGGAAAAAGTCGCCGACGCAACAAGATGTTTTAAGCGCTCTAAAGAAACGTTTAGAAGAAACAACAGTACCTGAATTTCCGAGACATCGATTACGAATGCTTTCTAAACTTTCCGAAGGGGCTTTTGGAACAGTAAGCACAGCTTCAATCAATTAAAGTTTGAAAACTAATTAAGTATTTTTTCGACAGGTGTATATTGCAGAGGCTGATGGTATAGCAGAGTATTCGTCTACAACGACTTTAGGCAAAAGATTAGTAGCGATTAAATTTCTAGTTGAAAATGCGTCGGAAAAAGAAAAGTAAGTTTTTATTATCAACATTCTTATGCATAAAAATCACAGTCTGTTCCTTCCATTAGGAAAGATTTCTACCGTGACGTGCGAATCCTAGCCGCATTGGAAGATCCGAACATCGCTCGTGTTCTAGGGATTTGCAGCGACGAGGAACCGCTGTGTGTGGTCATGGAGTACTTGGACCACGGGGACTTGTGTCAGTTCCTGAAGACGCACGTCGCCGCCGAGGACAGCATTGCACTGCCGTATGGCGTGAAGTCGTTAAGTTTTAATTGTTTACTGTACATGGGCGCGCAGATCGCATCAGGAATGAGATATCTCGAGTCGCTGAACTTTGTTCACCGAGACATAGCCACAAGGTGAGGAAATAAAGATATATCAAAATTAATTTTATTTATATATTTTTTATCATTGTTATAGGAATTGTTTAATCGGTAAAGCATATCAAATAAAGATCTGCGACTTTGGAACAGACAACGAACTGTACGCAGCCGACTATTACAAAGTAGACGGAAACACTCCGTTACCGATCCGATGGATGGCTTGGGAATCTGTGTTCCAGGGAAAATACACAACCAAGAGTGATGTGTGGGCATTCGCTGTTACTCTATGGGAGATCTTAACACTCTGTAGACGACCTCCTTGGGATGGGCGCACCGACCCTCAGGTCTTAGAGAATCTATCCCATCTTCATCACGATGACGGGCAGTTTGCTATGCTCCCAAGGCCGCCGCAAGTACAGAAGGATATCTACGATCTTCTGTGTGAATGTTGGAGACGTAGGGATGCTGACAGACCCAGCTTCCGCGAGATCCATCTGTTTCTGCAGCGCAAGAACCTCGGCTACGCGCCCACGTAGTATGCACTGCAGCTGAAGAAGTTTTGTGAACCGTGGGAACAACACATGTTACTTGTAGATGTATATAGCGAAACAGGGTGATATATCAGATTTTAACTATGTAAGTAAAGTTTTATTGCTATGTCATTTAGGTTCGTGAAGCGTTCACTTTAGAATCACATTTAATTTTTTATGCATCGCCTTTGATAGTGGCACAATAATAACAGACAATGTAATATGTTTAAGGATAGTATATTAAAGTAATTATATATATTTACATGTATTGCTAGTCAAATGAAATGAAAAAGCAAATGTGAAAAACGAAACGATGGGATACTAACTCAGTAACTAAACTACCTACCTACTTCATGTGTGTTCACGTAGAATGCGCAGTAGCGGCGTCTACAATCAGTCTGTTTCCGTTTCCTGCACCCTGCTGCCCATTCTATACTCAGCGTACTCTAACTCAACTGTAATATTATCCCCTTGGACGTGTAGGTTACATAGTAGTCAAATAAAAACATAAATAAAAGATATATATTCTATTACGATACAAGTGACACTACGCAAATGTCACTCACTGATTGGAACCAAACTTTGCACATCGATAAAACACAACAAAATATTTAACCCGTGTTTTTTTTTTAATTTTGGCAAAATACGCTTTGTAGAAGTGGAAACCACTCCCGATGAGGGTAAAAAGCGATGGGTGAAATTCAACAGGATTTACAATTATAAAAAAATTTATTTCTTTACATGAACACTGATTTACGAAGATAGTTACGAAGTTTCGGAGCCCAGAATCTACCCTTAACTCTTGTTTAGGGGTAAAAACTCGCATATATAGCTAAAAATCACTTTTTAACTATTAAATACTCGTATTGTCCAAAAAAGGTTTATTGATATTTTATTTTATAAGTATACAACTAATATTTTGTCGACTTCCAAACTACGAAATCCACACTACCCCTTGTTCAGGGGATGAACATACTGTTAAGTAGATAAAAATCGCTTTAGAACGATTTAAACAAATTTTCATATTCATCGATTTTTACCCTCCTCGGAGGTGGTTTCCACCTCCTATAAAGCATATTCTGCCAAAATAAAAAAACATGGGTTCAATATTTTTTTTTGGTGTTTTATCGATGTGTAAAAGTTTGGTTCTAATCGGCGAGTGATACTTGAATAGTGTTACTTGTTAGAGACGGGCAAAACTCACGATACGAAAAGAATTGACACAAGTGCCAACTACAACTTTCAATCATTCAGATCAGTTTCGAAACATTCCACTATTTACCTACGATACGATACGAGAAGCACTGGCACACTTTGTAAATTATATCCACACTGCGTAACTGCAATAATGTCATTGTGATTATAGATATACCTTTGCTAGAGACACGATTCTTAATCAATGTCAAAAAATTTAAACGTTATTGACATTGTCAAACAACAATAAGTAAAGTAGAATAAGGCTTTAAATAAGAAATCTATCAAATTCAAATTTATATAGTTTATTTTAACAAGAAACCTATTTAAATTTATTTAAACGAACGATGTAACTTATTTATTTAACAAGTTGTTCACAAAGATTTGCACAAAGTACAAGACTACGAATCATTTTCGTTTCACATCATTGCATTAAATTGTTCATGTTATTTGTATTATTTACTGTAATATTACATATCATAATTAACATTGATTTGAAATTGAAGTTATAATATACTGATTCTATTGTATAATTTTCTTGTTACTGTCATAAATGTATCTTTTAAATTGTAACAATACTTTAATGGGTTCAGAATTTCTTGCATTTGTCTTTTTCTTCTGTGTACTCTGCAACTGCTCTGCAGTGTCTGCATTTAAACCATTCTGAATATACACTTTTATTTTCCCACTCTGTCCGAAATGACTTTCAATTCTACCTTCTTCTCCTGTCGCTAAACTAACTTTTAATCCCAGAAACTGTTGAATATTTGTTTCTTTTTTAAACATACTTTTAACTATGATTTCATTTTCGTTAACAATTCGTTCTATGATACCTTCCTTGTTTTTAATTTTGAAAATTTTTATTTCAGGTAAAAAAGTCATTTTGTAGTTTTTATCTTTCGTAACTACTAACACCGTTCCCCAAAATGCTAACCGACAAACGCTTCCATTAATATCCAAGTCAAATTTTGAACCAATTACTAAACATTTCGGCAAAATAAGAACGGGTTTTTCAAATTCGAGAAGTATGTAATTACAAATTGGAATTTTTTCATCATTATCTTTATTATCGGTAAGTTCTTCACAATATTTATATTCTAAATCAAAATTAAAACTATCATTTGATGTAACACAATTCTGATTAATACAAAAACACGTAATTGTGGCCATAACAGTTTCGTGTCCTATTGTTATATGGAATTTAGATTTAGTTTTAATCGGGAACTTAAAGTAATTGATTTTTTGTGCATTAATTACAACAGCGTGTGATATAATTGCCAAATCAGGTGCGCAAATAATTCCTCGTTCAAAAAGTTTTGGATCGAATTGTGTTACGCAAATTCCTACTCGGTCTCCTTGTTTTGCTTCCTGGACTGATTTTCTAAACATTTGCATTGATTTAACTTTTTTCGTTAAATTCAGTAATGGTATTTGTACAGTCTGAAAGAAAATAGATTATTATTATTTTTTAAATATGTATTTAAAAAGAATATTTACTTCGTTAAGTTGTACAGAACCCTGTAACACTGTACCAGTCATAACAGTTCCCTGTCCTCTTATGCCAAAACAATGATCAACAGAAAATAAAAACGGTGCTTCACAATTTCTGTTAGGTACAAAAACAAATTCAGTCATAATTCCAATAAGATCGTCAATTCCTTGTGGCTCAGAATTGTCTGGATTTGCTGCTACAGCAACGAATGGACAGTTTTTAAATATTGTTGACGATAGAGTCGCTTTTAATTTCTTTATCATCTTTTCTATTGATTGTTTCTGTTTATCAGCAGGTAATTGATCAATTTTATTAAGAACAACTATCATTTTTTTACATGTTAATTCGCCAATAACTAAACATTCAGCAGTTTGCGTTTGCATGCCTTTTGTTACATCAATTATTAATAACATCAAGTCAATAATTTGGGCACCACCAATAATTGTTCTAATTAAACTAGCGTGCCCTGGACAATCGACTAGAGTAAATTGTACAAATTCATCGTGTAATACATCCATTAAACGTGAAGGTGTAGAAATTGTAAAAGAGCTGAAGCCTAAATCTAAGGTTATTCCTCTTTCTTGTGACTGTGGATTTTTGTCAAATGCGGCAGTACTAGCAGTTTTACTTAAAACTTTGGCTAGAGATGTTTTTCCGCTGTCAACATGACCAAGAATTCCTACATTTAAATTTAACATTTTAAAACTGATTGCAATTGTACTTCAACCACGTTTAAATGACAGCTGTCAAAAAATGAATATCAACTTTCCCACTTCACTTCTCTCAGCATTTTTACCCGCCGAATTTAAATAATTATATAATTCACTGTAGAATTGAACGCAACTTGATTAAACTCGTATTTTAATTTATTTAGTAGTTGTCATGAAACTTTTGATGTGTAAACATATTTATTTTTAGTTGTTTTTAATCATGAGTTTGGGTAAAAAAGTTCAGTTTTCGGATCACACCGACACAATAACAGTGGTATGTGTATATTAAATAATTTTTAAAAAATCGAATTTTATACAATTTACAAATTTATTTTACTACTTTTAACTATTTAACAAATTCTTTAACATGCTTTGCTATTGTCGTAACTTCGGCCATTGCCCCTAAACCTGTATCACCACACATTAAAGTTTTAGAAACACACGGTATTATATGATAGCCCCATTGCTGTAAAATGTTAATTTGAGTATCTGTTATCGGATGCTCCCACATTTTGGTATTCATGGCTGGACAAAAAAACAACGGTTTCTTTTGTTCCCAAGCTCTAGCAACACATGTTAGAAGATTGTCGCACAATCCCTACAAAAATGATGGTTAATAAATAAATATATTTTATAATTAAATTTGTACATTTGCAAGTTTGCCTAAAGTATTGGCATCCAATGGAGCTATTATAAACATGTCTGCCCATTTTGCTAAGTCAATATGAAGAACTGGATCTCCCCGGTTAGACCACAATGACCATTCATCTGCATCTCGGTGAACAGTTATATGTTTAGGTATATCAGACATAGAGAAGAAATGCGTTGCATGTTCTGTGACAACCACACGAATCTAAAAAAAATGTTTGTCAATAATCGTTCAATAGTTCAAATAAACGTTAATAGATACCTGTAACTTTTTTTTGTGGATTTCTAAATTTTCTAATTCTTGTATTAAAAGAGGCAATTTTAAAGCTGCTACGCTACCTGTACACCCGATTAATAGATTTAGCATTGTTAAATGATGTTTGGAGAATTATTTAATTTGTTATCGGAATCAGATTCTGAAAATCCAAGTTTCGACCAATCCTCTTTTGTCATTAAATTATTTTCCATGCGACAGCCCAGATATTCTTTGGCTTCCTCACGACATAAGCTATTATTGCTGTTATTTTTGGATAAGCAGACCATGTATCGTAACATTAACTTTTTACATCGACCCTCATGGTCCAAAGGAAAGCTACCCTTATCAGGAGGTGTTGGTGTGAAAATCTTTTGGCCAAATGTCATAGACGACATTGGAATAAATTTTGCATTACCAGCTTCCCTTATTCTAATCTAAAATTTGTTACAAGAGCTCGTTAAATAGAGTTCAACTCCTGCTTTTTTGTCAATAATAAACATTTAACAATGATTTCACAAAAATCAGAACATTAAAAGTGAGGTTAGAATTTGTATTAGAAATTTTTAGTAAACCTTGACAAATTGTTATAAACCCAGAGAAATGTGTCACTAGTATCGCTTATCTGAATTTAAAGTAGCGTTATATAAATTACAATTTATTGAAATTAAACCACAACAAGAAATAAACGTGTATATTTCTTCTACATTATATTAATAAATAATGCTGCAAATGTATTTTAGAATATTAAAAATATTTGGATGGACAAATTAGTTTACTTTTCTGCCGCGGACTCATATTTTATGGCAATACATATTACCAGCAAGAAACATTTCCGCTGATATGTTCATATTCTCAAGTCAAGTTGACATTTGTCATTTGATCAGTTGATGCAGTTCATCTTTGTTGTTGGGTTATTTTCCAAATGTTAAGATAACACTATTTATTTACAATATAAGAACTATATTGTTTTAATTTATATCAATTTAAAATAATGGTAAATAATGTTAATCATTTTTTCACTTATGTTTCATACATATTTTGTGCTAGTCTTTTCAAGACGATGAAGAAAATGGACCGTACGATGATCACACGGGCTCATTTCCCAAAGATTTTGGATACGGGGCCTTTGATGGAGATCATGAAATGAATTTATCCACTTCGGGGGAACAGAAACCAAGAATTCTCTTGATGGGCTTACGAAGGTAACCACCTAATGGTTTTTTAACTTATCATTCGTAGGATCAAATTACTTTGTTGTGATTACTGTGCATTGTTGTTATGATAAGGATTTAACATTAGACAGAGACAACGCGTCATAATGAATCATGTGATTCTAAACTGTTTACATGTATGACTTATTTAAATTATTTTAGGTCAGGCAAATCGTCAATTCAGAAAGTTGTATTCCATAAAATGTCACCCAACGAAACCTTATTTTTAGAGAGCACAAATAAAATAGTCAAAGATGATATAGCTAATTCTAGTTTCGTGCAATTCCAAATTTGGGATTTTCCTGGGCAGATAGACTTTTTCGACTCTACTTTTGATTCTGACATGATTTTCGGGGGTTGTGGTGCTTTGGTTTTTGTTATTGATGCACAGGTATTTTATAGTAACATATTACGCATTCATGTTTTATATTAATCAATAATAATTTAAGGATGACTACATGGAAGCGTTGAATAAACTAAATCTTACTGTCACAAAGGCTTATAAAGTAAATCCAAATATTCGATTTGAAGTTTTTATTCATAAAGTAGATGGTTTAGGTGATGATTTTAAAATGGAATCTCAACGTGATATTCATCAAAGAGCTACGGATGATCTCATTGATAGCGGTCTGTATGATATTTTTTTCAGATTTTAACAATGTTTTAATATTTTTTATTTAGGTTACGATCAAATACATCTTAGTTTTCATTTAACTTCGATTTATGACCATTCTATATTTGAAGCTTTTTCGAAAGTCGTACAAAAATTAATTCCACAATTACCTGCTCTTGAGAATCTTCTAAATATTTTAAACACGGTAATAAGAACGTAATTTATAGTTCTACACATTTTCATCGATTGTTTTTTTTTTTCAGAATTCAGCTATCGAAAAGGCATTCTTATTCGATGTTGTTTCAAAAATTTACATTGCAACAGATTCAACTCCGGTTGATATGCAAAGCTATGAATTATGTTGTGATATGATAGATGTTGTCATTGATGTGTCTTGTATATATGGGTATATATACAATTATTTTTTAGCTTATTTTGTTTTTAATTATGCTTTTGTTTTGACAGAGTAAGGGAAGACAACGATGCTGCAGCTTTCGATGAACAGAGCTCTAGTTTAATTAAACTAAATAATGGAACTGTTTTATATTTACGTGAAGTTAATAAATTTTTAGCTCTTGTTTGTATTCTAAGAGAACATAACTTTGATCATAAAGGTAAACAAAATATATTACTTTATTTCAAGAATTAATTATTTATGATTTTAGGAGTGATAGATTATAATTTTCTGTGTTTCCGAGAAGCAATTCAACAAGTATTTGAACTGCGTAATAAATGCCATTTGAGTCCTATGCAAGCAGGAGGGTCCGACACTCCCCTGGTAAATGGGAAAAGTTCCACTTTATTGGATGATCCACCGAGTCCCATTTCAATCGCTCCGAATTAATCGATAAACCAGGGCTTGCCATTGCAGGTAAAACGCTTAAAAACATTACGGTACTAGTAATAAGAACCAATATAAATGCTCTTGTATAAAGATTTTTTAATACAGTTTTATTACTTTGTAAATAATTATGCACTATATGAACAAAGATAATTTTACTTGGATTGTACAACAAATGTGTTCGTTTATTTGTTTGTTACTGCTACGTACTAATTTTAAACTTTGTTTCTATTAATATAAAGGGTTATTTTAATACTTTTTTCATTTATGAAAAATCCTGTAAATTGTAAATTAAGATCAGTGTAAAATATCATATCGTTAAAATTTTATACCATAAGTTTTATTGTATATTTTAATACTATCCTATAAATATACAGATCTTGTAATTGCAGATTATTTTTTGTATTAATCAGTCTTTAAAATACTGAGCACTACAATTTTCAGCAGCTTTAAACAGGTAAACATGCAAATATAAATTATGTTTATTTGTACTGATTATAATAATAAAATTATACACTAAATATATTTCTTATAATCCAAAATCTAACAAGCAGTTCTTGGTTGTCTTCTCAGGACATCTCCGAAAACATCTTGGGCAGTTTGGACTTTACGACAATCGTGTACTAATTTTTGGAACATCCATTGTCCAATAACCATTTCCGTTCTATCGCAATATCGACATTGCCCTAGAAATCTGCGTTACATTATCAGAATTTTGGGGCAACTTCGCAACCAAGTAACATACCAACAAACACTGCTACCCGGTTCTCAGGAGCTAATTCAGCAGTGATTATCAACATTGTTGTGTGAGAAAATGGAATTCGAGCTTTCATATCCCAGGAACAATTTAAAAGTTTAAGATGATCGCTGTCTTCATCCAATGGAACTTCGAAACTGATTAAATCCACAGCACCGCCGATGAATATGCTTTCGGTTTGATTTAAATTGATATTTTTTGGGTTTTCAGTAGTAGTTGATGTTGTTGGTGATGTACTACAAGTAGTGGTGTTGTTTTCTTTGTTCTGTAATGTTAAACTTTCGCAGAAAGTAATATTAAATCCCACCCCAACTATATCTGAAATCCATGTTCCATTAAGTTGACACGTTTTTCCTAAAATTTGTAAATAGTTAATTGTAATTTTCTATTTAAGTTAACTTTACCTTTTCCTGTTGGTCCTATGCTACTCTCTCGAATTTCATCGAGATCTTCAACAATTTCTTCTAATAATTGTTTGTTAGTCTCTGTTGTTGTTACTTCATCTTCATTATCATTAGCATCAATTTCTTGGTTTTCAGAGTTATCAGTTTCAGAAGCAGTCCCATCATCGCGACGTATTCTGAAATATTTATTACAGTAAGTAATATGTAAATATATTTTCCTATTATAAATACCGTAGTTTGATTTTATAATTTTTGTTAGAGTTTTGTAACGAATTTTCTGTTTGTATGGATGTTTGATATTTGTTTTGTGGGCTTTTAATGTAAAAATTTTCTAAATACGAGTTTTGTAGTTTTAGTAAAGATTTTTTTGTTTGATCTTGTAAAAGCTGGAGATTTTCTTCATATATTTGTTTATTAAATTCTTGTTTTAAACTTTGATCATGCGTCTTCTTAAAATGTGGTTTTCTTTTACGAATAGGGTGACGTAAATCTAGATATCTATTATAATTTGTACGTGTCCGTCTTTCAAAAAGATTAGTTATATCTTTTATTTTACTGTCGGGAACAAGTTTTTCTATTACTGTTGATTCTTTCAATTCACAATAATGCAAGGAAAATACTATAGTTAAAACCATTAAATATGTTTTAATTAATTCATTCTCACCAAACATATCATTTGAAAAATATTGTTAATAAAAAATTCATGTCAAAATATGACATTTTGCAATAATATTTTTCCGCCAGCGATTGCATTTCTAAGCTTGCTTGTATTTTGTAATAAGTAATTTATGATTCAGTTTTCCTGACCTAACTTTTACAAATAAAATTATTTTTAGCTCTCCGTCTATTTATGGAGACCGTCTTTTTATTTATTTCTTTTTGAGGCACACATCTATAGAATTAGCACGGATTTCTGTGAAAATTTATTTTTAGAAATATTCAATCCAAAAAAATTCTTACTGAATTTCTTGGATGCTTTTCAACATACACAAATGCTTAACCGTGAACTGATTTTTCATCGACTTAACATTGTCAGTTAGAAAACAATTAAAACTGTTTATAGATCCCAAAAGGTAAGGGACGTAATAAGGTAGAATTAGTGATGTGGAATTTGCGAGGAATTTTGTGTTTGGATGGGTGGCAAGCAGTTGTGTGCATCCGCGCGAGCCGGACAAGAATAACAGCATCTT
This sequence comes from Pterostichus niger, assembly GCA_947425015.1. Lineage (NCBI taxonomy): Eukaryota > Metazoa > Arthropoda > Insecta > Coleoptera > Carabidae > Pterostichus > Pterostichus niger. Next base: position 8,742,881 of record OX380342.1, on the reverse strand, counting down.
CTCGCGAACCGTGAGCGTCGTTTAGGACTAGCAGGAGCGCTGTCAGTGTTGAGTCAGCCCATGGCCAGTTAGGAGGCCATCCTACCATATTTTTAGTAAGTGCGAATGTCATAATACCACTCACGGCACTGTCTGTTTTATAGTTACCCTCTGTGCGTCGTTTACTGCCAAATAGCCCGCCGCATAATCGTGTTTAGTTATTATTGTGATTTGCTGCTTGTTGCTCTTAATAATAACTTGCGTGCTCTTAAATTAAACTGTGAGATTCCATGTAGGAGTTCACGACCAGACGGTATTTTAAATGTTCCTCATAAATTTCCTTTTAATATTTACTCTAATTTTCAAGTTGTTACAAGAACATTATTGAACATAAATCTATCAATATTTCACATTAATATTAATGTCATTTCGGGATGTTTTAAAATATAAATTATTTATACATTTGGCGGGAACATCTTTTCGGAATGTACCATTTTTTCGAATTTGTATCTTTCGCTTTCTACGATTAAATTTAAAGTAAAATTTAATAAAACACATTAGAAGGCAGTAGTTCTGCGATAGTTAGACCTCGAATCGATCGCATAAAAATAGTTCAGTATGTTTTGAGATGTTGACAGAAGCCAAAACACGTGAGTTAAAAATATGCGTACTACCAAATTATGAAAATCTGTGAATGGATTTCAGTCTGGAATTTCATTAGCATCGGAAACTGTTTAACTCTCATACTATTCACGTTTAAATAAATAAACTTAAATATTAATAGCCAATTTACGAAAATAATCGGGAGTGTCGCACCATATGGTTTTATTTCTTTTGTATCCAGAAAACTAACACTCCTTAAAAAAACAAACGAAATCATTGTTCAATATTTAGATTAGAAATACCATATAGTAAACAACTTTGTAAGTGTTGGTTGGTGGCTGAACAACCGAAATAAATTCTATTGCAAAGTTGTCGTACGATTTGTATATCCGGCATCAGAAACAGTAGCTCGGTTGCATTGCAGGGTTATCTTGTGTAGTCCGTGCTCTTCTCTGGCACGAGACCAATCTAGTGATATTTAACAAGGATTGAGTGACCTACTCTTTATATAGATTGATTACAATGCAATATTTTTCTTGCGCAGTGTGATGGGCCGTTCCGGTCACAAAGCATCATTCCGAATTCATCTCTCAGGTAATTTCATTACTGATTGATTTAATGCCACTGTTGTTGGTGGTAACAATAGAGTCTGCTATACTGGACCATTGTAGATTTATATCTATAAATACACAAATGTTTTTCACTAATTTGTTTGAATTGTAACACGCATAGTAGTGAATATTAAATGAATTAGTCATTGTAAGTATATTTAGTTTCACTGCATGTTTAATTTAGAACTTGTCGTAATGGAAATTAATATAAATGTATAATTTTACCTTATTTGAACAGCTGCTGGCCATTAATATTATGGTTTTGTGGTAGTGTTGTCAGATACAAAACTGATTGGAAGTCATTTGGCGCTTGATACGGATAACTGCATCAAATTCGTAAACAGGTGCATTTTGGCAACATTTTGTGGCATGCCTAGCTAGTTCTGCTTTAATGTGGCTTCGACTGCCAGGGAATCCCATTAATCAATGTTAATACCCGTCACAGACCCTGAAACTGACAGAAAAAAATGTTTACTTTGGCAATCGTTTCAAATCAATTAATTGAAATATTTTTATTGCATTCATTAATTATTTCATAGGATTCCATGCTTATGTTATGTTTTATTTTGCAAAATATAAATTCAACGCATCTTGTTTTCTCATTATTTTACAATTATGCATTTCTATATATTTTTATTCTTACTAATTAAGATTAAATGTTAGTTCTTAGCTGGATACTAAAAAGTATCCCAAGTTTATATATCGGTGTCATTGTGAAAAATTTAGTTTTAAGTTTTATGCTGTAGTCGCATCTTTTTAATTTCAATTAAATTTTGAAGTTGCAGTGATTCTTGATCATTTATAAAATCACAATATTAAGAGATTGTATTTTAACACAAAAATTTAAAGAAATATGAAAATGCAAACATAGTTGATTATCTAGTGCTTTTAATTTGAAGCCTCTAATTAAAAAAGTATGAAATCAAAGATTTTGCAAAATAAAATTCGCCGTGTGTAAAACCTACTAATTATTACATAGATAAATTTGTGCACCGGATTTCACCAGATTTCATATTCCAACGACGACCAAATTTTTCTATTTAATTTAATCAAGTATTTACTAATAATAATAATTTTAAAAAGCTAAATGTTTAAGTCATAATTTTTATTCAAATCCAAAACAGCAGATCTAATACAAAATTGCTCGTAAAACATTTAAGATTAAGTACAGTGGCCTGATGAATGGTGAATGTCATGACCATAGAGCTAAAGTAAGCTTGTTTGTTTGCAGAAGTTTGCAGTCGATGAAGAGATGACATCACAAGGTAAACTTGTAGCGTCAGCTGAGGTAAGAACTGCAGCGAAAAGGGCTATTTTGAGAGTAGCGCGCGAGTGTGATGTCCACAGCCACCGCCACTCCATTCACACACCTACACCACACCAGTATGTTTCATCACATTACGTATTTACATACGTAAAACACTACAGAATGTTCTTGACCAAATAGTCATTAATGTATCTTGAATTCTTACACCTACTAACTAACTAAAGTTGTGTTCATGATTTTGCACTTTGGAATTTTCAGATTTTCAAAATGAAATCAAGTCTATTTACATAAACTGTTCCAAAAAAATTAGTCAACTTGAAAATAAATTGCTTTGTGTGAGTTCATTTGTAAATTCAAAATATCTGGCAACTACCTTTGTTATTGAGGTGTTTACATGAATACAGAATGTTCTATTTTACGATATTTAAATAATCATAAATCACAACAACGATTATACCTATATATTTGCTTAAAATTGATGTTTTGCAGAATGTAGAGGTAATGCTAGTCTGGAAGTCCTACACAGCTTCCAGTTCGGATGAATTAACTCTTCGCCAAGGAGATTTAGTCGAAGTTTTGGATACAAGTGATCCTACCTCACCAAAGTACCTAAATAAATTTTATACAATATTTATCATGTCATTACTGTTATATTTTATGTTGTTGTAGAAGACCTCGCTTGGATCCAGAGTTGGATAAAATACCAACGAGAGAATTACTGGATAACTCTGCAGCGAAACATAAAATTGCTGTAAAACCTCGAAAAACACATCCTAAACAAGGACGAATATCAACTACTGCCACTGCTGGAAGGTATTTTTTATTTCTTACTTTCATAATACGTTTACAAATTAAGATGCCAACGAAAATTACGAACCAAAGTATTGTTAAAAGGAAAAACGTGCCAAAATATTTCAACTATGTGAAATATAAAATTCGCATTGTTTACTAATTAATAAACTAACTTGATTTTGACAGATGGTTGGTGCGACAATGTGGCAACGAACAAAAAGAAGGTTGGGTGCCTTCTGGAATCTTACAACCCATTGAGGAACCTGAAGAAGCTATTAGTGCTACTGAAGCAGTTCAAAGAAGAGAGTAAGAGATTTTTGTATTATCTCCTTTAATTTGTTTTACAATTATAACATTTTGATCACAGGGCAGTTGTCAAAGAGTTAGTAGAAACAGAACAAGAATTCGTTCGTGATCTTCATCATGTCGTACAACAGTATCTCTCTGCAGCAGAATCTGGAAAAATCCCACGATCGCTCAGAGACAACTATACCCTTATATTTGGCAACATTCGACAAATATCAGATTTTCATAGTTCGTAAGTAATAAGAATCATATACAGAGATTAAAGAATTACAATAATATTATTTTGTTATTAGAGTCTTAATGGAAGGAGTAAAATATTATGCCAATGAACCTTATATGCTGGGAAAAGTATTCCTAAGACTGGAAAGAGATTTTGATAAGCATGTTGCCTACTGCAGAGATGAACCCAATGCACAACAGATTCTAGAAACTGACGATGACATCAGAGATTATTTTGAGGTAGGATTCATACCTTTTGTTACAATTTTGTGTACTTCCAAGTTAAATGTATTGGTCCAATACATTTTTGCTATAAACAACGTGGTCCCAATAGAGCGTGTACTCAAAAGAGCGCAATAAATTTGTATTATTGTGTATTGTTTTCGTTTAGATTTGCCATATAAATAAGCTATTAATTTGATTGGGATCTGTGACCAAATGTTGATATATAAGTGTTTCAAAATTATCGCAAAAAAATTAAAGGGTGATGTACTGAATACAACGCAATTGCTATAAAAAGTTGACAATTACGCTCTTATTTGTCATCGTAAAGTTGACGTTTTCTGTGGAACAATCGAAAAATATCTTTTTTACGCGTCTCAAATGGCAACGTGCGAAAAAGACGTTAAATACGCGCGTTTCCAATGGCAATGTGCGAAAAAGATATTAAATGCGCGCTTATTTCAATAGTTACCAGGGATACAAACAGAAGAGAATCTATTTTCAGTACGTATACGTTTTTTAATAATTTTAAGTTGCAATCGTAGAAACAATTACGTGTGTATCACGAGCGTAAAGTTTCTTTGTTCCTCTTACACTATTGTAGCTCTAGCCTTTGGCTCGCGCTGCAATTACCGCACTCGAGTAACAAAGAATCACTTTACGCTCTTAATACACAAATAACTATTTCTATACCGTCAAAAAATGTTCACATTTTTTCACTAATATCAATACGCGAAGTACGTGATTTATTCATTATTTACATTATCATGACAACGCGTATTTTGCGCATTATTTTGCACCTTAAAATCAGTATTTCGCGCACGCTCCCAAATTATTTTTCGTCAGGTGCCATTAGTTACAACACATCAATAGTATCAAATTCATATTATTGTTGATTGTTTTCCTTCAATTTACTTAAATAAATGAATGATTATTGTATTATTCTTTATTTACTTGTAGAAAAAATGTTGTTTGTATTTCGTGGGCAAAATTCTTATTTTTTGCCGCGTTCGAATGACTGTTCTTGTCTCGACCTGCAGTAATATTCTCACGCACAACAAAAAAAAACACTCATTTTACACACTTAATACAAAAATAATTATTTTCGAAATTCACAATAATAAGTGCACTTTACATGAAGCCAACATTTTTCGTACCACTGTACTGGTAGGTTACAGGATGAATGAATTTTAAATCGATTAATTACCTTATTTATTTTTTAAAGATATTAAAAAATTCTAGCAGGGATATGAGACGTCATTGTCAAGTACTAGTTATATATTTATCGATTAAAAAATTATTAAATATTTATAGAAGTAATATAAGACGTCATTGTAACGTACTAATGGCAAGTAGCCACATAAAATGGGCATACGGAGAGAGAAAATCCGTCAGTTTCAACACTTGAGTTTAGAGTGAAACAGAAATTACAAAAGCAGAACAAGGAAAGAAGTTCTATATTGTGACTTGATCTACCTCAATTAATGCTGAACTATTTCTGCGTCACGTGAGATGCTAATTGAACTTCAAATTCATAATACGATATAGTTATAAAGATTATACGAGTATGTAGTTTTTATTTTTCTTATTAGAGATAACATAATGTTACCCTAAATATTATGATAAATATAAATGTGATATCGAGTCGGTCTGTCGACCCTGGTTTGAGCCCCACAGCTGACAAACAATTTTCACCAATTTAAATCTACCCCCTGTGGCTCCCCCTCCACTAACATCTTTGGGGGCCGTGATTTGACGGCTGATAACCATACTTCACGCGAAAAAATATATCACTTACCGAGATCTGCTTAGGCAGAGTGCCACACTCAGTAATGGGTAAAAAGGCGTGATAATATATTTATTTATTTATTACTTAATATTATGATATTTTATAAAATCTATCTTATTTATATTTTTTATTGTATTGAATGTTGGTTATATTGTCGATTGATATTGTTAGTACCAAATCCGACAAAAAGTTTGATGTAGATTATTTTTCGCCACTGAAAAACGGCCCAAATTTATTTCATACTGCATAGGTGGAAGAAAATTAAGTTTTCCATATTCTATTTTTAAAACTGCAACATAGTAGAACGCAATCTTTTTATAATTATGACTCTCATTTAGACGAAAATTCAACGGGACCTATTATTTTCTTTTACGTATTATTGAAATAAACTGAATTATTTTGAATTGAATTAAATATTTTTAAATATTTTAATACATACAATGAATTAAAAAAAATTATTGAGAAATGAAAAGATAAAAAACTAACTTTAAAAATAAATTTTTACTTTTTAACCTTAATGGGATAGCGTAACGGTTTTCAACTGTAATTTGTTTTTATTTGAATTTAATCTGTTTTTCTTACATTCTTACAAATACATGAATTTCTTAAAAATTCCGCAACCTCAATTAGTTAGACAACCCCCTTGAATAAATAGTAATTTTTGTATTAAATCCGCAAAATTAATGTTTTTTGTTGCGCGTGAGAATGTTACTTTTAGTCGAGACCGCAGGTCGAGACAAAAAAGTCATTCGAACGCACAAAAAACAAGAACATTCTTTCTACAACTGTCGAAAAAGAATAATCCAATAATTATTGATTTATTAAAGTAAAATGACGGAAAAAATCAAAAATAATATTATTTTGGTACTATTGATGTTTTGTAACTAATGGAACCTAACAAAAAATAATTTGAGAGCGTGCGTGAAATACTCATTTTGCGCACTAGGATGCGAAACAGTGCGCAAAATAGTTATTTTGCGCTTTAGAGTGCAAAATAATGCGTAAAATACACGTTGTCATGATAATGAAAATGATGAAAAAATCACGTACTTCGCGTATTGAAAAAAGTGAAAAAAAAGAATATTTTTTTGACAGTTGTAGAAATAAAAATATATCTCTGTTTACTAATATGATTCTTCATTGACTATGTACGCTCTCTTATAAGTAAATATGTGTTTCTCGAGCATGCGTTTACACAAAATTTAATAATATTTATACAAAAAACAATTATTAATTAAATAGTTCAAATTTTAATGAAAAATAGTTAAAAGCAGCAAGATTTGTTGAAGTAAATAATCAGTAGTTTCATTTAAATTTATTCTAAATACAACACTGAGTATTAGACGATAAAAATAAAATAAAATAGCCTTACCGTTCTGAATACATCTTGTCTACTCATTGAGTAAAAATGTTGCGATTCTATATATATTTCAGTGGCGCAGAAGAAAATTTTTTAACCGCACAAAGAAAAATAATTCAATTACATATTAATTAATATATTAATAAAAATACAATCACTCGTGTGTATTTCTTTTATTATAAATAAAACAAATAAATCCTGGAAATTTTGTAAAGTACATAATGTATATGACAATGTTTTACGTGGTTTATGAGTGACAAGTAATGAGTAATGTTTGACTGATTGGTGAAAGAAAGTAATGTGTACAGCTGAGCAGGGGAGCAGTGTGCTAATTCGAGCGCCTCTATTTCCAGAAGAGTGCAAAAGTATTACGTAATTCTAAACCGAGCGCTCGCCGCGTCCACCGAATGTCGATTGCGAATTCAATGGTTATACGCCTCATTTTTTATATTTGTTTTCTATTCTTCTGCGCTGGTAGATTTTATATCTTTGGCTTAGACTTTCGTTACTTGTTTGCTAGTTATTTTTAAATTTAATTACCACAAACATCACACGCAGTTAGTTAAATTACTCTGTAGTGATTTAATTATAATTATATGCGTAAACAGGATGTGTAATTCTATATTTCATGATTTATTACATTATTATTTTTGGCATCGAACCATTTAAGATGTTATCAAAGTAATAATTTGCCATGTTTTGACTACCCTTCACAGTTTCTCATAATTTTGAGGAATTAATGTTGGATGTACTGGTTTTATTTACTGATTTCGGTTAATATATCTTGCTTGAGATAACTTCTGTTTTGAATGAAACGCCTCGTTTAAATATATCGGTCGTCGTTAGTGTTGCAACTCCGTCCTTGATCCCATGAACTAAATCCAAAATCCTAAATGCATCGTTTCGTGATTTTATAGTTTTATTTGCAAAATGAATTCGTGAAGATATTAATAACAACACTCACTCAATGACGAGAATAGTCAGTCTGCAATTAAAATATATTGCACTCACTGAAAAATGATTCATTTTGAATTAAATTTAAATTTTATTCAGGCAGTTGTAACTGAATAGTTAACGGTCTCGCTTAATAAACAAGAGTTTGTTAGATAAAATATCAATTTATAACAAAAAATACTACTGTATTCAATTGTAATTATATTAATTGAGTTGAGTATGGCGAGTGACAAAAGTGAACAAATTCTTGTAACTGTGTATTTAATGAAAATACAAAAATGTGTACTCGGACACTCACACGTTGTCCGTTAAGCCCGTTTTAGATGATGCATTTTTTCATGCAAGTTCTATTGCACAAGAAAGTTGCAAGAAAATTGTTTCATTTAAAACAAAAGTTGCTGCAAGAATTATTGCCTGACGGACTTGCAACTTGCTGCAAGAAAATTACCTACATGTTCTAATTTTCTTGAGCAACGTGCAATTTCTTAGTGACTTTAAGTACGTTATACTGTTGCCAACTGTTCAACAAATACACCACAGATCATTTGAAATTTTGAACGTGATATAACTATTATTTTATTTAAAAATAAGTATTTTGATAGATATTTAATTTTATAACAGATCAATGACATGAAATTTAACATCAATGTGATGATAGTTTATGTTAATTAGTTTAGTTTTTTTTTTAATTTCATTTCACAATGCCGGAATCATAAAATAAAAGCAATACAATATTTTTAATAACATTGTGGCAACAACATCCTTTATTATATCACAGTTGTATGTTAATATATAATTAAAGTACCAAGATATGTTGCTGCAAGTATTTGCACCATGTAATACAATTGCATTAATTTTCTTGCTACTAATAGCGCAACAAAACTTGCACGAAAAATTGCACCAACTAAAACTGGATTTATGTACATGGTTCGCGTGAACTTAACTTTAGTGAGAGGGAAAGAATAGTGTGGAAAAAGAAAAGAGTGCCTTCTGTGCGCCAATTATAAAAGAGATACACCGAAATTGATTGATTGTTGTAATTAAAAACTATAAATATAGCAATTTTTTGCGGACTCGTATTGTTAATTCATAAGAAAAGTGTCAAGAAAATGAGAATTGTGTAAATTTAGTTCGGATCCTAATTATATTTGTTTATGGCTGTTTTAAAATAAAATTACGAATTATTTTTTTAATGATTTCTGATTTAAAACTAAACCACATTGATGTTATGTCAAACCAAAGGTAGTCACCTATTTTTTATACTGTTTTGACTTAGGTATTTTATAGTTCTAAATTAAAATTTGCAATTCTAAAATGAATTTGAACATATCTCAAGTTTAAAACGACACATTAATATAGGCAGTTCGTAATCTAGTGGATATACATAATTATTAAGCAAGAATTTGCGCGTTCTTATCTTGTTGACTTTCATTTATTTCTGTCATCGGCAAAGTATGATATGCAAATTATAAAAACAAAAGGTTGAGAACACGTTTATCATTTAAACAAATGTATAAAATTCGGAATAATTTAAGCTAAAATAGAATCTGATGAATTGTATGTTTCGATCATGTGATTACCGGCTTGAAATTTTTTTGTTAAAAGTGTGAGGGACGCGAGTCTAGCCAAGAAGCCGTCTTAAAATAAATAAAAAACACTGGTAAATAATACAATTTTTGCATTTGACATTTTGTATATTGACTAGGTAATGTATATATTGCCTGTATTCTATTCTTTGACGATAAGATATCTAAATAATACAACTATGTTTGAGTGATTCGGATTCAATTTTAAATAATAGGCCTCTTTTACTATAATTGAGATTATGTTCTCGTTGTGTAGAGGTAGCAAAAAATAATCGTAAATAGGAGCAGAGGGACACACATAAAATAAAAAATAAAATAAATATATCATCACGCCTTTTACCCATTACTGGGCGAGGCATTCTATCACAGCAGATCTCGATAAATAATAAATTGATGCGCGTGAAGTGCGGTTAGCAACCGTCAAATCACTACCCTCAAGGGTGTTAATGGAGAGAGAGAGAGAGAGCCGCAGGGGTAGTTTTAACGTGGTGAAAATTTTATAATGGGGTAGGTGGCTCAGTGGTGCGTTTTGAGAACCCTGGTTGGATTCCCACAGGCGACAAACAATTTTCACCAATTTAAATCTACCCCTGAGGCTCCCCCTCCACTAACATCTTTGGGGGCCGTGTTTTAATGACTGATAACCGCACTTCACGCGAAGAAATATATCACTTATCGAGATCTGCTTACGGCAGAGTGCCACACCCAGTAATGGGTAAAAGGCGTGATGATATATTTATATTTTATTTTATTAAAATTGTTTATCGGCTGCAGGAATCGAACCTGAGTTCTCAAATCAATCATTCTGATTTAAGTATTTATAATTTTAAAATGGTTTTGCACAGTTCTATGTTCTTAATAATACTAATATGTTTGTTAACTTTAAAACTAAATTTATGTTCAAATTATTCAATATTGATATTTATAAAAAAATATGAATTTGTATGCAACAAGTTAGTATGCAGTATCTCCAGTGAGTGATGAATGACATCGATAAAATGCATTGAAAAGTAGAATAGAAGATGAGAATTTCGCGGTCAGATCTGGATGAGGGCGTGAGATGTAAGAGTCCTGTGCGATCGAGAGATAGCGATCGCGTCCTACGCGGCGGTGGCACGTATTTTTAGCATGGGGCGGCCCGGCGGCCTGTACCGGACAGCGTCCAGTTGCGTTAGTCAGTGGCTGTTTGGTGAGAGCGCTCTGTGTCCCGTGCACTACTTCGTCCGGTTCTATCCAGTGGTGCACCGCAACCAGTGTTATCAGTGAAATCCACAGGTAGGCCTTGCACTTCGCCGTCACCGCTGCTGCATAGCACCGTACGTCATCAACCACCGAGAGCACTGCTTACATAACGAGCTCTTCTTCTGCTGCTGCTCTGGTTGATCTTGTCCCCGGACTATTTTTACTTACAGTGATTGTTGGTGATTAGTTGCAAATTGTGGAATATTTAGTGATTAGGTATTTGGGAACATTACAAGAAAATAATTCTCAAATAAGAAGAAATATCCGAAAAGATTCTACAAACTTCCATGGAAAAGTGGATACTTCTAATATTTGAGAAATGTTTTCATGTTAAAAGTTTGATTTATTTTTATACATACCTTGTTTAAATTAAGATGAAATAATGATTACACTTGAATTTAAATCGTCGATCGTGTTTATTCTGGAATTGTTTAAGTCCTTTGAATATTTTTTTAGATTGTTAAATGATACATGACGAATTGAAGTATTGGCAGAGTTCGAGATTCCACATGCTCGACTAACTATCACTTGAAACTTCTGGCCACTTCTTAACTATTATTAAACTGAGCGTCTAAAACTACCGATGAATTTCAAGTGGAAACTGATCGGTTCATTTTTGCAGCTATGAGACATAGTCGTTAGATGTTTATTGTTATTGCACTCCGCCTTCGGAATTTTGCATAATCGCGCCAGAAGTTTAGAATAGGTGTCTAAATATAACGTCCAAATCAACATCGTAAATATCACGTTCAAAAGAATTTTAACTTTAACGGTAATGCGAACGTATGTTGTCTTGTCACTCTACGTCACTTTCCATCACATCAATACGCGGATCAATTTCGCTTACTTTAAATAAATATTTTGCAGTATTCCACTAGACTAATTTTAAACGCACACGTCAACATTTTTATTCTAAATTTATAGCTTGGACTTTCTCATACTTCATAGAATAAAAATAATTTTCAGATAGATCTTTCAAACAATACGCTCTTTGAAATATGTGAAAAATGGTAACAGCGTGCCCAGTATTACCAACACAGAGGCGTCGAGAATTTTGGCTGTGATTGCATTTTATATATTACTATACGTAATTTGAATGCAAAAAAGAAAATTAATAGGGAAATTTAATTATCTAAGTTACTGGGGATAATAGATATAAGTACAATTTCTATAGTCGATAAACATTTTTCACCATATTTAAAGTATTCCTCTAGCTCCTTGTTTACTTCACGCGCATACATTTATTGCTTAACGAGATCTGCTACGGCAGTATGTATTTATTTATTTTTAATTTACCAAAAATATGCACATCACATTTCATATACAAAAACGAGTTATCGACAAAATAATCATTTTTTAAACGAAATTATTTATTTATTTATACTGTTCTATATAACAAGAACTTAATCCCAATTACAGTAGAGGGGGACTCACTTAGCCGCAGTGTGGTAGTTCACATATTTTTAGCTTAAATTGGATTCGAACTCGGGATCTTTAAGTCCGTTTTAGATGGTGCAATTTTTCGTGCAAATTCCGTTGCGCAAGAAAGTTGCAAGAAAATTGCTTCATTTAAAACAATAATTGAGGCAAGAATTATAGCCTCATGGACGTGCAAGTTGCTGCAAGAAAATTACATTTTCTTGTGGCAACGTGCAATTTTTTAGTGACTTTAAGTACGTCATACTGTTGCCAATTGTTCATCAAAGACACCATAGATCATTTGAGCATGATTTAACTATTGTTTTGTGCTCTTATTTAAAAATAAGTATTTTTATAGATATTTAATTTTGTAACAGGTCAACAAATGAAATTGGACATCAATGTCATGATATTTTTTACTAATTAGTTTAGTTTTTTTTATTATTATTTCAGTTCACAATGCCAGAAACGTAAAATAAAAGCAACACAACATTTTTATTAAAAAGGGGGAATAACATCCTTTATTATTTCACAGTTGGTTATTGGTACAGAATTAAAAGTACCTAAATATGTTGCTGCATGTAGCTACATCATGTAATACAGTTTTTTTTTAAATTGCATAAATTTTTTTACTGCTATATTTATTGCCCAATTGCGCGCAACAAAACTTGCATGAAAATTGCACCATTTAAAACGGGCTTTTATTCGAATGCCACTAATTACTCCACTGTACTGTCTACTGAAAATAATGCGAAAACTATTTTCGTGTGCGAATAGTTTATTATTACTAAGTCAAATTAAATAAAATAATAATCAACTTACTTAATCTTTAAGTGTGCATTTATTAAAGTACCTGAATAATCTAGTTAGTTACTTTCTAACTTTGTTTATTCAAGTATTCTAGCTTTTACAATTTCACTTATAGAAAAAAGTAATCAGATAGAGGCAGGGCCGTCGTAAGCATCTCCTGGGCCCTTGGCAATATAATATTTAGGGCCCCAAAACATATAAATATATATATACATTGTATCGGAGTGTCAGTGTCACATTATAATTATTGTATTATTTTGCATTTGTGTTACTAGCTGCCATCCCTCAATAGAATTATTAAAAATATTTTGGTTAGAAAATGTGTATTTTTTTTCTATTTTTTTCATTTTAGTCGAACGATTCGGGCCCCCCAGAGTCACGGGCCCCAGCACTTGCCTAGTTTGCCTAGGCGAAAAGACGGCCCTGGATAGAGGCAATATTTCTGTTTTTCAAATAAATAATTTGATAAGTTATAAATGGCTGATGGGGCAGTGCACTCACATACTCTACGCCCCTGCATAAAGCTTATTTATAACATGTCTAGTAAAGTTCTGTTGATGGCAGAGTCATAAAAATAATAATTTAGCTACGTTATATATAAAAATATGTAAACAAAAATGAAGTAATTATTTGTTGTGATAATCAGACAGTAAAAAATGTCTCATATGTGTCTTAAGTATTGTTATGAAATAAGCGGTGGGGTGCGTGCCAAATTATTTTAATTTGAGATCCGTGGCACGTTAAATAGAAAGTCAACTGGCATAAAAGACCAAGAATGCATTTAAAGTAACTTAATTAACTACATTTACTTTGTGTTTATATGTACACTCAACATTATAATAATACTGGCATCCATTTAAAAACAAAACATTGACCTTTATATACTTGTAACTAGTTTTTATTTTTTTTCATTTTGAGTATTTTTCATTGTGAAATTTTTTGGTGTCAGTTACGAATTCGTCTGATCTCAGTTCAGCGTCTAGATTTTTAAGCGCCAAATGGGTCAGAGAAACATTAGTTTGGCAGTGAAATAATTTGAGTTCTTAATATAAATTCATGAATAATTATTTGTGCTTTATACACAACATTGTTTTTCAAGCTTCGGGATGATTTAGGGAGATAATTAAAGTAACATTTGTGTTTTACAGGAGCTCTCCCAACGACTGGGCGACGACAAAACACTATCCGAACACTTGAAACTTCCGATTCAACGTATTAACGACTACCAGCTCCTACTGAAGGTAAGATATCACAAATTATAATCTATAAACTCTCATTTATCTTCTGAAATTAATAAAACATTAAAAATAATTATTTCTGACCATTTTATTTAATGCTTTCACATGCAGTGTCAGTGCAAATATAAATGATGTTATTGAACATGAAAATTAATCTTTTCAAGATGTTACTCAGTTTTGAAAACATGAAAACTTGCTTGTTTGTGTCATTATTTAACTGGGGCAATTGTTCACGTAGTAATTGTATAATTGGAAAACAAATGGCGGGAAACAGAGCGTAATTTATCACTATAAATAAAATAAATTCCAACTGGCAGACTGACACATTCTGTAAACAGAGTACATGTTTATATTAACCAGTCTTATTCAACATTCGTTGCCAAATAAATTACTTAGGTTCTTATAATTCAGTGGTGATATTTAAACGGTTATTAAAATTTTTATATTTATTACACAATATTATATATCAGTAATTCTGGTTATACAGGGTGTTTCAGGACTAGTGTAACAAACTTTAACAGCTTATTCCTGAGGTCATTTTGAGCCAAAAATGTCATATGAACATAGGTCCTATTCCTTCTAGTTACCAAAATACAAGAGGTTGAAGTTCTATAAATAACACGAAATTTTTAAATTTTTGTAATCAAAATACTTTCGGAAAACAAGAGTTTTATTGAAAAGTCATACCTTATTTGTCTTAATTAATTTTATCTATTAAAAATGACACAATTAAATAGACACAGAACAACATAACCAAACATGGAATAGGTTAACACAATCTGAAATAAAATAACAAATTAAAAAAAAAATACAGCAAGTGTTCAAAATGAGCGTTTTGAACTCGTATGTATGTTAACATTAATAAATAAAATTAATTAAGACAAATAAGGTATGACTTTTCAATAAATCTCTTGTTTTCCGAAAGTTTCTTGATTAAAAAAATTTGAAAATTTCGTGTTATTTATAGAACTTCAACCTCTTGTATTTTGGTAACTAGAAGGAATAGGACCTATGTTCATATGACATTTTTGGCTCAAAATGACCTCAGCAATAAGCTGTTGAAGTTTGTTAGACTAGTCCTGAAACACTCTGTATAAACATTAGTTATTGAAATAATAATAATCCCTATAAATAAGGAATCATTAATTAACTTTAAAATGCATAATTCTCAAATAAGTCCCGTGATTTAAAACATAATGTAACACAGCATCTGCATCAACGCCTCCAAGCGACTAAAATCTGTATAAATAAGGAATCATTAATTAATTTTAAAATGCATAATTCTCAAATAAGTCCCGAGATTTAAAACATAATGTAACACAGCATCAACGCCTCCAAGCGACTAAAATCTGTATTATTTATAGCAAACTGATCCGGTGCATTAGAATCCGCTCACTAAAATGACCCGTTTAAATTGAACCGTTCTGTTAAAAATACTTGTAAGTAATACAAATTTCTACTTCACTATAGCGGTGATCTGTTCGGTCAGTTAGTTATTAACAAGTAGCAACTTTTGTTTACTTTTTATTTATATTTAATTTACCACATTTCATACTTTGAACAATGTAACTTATCAATAAAATTAGAATATGTGTGAATATAACTTCCAAAGCGATTTTTATTGCAAATTAAAATAAATGAAAGATTTAACATTAATCAAAATTTATCACATGAATTGATCGATAGTTGAATTTTTAAATAAAATATCAAACTAAACACTTTTCTAAGTCTCACAAAATTCAGCCTCCAAGTCAACTTATGAGGTCCTCGTCAGAGGCTGGCCAGCACAGTTGTAACCATAGACGCGTTTCGCTCTTATTAGAGCTCATCAGTATGATATAACACACTCCTTCACCTAGAACAAAGTTCACGTGAAGGAGCTGTATGACGAAGAACTGTGCCAGCAGAGAATAAGATCTCTAACAAACAGTAAAATGACATGAGGCTGAATTTTGTGAGACTTAGACAAGTGTTTAGTTTTATATTATATTATTAAACTTAGTTTCATCAAGTGAGCATTCAAAAACAATTATTTTGTCTTTGTTGTTTTTATTGTTGAATTTTTTATTGAAATGCACAATCAATTTCTATTTGATTATTGAAATTACCATCTTTCATTGTTATCATTTAATCTGAACAATGGAATATTGATGCTGCAGACATAAATATTTATATTTAATTTGAAAATAAGTAAACTTTTCTTACTTTAAACAAAACAAAAACGATTTTTATAATTCTGTTCATTGAATTGAACGGATAATTTTTTTCTTATCTGTTGATTTAAATACGAATCGAACGTAACGTCTAAAAGATACTTAAACCCGAGTGACCCATTCGAGGATAAGATAGTGATCCGACTCTTATCGTTCACTGAAGTGACCCGTTCAAATTGAAAAGATCATTCACGAACGACACTTGCTCATATATCTATTAGTAATATATTGCTGACACTGGATCCAAAAGCGAAAAGGGAAAGAGAGTGAGATATATGCTATTTTATCTTTTTTCCATACTTGCTTTAAAATGCGCATGCCCGTAATACTGGAGTACGATTGGCTGACGTCAATTTCTAGCATGTTCAAATCTAGCGCCATATTTTAAATTTGTTGAAAATTATATATTTTATCAATTAAAGGTCATATCGACTAATATAGCAGTACATATTAAATTATTGATTCATATTTTGCCATAAGCTACATATTGCCTTGTTTTTAGGAAAACTGTGAACAAAATCATTCACATGTAAATAAAAATATTTAACATTCCGATTATTAAATCATTTAACCATGTAAACTAACTTGAGATTTTGAAAAACACAAATAACAACTGACTGGCATAATAATAACGAAGAAGATAGTCTTTACACAAACAAATGTAGCAAACAGACTAATTCAAATTCACACAAGCGGTGACGAAGAGAGCTCGCCATATTTGCAATGTCTCTCCCACTTCGTTATTAGCCAATAGTATTTCAGTATTACGGGCATGCGCATTTTGAAGCAAGTATGGATAAAGGTAAGATAGCATATATCTCACTCTCTTTCCTTTTTCGTTTAGATAACATTGCTGCTATAGGGCATCAGCAATATATTACTAGTATATATATGCACTTGCTATAACCACTGAACTAAAATTATATTATAACTTTGATGTTAAAATATTTCTAGATACGTTTCACAATTGTAAAGTTAGTTTACTATTGTTCATGTTGTAGAGTGTGATTTTAATGACTCAATGTATGAACTAAAATCGTATATAATGACATGCATGTGGCGAATATGTTCTTCGGTTTTAGGATTTTAGAATTAGAGCTGAATTTAATAAAGGAAGAAATATACCGGTTGTTAAATAATATGAATATCACCATTGTTTATAATATTCCCTTTAATTGTAATGCAGTCTAGATTAAGATCAATTATGAGTAGGGATCGACCGATATGATTTTTTGTGGCCGATACCAATATCGGCCGATACCGATATACTCATATCCGATATCGGCCGATACGATATATCGGCCATACAATTTTTTCGTACATTTTTTGCTGTATAAATGAGGTAAAAGTGATTCATAATGATATACTGGAATATTTTTGATGAACTTACTGGTATGACGACAAGTAAATCAGTGTCATATAAGAAAAGTAATGATGATATGATGAATAAAATTGATGATGAGATTGAATTGTATAAGAAATTAGAAAAATATTAAGAAATGAAGATCCTTTGACTTGGTGGGCGCAAAAAAAAGACATTTTTCCATTGATTTACAAAGTTGCAATAATATATTTAGCACCGCCGCCAAGTAGTTGCTAGTGAACAGCTATTTTCTTCAGCTGGACATGTTTATGAAAGTGCAAGAAATCATCTAACTCCGGAAAGAGCAGAAAGCTTAATTTTGTTACATTACAACTTGCCAAAATTTAACTTTAAATATTATTTTTGCTAAATTTTGAATAAGAATAAACTTGATTTGTTTTTTATTTAGTATTTCTGTTTTAATTTCCTTAAAAAATCCTTAGCAACTGAAAAATTAAGCAATTTATATTTTTTTAGGCCGATACCGATATAGGCCGATATCGTGGTTTACATATCGGCCGATACCGTTATCGGCCGAGAAGACCGATATGGCCGATATACCGATACCGATATCGGTATCGGTCGATCCCTAATTATGAGCACTGTCTGGGTTGTTAAATACAGACCACGACATTATTGTTCAAAAGGTTAATGGAAGCACCAGCACTTGGATACAGGCCATTGTATAAATTAAATACGCTTCTAAAAATACTCTGCATGAAAAATCTTTGCATATACATAAATATGATACATCTATTTTTATAGACTTGCAGAAAATTTGAATCACTATCTTGTTTATATATCAAAAAGATTTCGCAATGTATAAATGTTAACGCATAAATTTGAATAATTACAATTATAAATAAAAAAAACTATTTCGTACTACATAAAATCTGTTTTGGCTCAGAAATCTAGAAACTAATAATAAATACGCGTATAAATTTAGACGCACCGATGTGATGTGAAAAGATTGCAGAATTTTCATAACTCATCATAAAATATTTGATTTAAAGTTATTATTACGTGTTTCTTCATAATAAAATAAATATATCATAAGGCTTTTTACCCATTATTCTGTGTCGACACTGTCCTAGCAAATCTCGATAAGTGATATATTTTTGCGGGTGAGGTCTGATTACCAGGCATCAAATCACAGCCCACAAAGATGTAAGTGGGGGTGGGGGGGGGGGGGTCGACTGTAAGAATCGAACTCGGATTCTCAAATCTAAAATCCCATGCATACTCATTGAGTGAGATATAGGTATATCCCATTTTTTCTTCATGATGACAAACAGGGTTTCTCACATACGAGTATTTTTTTAAAATTTGTGTATTTTAATCTATATATAAAATTATTATTTTTTTGTTGCGCTAAAAAGTACTCAGTATTGCAGTTAACAATTGCTAGTTGAATTTTTTTATACATTTTTTTACTGAAGTGTACAATCTATTTCTAACTATTTGATTATTGAAATTATCGTCTTTCATTGTTGTCATTTAATCTGAACAATGGAATATTGATGCTGCAGATGTAAATATTTATATTTAATTTGAAAACAAGTAAACTTATATATGAACCGCACAAAACGTCTAAAAGATACTTAAACCCGACTGACCAGTTCGAGAATAAGATAGTGATCCGATTCTCATCGTTCAGTAAAGTGACTCGTTCAAATTGAACAAATCGTTTACCTACGACACATTTCTATATCATAATATCTGTTGTTGAGTGAAATAGCGCGATAAACTTGAATCGTTATATTACAAATATTATTTTTGTTTTATGGGGTAGGTGGCTCAGCGGTATCGAGTCGGCCTGTGGATCTTGAGAACTCTGGTTCGATCCCCACAGCCGACAAACAATTTTCACCAAATTAAATCTACTCTTGTGGCCCCCCCTCCACTAACATCTTTGGGGGCCGTGATTTGACGGCTGGAAACCGCACATCACGCGAAAAAATATATCACTTACCGAGATCTGCTTAGGCAGAGTTGCCACACCCAGTAATGGGTAAAAGGCGTGATGATATATTTATTTTATTTATTTATTATAACTTTCTTTTTACTGAAACTGATATAAGATATGTTTTTAAGTAGTAGGTTGAGAAAACTCCATTATAATGTTAGTGAATAAATACAATGTTTTTAATTGTGCAGGAGCTGGTAAGATACACTACCTGCTTAGGAGAAGAAACATCGGACCTACAGCGCGCTTTAGAGTTGATGCTAAGCATCCCCCACCGGGCACAAGACGACAAATTTACTTCTAATATCGAAGGCTACCACGGTAGTATTCACAAACTTGGCCGGTTATTAACCCACGATTGGTTCTCAATCACCAGCAATTCCGCAGCTGGAACTGTCACCAAAGAGAGATATCTTTTCCTCTTCAAAGCACGCGTTCTTATTTGTAAGGTTCGACGTATATCTGACGATCGGTCAGTATTCCAACTAAAGGATATTATTAGAATACCTGAAGTTGTGGTTTGTGATCATCCAGACGAAGAAAAAGTATTTGAATTACAGCATCCAACAAATACTGCGTATCCCTTAGTTTTAACAGCGCACCGAGAAAATATTAAACAGGTGTGGCTTGAGGAAATCCAGGAGTACGCTAGTGATATTGGTATGTTTGTATTTAACGTTTAAATAATTTAAGTTTTAATAAAAATATAAAGGAAACACTTGACTATGTTTCACAAAATTCAGCCTCCAAGTCACCTTATGAGGGCATCGTCAGAGGCTGGCCAGCACGGTTAGTAGCCATAGACGCGTTTCGCTCTTATTAGAGCTCATCAGTATAACTCACTTCTTCACCTAGAACAAAGTTCATGTGAAGAAGCTGGTGACGAAGAACTGTGCCAGCAGAGAATAAGATCTCTAACAAACTAGTAAGATGACATGACGATGCCCTCATAAGGTGACTTGGAGGCTGAATTTTGTGAAACATAGCCAAGTGTTTACTTTATATTTTTATTAAATCTTGTTTCACCGAGTGTTGAATGACAATTAATTTTGTTTTTGTTGTAATTTAAGTTTTGTATGATTATTTTATTTTAATTATAGTATCCTTGGGTGAGCCAACTACTGATGATTTACAATCTGTATCTATAAGTACATTTGATAGATCTATTGTAGTCGAAGAATCGTCGGCACAATCCACCAAAACTAGCGAAGAATATCATTCAATAGAATCAGTAACATTAATAGAAAAAGTAAAAGAACCAGAACAGAAAAAAGTTCTAGAGAAATCTAAAGCAGTTGAACAATCCGCTGATCAAACGCCAGCTAAACAACCTAAATTATCTGAAAAACCTGTAGAACAACCAATAGCAGTAGAGAAACCAAAACCTGTAGAACAAATAAAACCGATAGAAAAATCAAAACCGGTAGAGCAACCGAAACCAACTGAAAAATTAAAGCCGGTTGAACACTCGCAACCTGTTGAAAAACCAAAGCCAGTTGAGCAATCGAAACCTGCTGAAAAACCAAAGCCGGTTGAGCAACCGAAGCCTGCTGAAAAACCAAAGTCGGTTGAACAACCTAAAGTCGCTGAGCCGGTAGAAAAACCAAAACCGGTAGAGCAACCAAAAGTAAAAGAGCTGCCAAAGTCAGTTGATCAATCAAAACCAATAGAAACACAAACACCAGCTGAAAAATTAAAACCAGTTGAACAACTAAAATCTGTAGAACTAACTAAACCTGTTGAACAACCAAAAGAAGTTGAAACACAAAAATTGATAGAGCAACCAAAACAATTGGAACAAGTCTTAGTAGAAGGAACAGTAGAAGAACATAAACCTTTAGAACGACGAAAAACAGTCAAAAGTAAAGGGCCATCAACTTATCCTCAACGTCAAAAGGATAAAGAAGAAGCACTTGCTTTAATTACTGACACATCTCAGCAAATCAGTCAAGATTCAACCGCAATCATGAGTGAGCGGTATAGTAGTATCCAGAGTTCTTCAACTCGGATCAGCAAAAGTAAATTAAATTAATCTTTATAATGCAAACTTTTATGTAATTTCTATCAAATTTCCAGCTGAAGTCATGGAATCATCATCCTACTCTTCATCGTACGGCGCCAGCAAATCGGTGACCCAGAGTTCCCAAGAAGCAATCGTAGAATCATCTGCCTACGGAACATTAGGAAGCATCTCTGAATCTCGCTACGAAAGTTCATCTGCACGTGGAGGAGCCATTGAGGGTAAAGGAGTCAGCATTTCAGAAGTTCATGATGATATTCTCTCCTCCAAACAAGTTTCCCGGACTCTTAATACGAGTGCCGGGACAGAGAAGAGCTCAATGGCTGTTTCTGGTGGAAAGCCTTTCTTTTCCAAACCTTTGCACGGTTCTAGTTTAGAACGTAAGTGCTTTTGAGAGATTTCACGATTGGTTTTAAATAATAAATACTAATTAATTTTATTAGCACTTCGATTAGGTACACATAAAAATTACAGTACCTTTTATTATGGGATTCTTTTTTTGGGATTTTGGTAAAATATTTACCATCTTTTGGTGTTTCATGCTTTTTAATATTTTTATTTTTAATTTGTTTTGTAGTGTTGACACATTATTTTTGTAATTGCTAACTACATTTGTATATATCACTAACATTTCATTTCATATCGTTTAGAAATATTATTATCACTATTATTTAATAGCGGGTGCAACAGCAAGTTTGGAGGTAACAATGGGTAGCAGTCCAGACAGTTTTACTTGGCTGAAAGACAACAAACGCATGGACGATCTTATGGCTGATAGAGCAACAGCTACCACCCATGATGACAATCATAGATTTAAATTAGAGATTAAAAAATGCCAGGAATCTGATAGTGGTACTTATACTTGTCTTGCCACCAACAAACATGGAAATTCAACTTGCACTGCGCAACTTTTGGTTCACGAATGTAAGAGATAAAATTATTAGCAATATTGACAGAAAAATAACATTTGTATTGTGTTTAGTAACACCTGAAGAACGTCGTGAGCGTGACGCTCCTACTTTTATTGTAAAGCTGAAAGATACCGAATTGCTTGAAGAAACTTATCTTCGTTTCATGGTTAAAGTTAAAGGCAACCCTATGCCCGAAGTTACTTTGTAAGATTTAGTACGTTAAATAATATTAACATAATTTTAATTTAATTTTTTAACAGCTATAAAGATGGAACTGAAATTAAACATGGAAATGAAAATATTCAAGTTAACAGCGAAGCAAAGGAAAGAGGCTTCTATGAATTAATCATCCCATGCGTAAGAACTAGCGATGCTGGCAACTACAGTTGCGTAGCTTATAATAAACATGGTGATGTTACCTCTGAAGCCAAAGTCACTGTTTCGAGTAAGATCAACTATAAATTAACAGTTATTTAAGTTTTATAATTTTCTTGTTATATTTAGATGACAAGAAATTGTTTGAAGATCTGCCAGAAGACAAAAAAGACAATCTTCTTCCTCCTGGTGAGAAAGCTAAGTTCATGTGGCGTCGTGATGGCATACCTTTCGAACCTGAAGAACGCTTCAAAGTTCTTCTTGGTGATGATGAGGATTCATTAGCTCTTGTATTCCAACATGTAAAGCCGGAAGATGCAGGACTTTACACCTGCGTAGCTCAAACTTCCAGCGGTCACATCAGTTGCAGCGCTGAACTAACAGTCCAGGGAGCTATACATCAACTTGTCCGTGAACCAACAAAACCTCAACTTATAGTAGAAACTATTAATGCTGAAGTCGTAGCTGGAGGTTCTTGCATGTTGGAACTCCAGGTTAAAGGTTTCCCTAAACCAATTGTTACTTGGACTCATGATGGCAAGCCTGTTGAACCAGGTGGCAGGTACAAATTCTTGTACGATGATGAAGAGAATATGTCTCTGATGATCAAGAATGTGAATCCTCAAGATGCTGGCACTTATGTCATCAATGCTAAGAATGAACTTGGCGCTGACTCGGCTCATATGCAGCTAACTGTTAAAGCTCCTCCTAAGATTAAGACCAAGATTGAAGATACAATTGTCATGATTGAGGAAACTTGCAAAATCGCAGTTGAAATTGAGGGCATTCCCAAACCTACTGTCCAGTTTTATAAAGATGGACAACCTATTACTATTGGTGATCATTATAAACTTATCGAAGAGGGAGGCAACACTGTGCTCGTTATTAATAAAGCACAATTTAAAGACACTGGTTCTTATTCTGTTGTTGCTACAAATGAAATGGCCCAAGTCTCTCAATTCTTCAAAGTAGAAGTCCATGCTAAACCAAAGATTTTGAAAGATCTCGGCAAGCATATCGAATGTAAACAAAGTGAAGAAGTTACTCTCTCCATTAAAATGGAAGCTGAACCAGCCCCAGAAATTCATTGGTTTAAAGGATCTGAAGAAATCTCTACTACTGACAAACATTATGTTATTTCTAAAGATGGTGATACCTATTTGATGAAGATTAGTGGTACAGTTGATACTGATTCTTCAAAATATTCCGTGAAAGCGAAGAACATTCACGGAACTACTGATTGTGATGTCCGTGTAGATGTCCATTGTGCTCCTAAGATTATTAAACCCTTGACTGATCTTACTGCTACAGAAGAAGATCAAAATGTTGAGCTAAATCTTAAACTGAGGGCTTATCCTAAGCCACAAGTCAAATGGTAAATAACAAAATAATTAATACTTTACTTATTTTAACTTTATTTGAATTTGCAGGTTTTTGGATGAAATGGAAATTACAGAAAAACGTAGTGAGTTTACTCGTATTGAAGAAGACGATGGTTTGAAACTAGTCATCAAAGAAGTGACAAGTGAACTCTCAGGAAAATATACTTGTAAACTTGTTAATGAACACGGCGAAACTGAAACTAGTGCCAAGTTAACTGTCAACTGTAAATACAATATCCTCAATATATTTAACATTTCTTTAACATTTTAATTTTATCTAGGCAAGCCTCGCATCATCAAGAAACTTCAAGACACAGTTGTGGACGAAGGAGCAACTCTTCATCTATCGATCGAGGTTGATGCTTGCCCTGCGCCCAGTGTCAAGTGGCTGCGAAATGGAAACGAGGTATCGGCAGACGCCAGAATTAAGATTACGCGCGATAGTCACAGACATGAGTCTTTCAATCTTGAAGTTGATTTGGTGAAGTTTGAAGATCGCGGAGAGTATGAAGTCATCATACAAAACAGTTACGGCACGGTTAGCTCAAAGAGTACTGTAACTGTACAAAGTAAGTGTATAGATTTAGATTTTACACCCAAGACAAATAATTATGTCGAATAGTCGAATGATATTTCTTTCATAAGAAGAAAATATTTATTTGATGAATCAGTATTTTTTCTTTTTTCGATTAACATATTTTTTATTTGATTAATTGCTTTGCCTATTGAAGGAGTATTCTTCACCTTTTTAAAACGTAAGTAATTTTTCTGTAGCACTTTTGTGTGAACAACACGCTTCCCTTTTTTATCACGTTTTATTATTTTGTCAAACTACAGTTTAAGAGACAATTGTGGTTGTCAAATCAGATTTTTTGACATGAAAGCAAAACTTTATGTCATCTCAATGTACGTGTTGTACCCTGATTGCTTCACTAACTAAATTCCAGAAGTCCTACACAGTGATGCTATTGAAGAAACTGAAGAACCTAAGAAACCGCAACGTATTTCTGTGGAAGTTATTGAAAATGATAACGAAGAGAGTACACCAATAAAATCTGAGGAAACTGACTCTACAAAGGATGCAAGAAAAGCGTCATTAATAGAAGAACCTATAGAAAAAATAGAAGTAGAGGTTCTTAAACAAGAACCTGTAAAACCGATGGAAGAAGAAATCGAAAATAAACCCAAACAAGCAAAATCTGTAAAGACGGCAGAATCAGAAGTTAAAAATGTTGAAGAACCCAAACAAGTTATTGAAGAAGAGCCTGAACCTAAAAAGGCACAAAAAGCAAAGTCTGTTAAAAAAGAAGAAGCAGAAATAATTGAACCTGAACCAGAAAAACTTCCAGAAGAGAAGAAATTAGAACGTCGCGAAAGCCAAAAAGCAAAAGTAGAAGGTGAGATTGTTGATGACGAAATGGAAGCTTTATTTCACCGTGTACAAAAGCAGCGTAGTATATTAGATGAAATACTGAATAAAGAAAGTGAGAAAGGCAGAGAAGAAGGTGAGAAAGAGATCTTCTTTCACCGAATATTTCTGCCTTCCTGCTGTAAATAAAACTGCTGATTATAAATAAAAATAGCGCTTTCACATCCATAAATAAATAAAAAGAATTAAATGTCGACGTGATGTTAATAATAAAGTAATTAGAATGTTTATGTAGATCACAAATGCTTTTGATATTCGTAGCTGTCGTAATTAACATCAACTCATCTTTAATTACAACGTAATGTAATGTAAAAATTCAAACATTTTATAATTTGTACAACGAAACATAACTCATTTTCAATCAATACTAGAAGTTACAATCATAAAGATATGTATGATTTATGTTTCGTCCAGATGTTATGTATTTTGATTAATTTGTTTTTCCAGTAAATGTTTTCTTCGCATGTTTGTTACTACTAACTTTGCGCATCGCTTAATAAATTCAACGCACTCGCATTGCTTCAGTAAACTGGATAAGGTAAGAATAAAATCAGGTAAATAAAAGATATATAAAGTGTTAAATAAAATGATTTAATTAACTAGTTAAATATAATACTGATTCTAAAACAAACAACACCATCACATTATAAACAAACTATATTTTAAAATAATTATAATTATATAAGTTATATAAGATTGAACGCAAATCACATGAGAGAAATTAAAATTAATATAAAAAAATATGCAATTCAAACATTGAGAATTAAAATGTAAACAAAGGTTTTGAAAAAGTATAAAATATAAAATTTTATTTTTCTCTTGTGAAAATAATTAAGTTAAAACATAATTTCTTGCAACATAAATCCATGATGATCAATCTCTACATAATTTTATCAATGAACTAATAAATATTTGCTAACCAACAGCCGCTCCGAAAATATTGGACTCGAATATGAAGGATGATGTAAGTTACGAATCTCTTAAGAAAACAATCACCATTAAGTGTAGTGGTCATCCACAACCAAATGCTGCATGGACTTTAAATGGTGAATCAATAAAAACAGAAGTAGGAAGAGTTACCATCACGCAGGATGGAGAAGAATATAAGTTAGAAATTACTCCATTGAAAGAGAAAGATACAGGAGCTTATGGTGTTAAACTTAGTAACGTATTAGGAGAAGAGAAACAGTCAGCTAAACTTGAAGTCAGGCGTAAGTTTTAAATTTAATTATAAGTTATTGAAAGATTTTTATTTTGTGATTTGTGTGTAGCGGAAGCTGAATACAGGAAACCAATTGTTAAGAACCCTCTTACAGAAAAAACTTGTCCAAAAGGACAAACTGGTTCTAGATCTGCTGTCATTACTGGAGATCCTATTCCAGAAGTTACTTGGTTTGTTAAATACATTTGTTATTAATGTTTGTTTTCTATGCAAATAATTATATTTGATAATAGGTTGCGTAATGGTGAAGTATTAAAACAGGGACCAACTCTCGCAATAGATCAAGAAGTAAAACAAATAGAAAATAACTTGAAGGAAGTTACATACACTCTTACAATTCCTAGCTGTATGTTTTTATTTTAATATTTACTGCAATTAGGATCAAATATTATTGATTTAAAATTTTAGGTGGTCATTTCGATACTGGTGTTTATGAAATTAAAGCTAAGAATAAATGGGGAGAATGTGAAAGCAGTGCACAGTTCACAGTTGTACTGAAACCGGAAATTGAAGGGCCAAAAGATGTTTTGATTGTTCCGGGTGAAGCAACTGAAATGTCATGTATAATTCGTGCTTGTCCTACACCTGTTGTTACCTGGTAAGATTGTTATTTTTTTTTGTAATAATTTTTTATTTGTTCGTAATTTTTTTTTGTAAGGTCGAGAAATGGACAAATTATAAAAAATTCAGATATGTATGACATTGTTGAGGATGTTCAGTATGAATTATACAAAATTATTTTCAAGAAAGTTTCATTGGGAGATGAAGGAGAATATATTGTATCTGCAAAGAACAGCGAAGGTGAAACTATTTCCAAAGCCAAACTGAGAACAACTAGTAAGATATTAATTAAACTTTTTATTCCAAATATCATCTCATTTCTTCTTTCTTAATAGCTGAAAAACCAAAGTTTATCAGCGGTTTAACTGATACATCAATTGCCGATTACAGTGAACTTTCCATGCGTACTCGTAGCGATGGTATTCCAAGACCAGAAGCTCGTTGGTTACTTAACGGTAACCGAATTGTCGAAGACGAGCGCCACAAGATTGTCACCCATCATGATGGACAAGTCGTCAGTGAATTAACTGTCATCCATTTCAACAAAGACGATGTTGGCAAGGTAAACATATTAATTTAATGAGTAACTTAAGAACGGGTTATATTTGAAAGAATTTTTTAATTTAACGCTGGTGCAGCCAAATAATTGTTTTGATGTATATTTAGAATTTGGCATATTTTCCTTTTATATTAAAGTAGAAGTTCCTACAAGTACATACATTTTCTTACAATCAGTCTTGAAAGTAAGTTTAATATTTCTTTGTAGTATACGTGTATTTCTGCCAATTGCGTCGGTGAAGCAGAAACAATTGCGAACGTAGTCATGGCGCAAACCTCACCTACATTTACTAAGAGATTGGAACCATGTGTTGATGTTGATGAAGACGATGTTCTGGAGCTTAAAGCTAAAATCCACGGAAGTCCTATTCCAGAAGTTGCTTGGTTCAAAGATGGAAAACCTATATCTTCAGATGATCCTCGTATAAAGACAACAGTTACTCCTGATGGCGCTGTGAAATTACGTATTGAAAACGCTACTCCTGGGGATAGCGGAGCTTATAAACTTGTTATAAAGAATAAGAATGGCGAAAATGTTTCTCAGAGCGCTGTCGCTGTTGAAAGTAAGTAAATCTAGCCGTGAATTGTAAATTTAAAATATTTATAATTGTATGTAAATAATTTAGGGAAACCAATGAAGCCTAAATTCCTGAAGGGTATTGAACACACTAAAGTTATTGTTGGTGAACCTTTAAGATTAGAAGCTGAAGTAAATGCTTTTCCACCACCAGAAGTAAAATGGTTCAAAGACGGTCTTCCTATTCGTCCTCAACACGGAGTATGTTTCGAAACACATCCTGATGGTCGTGTTGCCCTGACAATCGACAAAGTAGAACCTGATAGTCCTGGAGTCTACACTCTTGTTGTATCCAATAAAATGGGTGAAGCAACTTCTGCCGCTCAAGTTCGCTTAGAAGAACGTCCAAGAAAACCAGAATTTATCGTACAACTTAAACCTGTGACTGTAGTGGAAGGATTCCCTGCTATTTTTGAAGTTCGTGCGTCTGGTTGTCCAACTCCTGAAATTAGATGGAAAAGAAATGGATCCGAAGTTATTCCTGATAAGAAACATGTAACGGTGAACCATCTGCCTGATGGTTCAAGTGCTCTGTTATTGGAGAAAGTTTCCTTAGCTGATGCGATGACTTACCACGCTATTGCTACCAACAGCAGTGGTGAGGCTGTCACAAGTGGAGCTTTAACTGTTGAAGGAAAAGCTCGCGATGCTCCTGAAGAGAAACCTCAGTTCTTGCAAAGCATGCGTGATTGTGTCACTGATGAAGGCTTGCCTCTCAAGTTGGAAGTTCCATTTTCTGGAAATCCTATTCCAGAAGTCTCTTGGACCAAGAATGGAGAACCTTTGGAATCATCTAATAGAGTTTTGTTAACTTGTGACGGCAAGAAGGTCGGTTTGTGTATTCATGAATCTGAACCCAGCGATGCTGGTCATTATGTTTGCACTCTTACCAATCCATTGGGTAGTGATACTTTGCAAGCTAAAGCAACTGTTAGAAAGATTTATTGCCCTCCGAAATTTACTCAGACCTTCACCGATTTACAACAATTACCTACTTACGATGCTAAGTTCCCTGCTAAGGTTTCAGGGGTTCCTCAGCCTGTTATTACCTGGCACAAAGATGGAGAGCAATTGACAGATGGTCTTAAATACCGTATTAAGCGTGATGGTGATACAACATGCTTGTACGTTCGTAATTGTGAACCCAGCGATGCCGGCGTCTACAAATGTTCTGCCCACAATAAAGAGGGAGAGGCACATTGCGAAGCCATTTTGTCTATTGTTGACAAAATGTAAGTTTATCTAATATCTTTTGATAATTTTTGTTTGATATATTTATTTTTATAGTCAAAATGTACAAAAGAAGGAACCACCAGCGTTTTTGAAACGCATTGGAGACACGGAACTGTACCCAGGTATGACTGCGAAGTTTACCGCATGTGCCAGTGGTCATCCAGAACCAGAAGTCGAATGGTTCAGAGAAGGAATTAAACTATTCCCGTCTGATCGTATACACATGGAAACCGATCGCGCTGGACTTCTGCGTTTGACAATCGCCGGTGTATCTGAAGCTGATCTTGGAAAATACTCTTGTCGTATTCATAACGAGCATGGCAGTGATAATTGCGAAGCTAAACTCACATTCGACAGTAAGTAAATTTTATTTTTAGGAAATGTAAGACATTACGGGATAATTTTATTGCAGGCCTAGAAGTAAAGCAGAAAAAACCAATGGCAGATCAATACACCGACTTCGACAAGTACAAGAAGAGTGGTGCTCCTATGCCATTATCAGAACCTCCAATTATTTCTCAGATGACGGATCGCCATTGTACTCTCTCTTGGCGGCCTTCAATCCATCCTTCACCACGCTACCCTGTTACTTACCAACTTGAAATGTGTGAACTTCCCAACGGAAACTGGTTCACTGTACGTACTGGCATCCGTACTTGCACTTGCGGCGTTCGAAACTTGGAACCATTCCGCGAATACAAGTTCCGTGTCCGTGTTGAGAACGCTTACGGAATTAGTGATCCTTCACCTTACGCCCTGACTCATAGATCTAAACTTGAACCGGATGCACCCAAGTTTCTTCCATATCTCGAACCTGGTATTGACTTCCGCCCAGAGACTTCACCTTATTTCCCGAAAGATTTCGATATTGATCGTCCTCCTCATGGCATGAGCCAAGCTCCAATGTTCCTGAGACAAGAACATGATACTCAATATGGTGTCAAGGGTCAAGGCACTAATCTTTTTTGGTTTGTTTATGGTTATCCTAAACCAACGATGACTTACTATTTCAATGACGAACTTATTGAATCAGGAGGTAGATTTGATATGAGCTACACTAGAAACGGACAAGCTAGTCTATTCATTAATAAGTTAGTCTCTATTTAGCTTTAATTATAATTTTATTTTGATAACTTATCTATTCTTGTAGGATGTTAGAGAGAGATGTTGGTCTATATGAAGCCGTAGCTAGAAACGAACATGGAGAAGCTCGCCAACGGGTACGCTTAGAAATCGCAGAACATCCGATATTCTTGCGTAGACCAAGTATCGAACATGTTATGGTCCGTGGTAAGGCTCGTTTTGATGCCAGAATCTTTGGTGTGCCATATCCTGATATCAAATGGTACAAGGACTGGCAACCACTTGCTTCTTCCTCCAGAATTAAGGTAATACTATATTGTAATATAAATAAAAAGAGATTTTATACGTTTTACTGTAAATGTAGATTCAGTTCCTTGAACCAGACACAGCAGTGCTAATTATCAACGACGCAATTTTAAAAGATGAAGGTTTATACTCCGTAAGCGCACGTAATGTTGCTGGTTCGGCTTCATCCAGTGCCATGCTTTATGTTGAAGAAAACGATCTTGAGTACGCGTACCGCACGTACTCTAACTTGCAGCCTGTTAAACTGCGCCAGAATCCTGTTGAAGATCTCTACGATCTTGGAGACGAACTGGGTCGCGGTACACAAGGTATCACCTACCACGCTGTTGAAAGACAGACCGGTCGCAATTACGCTGCGAAAGTAATGCACGGCCGATCAGAAAATCGTCCGTTTATGTACAACGAATTTGAAATCATGAACTTCCTGAAACATCGCAAGTTAATACGTTTACATGACGCTTATGAGAGATCCAACTCTTTGATTCTTGTCACTGAGTTGGCTGCAGGTGGAGAACTTATTCGTGATTCTCTTCTGAAGCAAGACTACATCGTGGAGAGTGAAATCGCTGGATACATCAGACAGATCCTTTGGGGACTTGAGTACATGCATGAACATGGATATGCGCATATGGGACTTACAGTACGTTTTATTTTTATAAAAAAATAGTTACATATTTTATTCATTTATTTATTTATTTATTTTAGATTGGTGATTTACTTCTTTCACACCCTGGTGGTGATGACCTCAAAATTGGTGACTTTGGTTTGGCTAGACGTATCGTTCTTGGACGTTTGGCACCACAGAAATACGGTGTACCTGAATACTGTAGTCCTGAAACTGTTAACGGCGAGGGAGTTGGTCTATCTACTGATATGTGGAGTTTGGGTATCATTACCCATATCCTTTTATCTGGTATGTCACCATTCAGAGGCAACGATGATCGTGAAACACTTAACAGCATTAAAGAAGGTTTGGATAGTGTCTTTTATAATGAAAATGTATGTATAGTATTGAAAAATATTTAGGTAAATGGTCATTCGATGATAAGTACTGGAAAGAAATTAGTGATGACGCAAAAGATTTCATCTCCAAATTGTTGGTATACCAAATCGATGGACGTATGGATGTAAAGACTGCTTTACGCCATCCATGGTTAGAACGTGCTGACAAAATGCCTTCTTCTGAATATCAAATCAGTACTGAGCGCCTTCGTAATTATTACTTCTTATTCAAGTATGATACTTCCCCCCTAGTTTTAAATTCATATTGTTAAAGTAAATATGTTTTAGGGAATGGTATGATAACGCTTCTTGCCGTAAATGGTTCAGAACGAGGCCATTAGATGGAGCTTACACTCATCCATCGAGGATGGTGTATCCACCTGGAGAGTTCTACACTCCGGAGATGACTCCTGAGCGCACGCCTCGCAAACCTACCACTTGGGAGGATACCATTCCTAGCCGCCCACATGGAGACTACGAGATTGGCGTCATCAAATCCGAGAGCCAGTAAGATAATACATTTGAATTAAAATTTAAAGAATAATATATAATATTTTAGTTATCAAAATGGCCCTGATACATATCTTCTACAACTACGTGATGTCGACTTCCCAGTTCGCCTTCGTGAGTATATGAAAGTTGCTGCCAACCGCGGTCCTGGACGCAGTCTTATTATTTCTGATGATAATGGTTACGACTGGAGAGTAAGTTATCTCAAAACCAATTTTATAAAATTAATTAATTATTTTCTATTTGTAGACTCCTATAATTCGCGAGCGTCGTCGTTTCACCGACGTCATGGACGAAGAAATTGATGATGAACGCAGGAATCGTATTAACACATATGGCTCAGCTGATACATATACCATGAGGCGTTTGAGACATGAGTTGGGCACTCGCTTGGATGCGTATGCAGAGGCTGAAGCGGTAATTGAAAGCAAACAATCTGGAGGCTTACCATTCTTGCGTGAGAAACCACGCATAACTGCTATTGTTGAAGGACAAGAAGCAGTTTTGACTTGCTTTGCTGTTGGAGACCCTAAACCCAGCGTACAATGGTTCAAGTATGTATTTCAATAAATGTTAGTACGAAATACTTCTTTATAATATTAAATTTAAAACAGAAACGATTCTATTGTCGCGGAGTCTGCAAGAGTAAAATTCGAAACCGATGAAGAAGGCCGTTCAATTTTGCGCCTCTGTCCTGCCTTGTCATTCGATGTAGGAATGTACAAAGTTGTTGCACGTAATAAAGTAGGTCAAACTATTACTCACACTCGTGTGGTAGCCGGAACATCTCCAGATGCACCAGATTCTCCGGAAGTCACTCAAATCTCCGACACAGAAGTTCTGCTCAACTGGCGTCCACCAAAGTACGATGGTCATTCGGCTGTGCTTTGTTACAGCTTGCAGTACAAATTAGCTGACGATATTGAGTGGACTGAATGCGCTAAAAACATCGACCATGAATTTTATTTGATCCGTACTTTGGAACCAGATAAGAGCTACGTATTCCGACTAGCATCTAAGAATGCGATAGGATGGAGTGATCAAGGAGTACCAACTGCTCTGGTTAGAACGAAAGAGGCTGGTGCTTCTAAAATTCAAATTAGTAGAACCATGCAGCACTTACAGCATATCACTGATTCCGGACAAGAAGTTGTTCCTGAAATTAATATTAAACCAAATTATGCGCTGGAAACTCAGCCTATGGAATGGATTACAGATTCAGATGTCACCGAGCATTATAACTTTATTTCTGAAATTTGCAAGTACGAGTTTTCTTGCATTATTGATTTTAAACTTTTTAAATGTATTACTTGATTTTTAGGGGTCGCTTCTCAGCTGTAGTTAAAGGAGTTGACAAACGTAATGACACAGTTGTCGTAGCTAAGATTTTAG
This sequence comes from Pterostichus niger, assembly GCA_947425015.1. Lineage (NCBI taxonomy): Eukaryota > Metazoa > Arthropoda > Insecta > Coleoptera > Carabidae > Pterostichus > Pterostichus niger. The sequence goes on along the minus strand of OX380342.1, from coordinate 8,708,381 downwards.
AAGTTAACGATGAAAATAATGAAAAAGTGGAGCAAGAATTCGTAACGCTGCGTACAATGAGACATGAAAGAGTGGCTGGTCTTTTAGCGGCTTATCGTCAACCTGGAGGCTCAGCAGCTGCTTTTATTCTAGAAAAACTTCAAGGTGCTGATGTTTTAACATTTTTAGCTAGTAAACATGAATACTCTGAACAAATTGTCGGAACTATTGTGTCTCAGGTATGGCGTTTATTTAATTATTTTTTAAAACATTTAATCAATTGTAATTTACAATAGATATTAGATGGTCTGCAGTATCTTCACTGGAGAGGCTACTGTCATTTAGATCTGCAACCAGATAATGTTGTCATGTGCGGTTTAAGAACTGTGCAAGTTAAACTTGTCGATTTAGGTTCAACGCAACGTGTTAATAAATTAGGAACACCTGTAAAACGTTGTGGTCATCCCGATTACATATGTACGTAGTTAAACGTCAGAAATTAGCATTTCAATGTCAATAATGTAAATATTGATCTTTAGCCCCGGAAGTACTAAATGACGAGTCAGCGTTGCCACAAACTGACATTTGGTCCTTGGGTGTTTTAACATACGTCATGTTGTCCGGTACCTTACCTTTCAGAGGAGCTGATGCGAATGAAAGCCGTCAGAATATTAATTTTGTAAGATACCGATTTGAAAATCTGTACAAAGAAGTATCCCAAGAAGCTGTTAGATTTTTAATGCTTTTGTTTAAACGAACACCAAGGTAGATTTAATTCAATTACAGTAATACCTAATAACTGTTAACCACTGTTCTATCTAGTAAACGACCAACAGCAGAAGAGAGTCACGAACACAGATGGTTCCAGAGCACAGATTTTATGATTAAAAAGAGAGAACGCGCAGTGTTTCTTGGCAACAGATTAAAAGTAAATAAAAAGTACATGATTGTCTAAGATATGATTATGAAGTGGTCTTATTTACAGGAATACTCTGATGAGTACCATGCGGAAAAAGCAGGTGCTGAAAATGAAACTATCGGTAAAATCAGTGGTAGAGTAAACCGATCCCACAGCATTCAAGACGAGTTGTTAGCTATACCATAAATATTTTTTGTCAAATATATTTTTACTATATAGTTACTAGTCATCATTTAGTTGTCAGTCGTGAAAATGAGATGAGAAATTATTTATTCTTTTAATCAATTACGTTTTACAAGTTATTCAGAATGTATTTTCAATTTTAAAGATTGTTGATGTAATATTTTGTTTGTTGAAATATTACTGTTATTGAATTTGTGACAACATACAATTAAGATGTAAATTATTATTGTTGATATTAAAATCACTTTATTAAGATCGTTAAGAGCTTCGTTCTAAGTAAAACAGGTCTAGTAAATGCGTTTATTTTTAATATTACTTTATTTTACATGACTAACTTTATAGGCACGCTCAATATTTCCATCATAAATCTCTAATGCAACCCGTAAATAAAAAACAAACTTTCTAAATTTAAAATATACGTACTTGAACACCAAGATTATTATTATAAGATGGAAATGTTGAAATTGACTGAAGTGAATGCAGGATGTTAGTACATAATATGTAATTAATTAAACATGTGCTAAGTTATAAATATGTAATATATTAATTAGAAAATATATATTTCTAAAACTAGTACAATAGCCATTAATAAATAATATATTCAAATATAAACAGGCACTTGTCAGTTTTTGGAAGATAAGATATGCGTTATTATTTCAACATATACATGTAGATTGTAGAAGCACAATTAATTAGTAAATAATATATACATAATAACAATAAGATGAGACTCCATGATTCATGATCTAGTGACCGTGTACAAGAATAGGGAATGTGAACCTTAACAAGACAAGACAGAAGTTGAATTGCAAGCAGAAGTTTGACATTTAACTTTCAATAATCAACAAGAAACAAAATATAGTAACCACCAGTTAGCACTTGTTTATCTTCTAAATCTTCCGAGATATGCTTTACAGTTGGGACAGTTGTGATGAACATCCATGCATTCATCTATACAACAAGGAATTAAACAGCAGCCTAAGGGACACCTGAAACAAACACATTCTTACATAATAATAAATGATAATAATTATAAAACTTAACGTACCCCAATAGGCATATAATAATTCCTGATATATACGCTATAAGTCCAGGCTCAGTTTTAGTGGAAGTGTCAATCTCGGCATGACAGTGGGGACAGATCATATGTGTTGGTTGAGTTCCAACAGGTACCACCGTTGTTACTATTTGTGGCCCTCCTGTAACTATTATTCATTGTTATTTTAATACTAGAATAAAAATATTAAAACATATCATCTATTATAGGTAATACTCATTTGTGGTTATGTTTGTTATATATTTGTCAAGATTTTATTATTTGTTTTAGAATTGCTGTTCATTAAAATCATGTAATCTTGTACTTTGAATGACTTACATGCATGATTTGGTGGCACATAAGGACTTGACGGTGGTACACCACCAACAGCCTGAGCGTAACTTGGTGGAGCAGCCGGAGGTGGCCCATAAGGAGGTGGTGACATCCCTTTAGACATGGTGAGTACGCTAAAACAGATTCAACTGTTAACCACGAACCTCAACTGAACATCTGCTCTGTTGTCCTTTCTGTCAGCAGTGATGCAATTCGAAATTCTATATTTAGTTTGATGACCTAATAAAATACGACAAGTTTTGCACAATAATTATTGAACTATATTAATTATACTTTTAAATTTAAACTAACCTTATTATTTCTTAATGTATATGAATAATATTATTTGATAGTAAGTTCTTCAATGTTAATATAAAGGTCATATGTTATATTTACATATTATTTCCCTTTTTCTTGTATTTTTTCCTCTAAATCTGTTATTGACGTCACTATTAAATTCATCTAACTCAACTATAGTCCTACCGTTCAAATGTATTTACCAGCTGTCAGTGACAGTTCCGCAGCAATACATTAGCCATTCATTATTTCCATAACTGTTAACTTTCATCATGTGAAATTTAGTATATTTATAAACAATAATGTAAATTGATACATTGTTCCATAAAGAAATATGAGACGTTTATCCCAGCAATAGATTTAAAAGGGCACTACAGAAACACAGCGAAGTGACGTTATCAATATGCACGACATCTGTGATTTAATATATTTCATCCCTATTAAATTCTCTGCTGTAACATTTTGTACACATATAAACAATTACACGTACTTCAATAAGTAATGAACAAAAAAAGTGAAATTAAAGTTAAATGGACACATTTATACTTAGCAATAGATTTCGATAAATATATTTAATTCTCAGCTATGAAACTTCGTATACATATAAACAATTACGTTTACTTCAATAAATTATCTACAAAAATGTAAAAAGTTAGTTTAAATGAAGCGTTATGGACATACTTATACCTAGCAATAGATCCCGATAAAATCATCCCTATTAAATTTATTATTTAGATTTTTAAAATTAAAGTACAATAGAAATTAAGAATTGTTTCCCTATTTCTATGTTGTAAATTTAATCATATTTTAAGTACTAGTTTTTTTTTTTAAATTCAATGTTTACATACTTATTTCTGTATTTAAATATTTTAATTACTGATGAAATTAATAAACACTAATTAAAAAAAACAATTTTTGAATTAATGTTATTAAATATATGTCATTTTCAATAAATTATAATTTTTATACATAAAATACACTCCAAGACATTTTGATATGCACTGGTTTGCTCGGAACTTCGCACGCGCTGCGTCGACTACGCAGTTCATAACTTGCAAGCGTGGTAGCTAGATATGCTGCTAGAAAATTAGTGGTTTTAAGTAAAAATATCAATAAATATTAATAAAATACAGAGCCTTTCGTAAGTATAGATGTTATTCTGACGATTTTGATACAAATTTCACCTGGAAATATAGTTTTTGATAATTAAAAATGTATCAACATTTTATTACATAAATTGCTTTGTACGTAACACATATATAGGATGCGATAACATAGGAATATTACATTTCAACAATTAAATTTGATATAAACGGCTTTAACATCATATTTGAACATGATTTTTAATAAATTTTTCTTAAAATCACAATATTTTTGCATATCTTTAGGTTTCTATCAGTTATAAATAGTGTTTTTATTTCGAAAAGCGTGATATATATTATTTATTATTATTTACATACATAAATATTACTTTTTATACATGAAAATGTGTAAAAGTACTAAATTTGAAAGTATTTTCTTTATTTTATATAAATTTATAAAAGTATTTGATTTGTTCAAACGATAAATTTACCGAAGTGAACCTGTTTATTCCATAAATTTAGTCTTGTATGACGCTGTGTTGTTGAATGTTGCTGCATAAATAATTTTACGTTATAACAAAATACTGGTAAATAGTTAACGAGAACATTATTCTAATATTTTCAATAGATATTTGTACTTAAAAATAGTGTAAAATGTACTTTGTAATACATAACAGCTACAAGTGTTACGACATCTTAATAATGTATTTAACTAGATGGTTTTGCCAATTGTTATTATTATAACAAAACAATATTCTATTCATTTTGAGTGTCTTTCTCAATTTTCATTTATAAAAATTTAATTCAAATATTGTTAATGGCTAAATACGTATTCATGTTATTTATTATCATTTGCTTTCTATATAATTAAATTGGTAAAAGTAATAATTTGATGGCAGCTGAAACAATAATTAAACAAGTCTGTGCGTATTCAAGTTCACCTACACTCAACAAGCAGCGTTTACAAATACAGTCTTAATAATATTTACTCAATTCAGCCATTTTGTAGTTGGTGATGGCATTCGAAAGCCTTCTAAATGGTAGGTTCTTTTTTAAAAGCATTTTCGAGCTATTCTATTAATTGTTTTCTATGTTATCATTATTAACTTTAATAAATGTTATGAAGTGTGCTACTAATATATGGGTTTTATGTTTATAGGGACATCACGGGACCTGCAAGCATCCTCAGCGTGTATCAACACCCTGGAGGCATCAGCAAAGACGAGTTTGAATATTAAATCCATGTAAGAATATTGTAATTTTTTAATTATTTGTTTAATATTTATTTGAGAATTTGTGAGATAAATTCATATTCAGTTTAAAATAATAATAGTGAATAGTAACTAGATATTTGTTAATGATAACGCTAGTAAATTGTTAGCTAGTGTCAGTTATTATGAAGGGTAATTAACTATATTTTTAATTGTTAAACCTTCCGGAATTATTTTGGTCAAAAATATTTCAAGTAAAAGTTGGATATAAATAAATGTTATAATAAGTATTTCTGTCGTAAAATAATGAAAATGAATATCCCTGAATAGTCTAGCGGTCATTGTATTGAAGTGAGTGCGGGTGAATGAGGGGAATGAGGGGGAGGCACTTGGGAGGAAGAAAGCCATGTTTATTATCGATTAGCTAAACAAAAACTAGCGGTAATTAGCAATTACAATTAATAGTAACTGTTTATTGTTTGTTCCAGGCGTAATCGGAGAGAAATGCGAGCACTGGATACTCATCCACAAGGACATGAAACCCTCCGTGGAGAGAAGAGATTGGAACCTGCAGAACCGGAGTCGAGGAATTTAAACAGAATGAGCTTCGCCAGAGAGCAGCTGTCCTGCTCTTGTTGCATTCCTGCGCTAATTGGGAATTGGTTCCGATCGATATTTTAAACAAATCATTAGAAATATTTGGAGTGCTGGTGTTGACTCAGACAGCAAACACCGTGGTGATGGTGTCGACGGCGATCGCTCTTCAGAAACCTACTCTTCATGTCGGCAGCAAGAGAACAGAATGGATTAATCTTCTTCTACGTGGCAGATCAGAAACATTTGCATTATGTGGCGATGTTTATTGTCGATACTCTAGTACGTGTTCAACTGTGATTTGGAGCCGGAATCAGACGCAAGATCTGGAAGCTCCGTGCATTGGCATTGGTGAGAAACTTATTTATAAATCAAATCATGCCTTTTACCCATTACTGGGACATTATTCACGTATAAACGTTTCATGTTTTAAATTTGTTTACTTTTATGAAAAAAAAATAACAATAATAATTTATAATAATTAATGAAAAAAGTAAAATGAGAAATATTTTATTTGAAATGTAGACATGTTGTGTATGTTTCAATGTAGTGAGTTGTGTCATCAATTAGTGTGGCTAATTAATTAGTCGCCCGAGTCATCATGCAACGAGCTCGAGCTCCGCACTTGCAAACAAAACGCTGACTAGAGCTGGTCGCATGAAGATAATCACGCTAGTAAGTTGATAGTGTTAGTGACACGTTTTGTTAGTTAGTTGTTAGTGCTAGTGATTAGTGTCAAGGGTGAGCAACTATATTTCTATCACTAGCAGTCCGTGTATTTTATAAATAAAGTTAATCAAATACTTTTACCTTTTTGGGTAATTGTTTGCAATATTTAAAATATATAAGAGTTTTAAAAGTTTTCTTTACAATATTTAAATTGGATTGTACGTATTTATCATCATTTAAAACAATGACCTATAAATTTCACCACTAGCATCTGCGATGCCTGTGATTTGATCCAATAATGGGTAAAAGGTGTGGTGATTATACTTTCAATTAATTAATTAATTAATTACAACATCCTAACACAAGAGACTTGATATGTTTGACACTCGCTCTGTGTTCATTCAGGTGACTTTGGACAGCTGCAAGAAGTCGACGGAGAATCTGGAGCACCAGGAAGCCAAGCTGGAGGAGATGATGGCCCCGGGGACTTGATGTTTGATGGCGTGTCCGGACGCTTCACTTCCAGTACTTTTGCAAGTGAGTGTATCTTTTAAAATTTAAATTGGCTGTAAATATGGGTAATTTTATTATTTTTCTGAAAGAAATCATAAAATGTCGGCTGAAACGGCTGTAACTTTTAAACTAGTCAAGATAATTGAAATTGGTTTTTAGTTTTTAATTCTCCATGTTTTGAACTATATTTAATCCTGTTTTTATTATGAAAATGATTATTTGATGAATCTGATGAGTGAATTGGTTTCAATATAAACCTACGTTCCGCGTACATCTGTGAAAAAGCCATTTAATTGAGCCCTTGCCCTAAATAATTTAGTTGAACGATTAAATATTCTTCTAGAAGTATTTGTGATTTGGTAAATTACGTAAAACATTAATTGTCTCGTGCTTCAATTAACTTGTAAACATATTTTCAGTCATTAACCAAACACTTATATATTTGTTAATTAAAATAATAATATGATGGATTGTAATCGTTTGTTTCATTTATGAACTTGGAATAATTATAATATTCTTTACAAAATCTCATGAATTTTATATGAAAAACTTTTCATTCCGCTGCTAAAATCCACGTTTAATTAAATTAATTGAAGCATTTTATTTTAATTATTTTACGTTCAAATTATATACATATCTATTTTAAAATAAGTGAATAGGTTGCAGTAGTATGTTAGTTGTCAGAAACTGATATTTGACAAGTAAACTACATTTGTAAAATGACGTGATTTTAAACTAAAATATTGTTAATTACCAACAAAATGTAGTAGAATGAGTGAGTTTGAATTTAAATTAATTTGTAATGCGCCAATGTCGTTTTTAGGTATGGATTTCATGCGCAAACTATAGACAGATGTCAGGGACTGAAATCAACATTTGTCGATTTTAAAACCAATTATTATGAAAGACAATGGTTTACAATCACCACAAATCAGCGACAAAACCAACTTGTGGACCTGGTGCACCAAGTTGTAGATGCACAGTGAAAGCGCCAAACAGGTGAGATGATTTTTTATTTATATTTTTGGGGCTTTATTTTTTGTTTCTTTGTACTTTTAAAATATCTTGATTAGTACAAGACTTACGCGCTGCTAAATAAATCAAATTATTTTTTAATTTAATTACTTTTTAAACAATGAATGTATCTTTTAAATTACTAAATGTGGGTTTCCTTTTACTATTTCTAGTATACTCACTCTCAAAAGTTATTATGTTTATGAAACTTAAAATAAACATGATGAAGGGTGCTATGCTATGTTACTAATACATTGTTTTTATGTTTATAGGGACATCATCAAGATGTTGAAGCAGCTGGTGTCATTGGAGCTGCCGCCATCCAGAGCTTGGAGCAGCTCGAGCTGGTATCACCGTAGACATTATCATCAATGTAAGTACATTGTTATTTTTTTAATTATTTGGGTAAAAACAATAATAATAATGATGGTGAATAATTAGTAACTGACAATCTACTAAATATTCATTAATATAACGGTAGTACATTATTAGCTAGTCAGTTAATATTAAGGGTCATTAATTATAAAGCTTGTCCCAGAAAAAATTGTCGACTATAATTTTTAACTATAAACTATATAATTAAATGAATTTTTTAAAAACTATTGAAGACATTATTGATCAACAACTAAATAGTACATAATAGCAAAGGGATATTTACATTTTATTTATGATTCATCCAAAAGTTGCGCAATTTCCTTTTCAGCCCTTTCATTAAAATTTGTACAGCATAATCAGATATCATTTTTGTAATTTGTTTCCACTTATATTTGAAATTATCGACAGAATTGGGTGGTTTCTTATATTTTAATAACTTCTGCTTCATATGGGCCCAATATTTTTTGATTGGGCGCAATTCAGGACAATTTTTAGGATTTTCAGATTTATGTGGTTTTTTTTTATACCAATCAATGACATTTTTTGTGTAGTAACATGTTGCCAAATGTGGCCAAAATAGTATTGGTGTGTTATGAAGGGCAATAATCATCTTTCAAGACACTCGCTTAAATATCTTTCGCCATTGATTGTCGATGTCGAAAAATAAGGCATACTGCGTTTGCCACAGGAACAAATGGCCTGCCATACAAGCATCTTTTTTGAGAATTTTTCTATTTTAATTACCTTCAATTAGCTACTAACAGATTTTCTGAACTTTCCAGAATAATAATAATGACCTGGTCGAGATTTTAATTCAAGTTAACAATACGTTTCGACATCCATGATAACACATAATTTTTTTTGATATCACTTTAAAGTAAAGTTTTCTCTATCTTCATTTTGTGTTAGTTTCTTACTTCCACTTCCACATTATTTTCTGTATAACCCGTTTCATTATATCTTCTTAACACCCTTTGAACAGTCCTTGTTGTAGATTTTAACTCTAAAGCTACTTTACTTGTGGATATATGCCTATTTTGAACACATTTGTACAAAATATTTTCGCGCAATTGTTTGTGTTTCAATGACATCTTTGTATACTAAATTGTATGAAAGTTGTCAACTAATTGTTTTTGTATAATGCATAGCCAACTAATAAAAACGCATCACATAAAAATTTGTATATCTATAAAAGCAGTATACGAAAAGGCCCAAAACTAAGTGACAATTTTTTCTGGGACAAGCTTTATTTTACTTTTGCAATTATTTTTCTCCTAAAATAATTTATGTTCGGTTGAAAGCAGAAAATTAAAATTAATCTCCTTTAATAATTTGATTTTATTAGCGGTGACTTTTACCCAATATTTAAAATATATGAGTTTTTAAAATGTTGTCTACAACATTTAACTTTGAAGAGGTTTGAAAATGTGGACTGCTTATAATAGTTTTGTTTGTAAATCTGGTTAATTTTATTAATTTTTTGAGAGAAAATATGAACGACAGTTTTTCCGTAACTTTAGATAAACATGTTTTAAAAACGGCTGTAATTTAGTAACCAGTCAACCGGGTTTTAACATTCAATTCCTCATCTATTGACCATAGTTTCAACCCTTAATATCAACCCTCCAGAAAATAATTAATTCTAAAATAAACGTTATTAAAGCGAGGATGGTGTGTTGGGTTGAAAATGTTCTGTGAATGTCGTAGTGGAGAATTATTCACAATTGGTTTAAACATATAATTTTATTTTGATCATTTACTATTGTTTCATATTAAAAATTACTTTTAAATATTGTTTAATATTTTTAATGATAGATGCTTATTTTAAATTCTGTTTTGCATGCATATTTGAATGCGGCATTCAGTTCCAGGACTCGAGCGCCATGCCCAAGTTGTCCACGCTGTCCACCGGTTGCTTCAACACACTTCAGGAACAAAAGATGAGTACAAATTTCGTTATTTATATTTTAATTAATCTAAAAAATGAGAAAAGAAATTATTAATAATTTATTTAGAATTTTATTGAGACACAGCCTTAACATACATCTGCTGTCTTTTAATTTCATTTATTGTTAGATGTGAGAAATATTTGTTTAAAGTGTTTTAAAAGTAAATTGCTAAATTCAAAAAATAGTATATTATTTAATGAGTAAGTAATATAAGCTATTACTCAAGAGAATGAAGTTTGCAACACGAGCCGAAGGTGAGTGTTGTAAATCATTCGAGTGAGTAATAGCTATTACTTGCGAATAGAATACTATACTTTATCTACGACTATATGTTATTATGTAATAAGATTTTACAATTATTTTTTTTATGTTACATTATGAATAAGTCAGATTGCTTAAATTTTTTGTTTTTATTTTTATTTAATAAATATTAACACTACTTAACAATTTTGCGTATTCGCCAATTCATAAAAGTTTTATAAACTTGTTCATAGTTTTTTTTTTATTTTTCGGGCAGTAAATTTAAGAAACGTACGTGTGCGGCTTCTACAATATCTGGTGGAGTACAAATTTTACTTTGTTCGCTTTCAGAATCCATAACTCACATGTATAATCACACAAATTACAGTATTATTGTAAACAAAAACGTTTTAAACTAATTTTGACAGATAATTAACAATAGCGCGCTTCACTGTTTCATAGCATACTTAACGCGCGGCAATTATCGTTATTTTTTGATTGGCTATTAAAGTGTTAAGTAATGAAAATTCAGACGTGTGATTGGTCGTGAAGTGTTGAGTAATGAATTATTACTTAACACTGTCAATAATGATTACTATTACTTATCATAAATTTCATAAGTAATGAATACATTATTTAATAAGAGTAGATAAACGTTATTATTTTACTTTTGTTTATACTAAATAATAATATATTAATAATATTAATAATTTCTAATAATAATAACAGTAAACTGAGTAATATTGTATTTGAAGTGTATGTTAGATGTGTATATGTTGTGTATGTTTCAAATTCACTTTAATTTTAAGTAGGTCGCTGCGAGTCTGCAACAAGAAGTTCACTTGCCAAACAAACGTCGTCGTCGTGTAATTTAACTTTTGTCTGCCTTATTTAAAGGCCTTCATAACTTCATAACCGATATCGTATCGTGGGCTTGATTTATAGTTATACTATAAGATCAACTTCTCGAGTCGATATCGTGTTTGTTTTTATTGTTCACTCAACTACGTACATTTTAATTTAGTTAGTTAGTTGCTGCCTTAATAGGAGGCCATCCTAACTGTGTGTAGTTCTTTTCGTGGGGTTGATTTATTACTATAAATCAATTTTACGAATCGAAATTGTGTAGATCGATATCTATCGTGGGTTTGATTTGAAATCAACCTCACGAGTCGATATCGTGTATTTTGTATTATCCACCAAAAAACGCTGGCCCCACGTGGGGCCCCAACATACATCCTATCACCAGGAGGCAAGTTTGTAAGCGTTTCGTGATGCGGGTGGGGCGAGTCCCTTGCGAACGTGCTTCTGTGTGTAGCTAGAAGGTGTAAGCCGATGTCTTGGGTGGTCGAGTTATCGAATCACAGGAACCATATTGTCCAATGATTCATTGGGAGATCTAGACATAATTCGACTGTTCGAGCACTGCGAAATCTTCCCAGCAGTCGGGTAGGTTGGTAGGCGGTGAACCGAGAGGTCGTGGGCACGGAATATGCTCAACGTTTTGCTAACTTGACAAGATAGGGTAGGTAGGGAGAAAAAGATGGCACCTTTATTGAAGACTACGTAAAATGTGATTCTCTTTCAGGTTCTTCCTAACACTTGACTGATATCTTATCGTGGATATGATTTATAGTTATACTATAAGATCATATTCACGAGTCAATATCGTGTCTTTTATCTCTACGTACATTTAAATTTAGTTAGCTTACTTTCTGCCTTATTAGAAGGCCTTCCTATAACAACTGGGTAGTTATTTTCGTGGGGTTGATTTATTACTATAAATCAATTTTACGAATCGAAATTGGTTAGAACAATATCTATCGTGGGGTTGATTTATTTCTATAAATCAATTTTACGAATTGATATTGTGATATCTATCGTGGGTTTGATGTGTAATCAACCTCACGAGTCGATATCGGATGTTTTGTATTGTCCACCACAAAACGCTGGCCCTCCGTGGGGCCCAACACACATACTGTAAGCGTTTCGCGGTTGCTTTGTTGTAGATTCGTAGCTAGTCTTTGACAAAAACTTAGGTAAGATAGGGTAGGTAGGGAGAAGAAGGACACCATCATTGAAAACTTATTGTTTTTCAAGGAGTATTTGTACTTGTTTCTAATAATATTTTGTTGTTAGGTGCTGTGGTGAATGAAGAAAACCAACGTTTCCTGTTGGCGATTACATCAACATGCTGGGAAGATTCATCAGCAGCAGAATCAACAGCTTCTCTTCAAACACATCCGAAGATGACTGCAAAGTCAACGCAGAATGTCTTCAAGACCGCTGCCTCCAACATCAATATAAGATAATTACTAGTTTTAAGTGGGTTGTATTTAATCGAGCACCAAAATATCAGCTCTAAATAATTCATATTCGATATCCAAAATACTAGTCTTTACTAATCTGTTTATCAATTTAAATATCAAATATTTATATTTGCTATTTGTCATATTAGCATTTAATTTTCCATGAAACTTATTTACTATTATATTTAAAGATCAGTTAGTATTTTTTATGCCTAATTATTATTTTTAGTATTCAGTTAATTATTTCAGACTATCAAAATATAATTTAACTAGGGTTAAAAATATATATTTTTGGTGTTTAATAAATATATTTCTGGCAAGAGCAACACAGTTCTTATTGATTATTTAAGATACAATGATTTCGGTGCTCATTTAAATTATTCCCTTTTTAAATTATTTGGGTAAAAGTCGGTTAAAAACAGTAATAAATATGTTGTTTTAAATTAATATAAAATAGCGCAATTGTGTACAAGGGAGAATGTAAGTGAAAGTGGACAGAGAGTGATTGATTTTATTCTGTGTGATGAATGATTGATGCTCGGTTTTTCACTACATTCTGACATTTATATGACATAATTATTTGTCACAATTTTGTTGAGCGACTTGGTCGTGTTAGAAGACCTAAAATAATTAGAACTATAGTAAAACCGTCAGAAGGGTATCATTAGAAATATATTTCAATATACATTTTACTATTTACTTTTTCATATACAATTTAATTCTTTTTTTATTGAGTTAATTTGTAATTTTACGTATTCCTCTTTCTTTGCCAATTTGCACCAATTTTTAATAATTTTTAATTGTCTGTCCCCATTATTTTTCTCTTTTTAAAATTATTTAAACTTGTGCTAGAATTTTAATGAACGCGTACCTGATCTAGAACTTAAATTTAATCTTGTACATTATTAATATTATTATCTTTGGACTAGAGAACTTTTAAAATTTTGACCCTACAGTAAATGAGGCAGAAATTTCCTCCCAACACTTTTCTTCTTCATCTTAACACAATACTTTATCAGTTTTTTTTTTCATTCTATACATGTTTTTAACTCTCACTAAATCTATTAATAATTTAACTTCATTGGTGGAAAAATTTGCAGCTCTTTTAATATTTTCCATCATGTGTATATAAATATATTTCTTATTTTGCCTGTGACAGAATATAAACTGAGGCAATGATTATAATTTTCTCAGAATCCCAAATTACACAACACCATAAAATTATGTTGACATTCAGTTTAGGTTCAGCTGAACTAGATTAATTTGATAAGTTATAAACAAAAAAATGTTGAGGCTCAAGTTCAAGGTTCAACTGAAAAACCGAGCATGAGAAGTGTATTTGATGGTGTCGCGTATACGTCTGGATAAAAGTTGGTGAATGAGGGTGTATAATAAGGATGTTAGAGATATGTCTGTTGAGTAAATAAATGAATGGTACGAATGATGAATCATATTGTGGAATGAATCAGATGAGAATGATGTTACGTGTAAAGAATGGCAAGGCTCCCGGCTTGAATGAGATGTTGATGTATGGAGGTGAGAGGTTATTTGACTCCTGATGATTGGAAATGCGCGCACGCAGTTAGAGTGTTTGAAGGTAGCGAGGCTGCGGTAGTGTCTGCGTTACCTGGTGCGGATGATGTTGTTGTAAATGATTTCAATAAATGAAGCAGAAAACGATTTAAATAATGTTAATTAATGATAATGTGTTAGTAGAATTAGTATTTAGTTTTATAAATTTGGCAATAACATTTATTGGTAGATATGGTTTACAAAACAAATTTACAAACACTTATATATTGTACAAATACAAACACATTGTTAATAGAGAGAGGGACTGTTTAGGGAATGTCCTTTAATGACAAGGTCTATGAACATCTAAATATTCATTCATTAGTTTCTGGTCGGCCCTAACGGATTTCTTCATTTTAAAAGCTTCAAGGAAAGTGAATCGATATCCTTACCTTTTATATGTAAAACTGACAAATTACATATAGAACTTTTATGATAAAAATCTATCAAGTGTTTAGCTAGATTAGACTGGGGACTTTTGGTCATATAATTATAACAATACTCTTTAAATCTAGTCTGGAAACTTTGTCCTGTTTGCTCTATATAAACAAATTCACAATCTTTACATTTAATTTAACAAAGGGTCTTTATTCATTAGTTTATTATTATTAGTATATAATGTCAAATTTCCTCCAATTCTTGGCCAATTCATGCCATTAACATAATTTAATTTTTTATAAATTGATTTAGATCTAGTTTCAAAGTGTACAGGATAAAATTAATTTCTTGTAATTGATCTAATTTTCTTATTTATTAGCTTCACAGTGATTTCTGCACTGTAACCATTGTTTGCTGCAATATTTAAAAAGATTTTAATTCAGATAAATTATAAGACGTTGCTAGCTTTATATTTACATTACATGGGTGATACAAATTAGTGGATTTCCTGTAAATATTAAAATTAAATTTATTGTTAATTTGTTCGATAGTGATGGCCAAGATATTTATGCTTTTATTAACTTTCACTTCAGTGGTGAATTATGTATTTTAATCAAATGAATTAAGGACATTTAGTAGTTTTTGCTCCTGGTGTAAACATCGTCGATATATCTATACCAAAAATCTAAATTTTTTAGGAGATATTTATTGGAATTGAGGAATATATTCTCAAAATTGTTGATGAATATTTCAGATAATAAAGACCCTCATTTTGTTAATTACAAATGTCACCAAAGAGCAAAAATAATTTGTTTGTAGACAAACTTCCAGCAAGTTTAAAGTTACATGGTTAACTTCAAGCTGTTTTTAATGATGTCTAGAAGTTTGAAAATTGGAATGGAAGTAAATTCCCAAAACCTCCCTCTCTCTATTAACAGAGTTAGTTTGTATTTGAACTACATATAAGTGTTTGCATAACCAAGTGTTTTTATTTATTAATTTTAAATCATGTTTCGCCGAATGCAAACAGCTTCATTAATTGAAATGATGAATGTGTTTGTGTTTGAGAAGAGCGATTGCAATGTTTCGGTGATGGATGATGTGAGATTGGAGATGAAATTAATGTGTTTGTATATTAGGGTAGTATATGATCGAGGTATGGACGTATTAATTGAGAGATTGAAAGAAGGATATCAGTGGGATGCAAGGTGCTCTGGGAACATTTGTTCAGAATACATTGGTGTATGTTGTATGATGACTCTGATATTGACATGAATGTTGTTGAAAGAGTGAGTATAAGTCAGATGAGATAGTTTAGGAATGTGGAACGTGTGTCGAATGGAAGATATGAATGAACTTGTATGAAAGAATTTATGAATGTATATGTATGTATTTATGTATGAAGAGTTGATGGTAGATTGAGCATGTGGTTGAAGCAAGGATGACTGAATGTTTCTGGGGTTCGTGTTACCCCATTTAATAAGATATTATCTTTACAACATATTTATTATTTGTTTAAACTGTATAATAATGAATGATTCACTTAAAAATTTAATGATGAATCGTTCTCATCTGTAACACAATACTTTGCTAGCTGACAATTTATTATACATACATATATATTTTTTATTGTAACATTAGCAGATTGTCAGCTACTGAAACATTGTGATACAGTGACAGTTAGTATAAAAAACAAACAAATTACGGATGATTAACTAGATTTTTCATTGTTAAACATTCCGGCATTATTTTATACAAATATATTTGAAGTAAATGATTGATATAAATAAATTTGAATCAGTTTTATTTTAAATATTATTCTGTAAACAACTTATGACCGATTTAAATAAAGTTAATCAAATCATCCTCCATCGATTATTTATACTAACAGTCAACATATTTTGTAAATAAAGATAATAAAATACTTTTACCCAAAATAATTGTATCAAAGTATTAATTCTAAAAGTTTCCATTATAATAATTAAATTGATTTTATTTTAAAAATTGGGAAAACTGACAGAATTGATATTTACTAATGATAATAACAAGTATATTTTAAGTAGATAGTTGACAATAACTTTGTTTAACACATATTTATTCTTTAAGAATGAGAAATAGATACCTATTGTAATAAGTTATACATACATCTTATTACAATATTCTTTATTCTTAAAAAATAAATCTGTTTTGAAGAGATTTATTGTGAATTATTTAATTTAAAAAATAGTTTTTATTGTTTAAGATAAATAAGTAAATAATATTATTGTAATTTAATATGTAAAAATAATAACAAATATGTTTTAAATAGATAGTTTACAATAACTTTGTTTAACACATATTTATTGTTTAAGAATAAGAAATAGGGTACCCATTGTAATAAGTTAACATATATCTTATTACAATATTCCTTATTCTTAAAGAATAAATGTGTGTTGAAGAGATTTATTGTGAATTATTTAATTTAAAATATAGTTTTATTGTTTAATATAAATAAGTTAATAAAATTGTTGTAATTCAGTATGTAAAAATAAATATGTTTTAAATAGATAGTTTAGAATAACTCTGTTTAAAACATATCTATTCTTTAAGAATAAGAAATATTGTAATAAGAAAACATACATCTTATAATACGTCTTATACTTCAAGAATAAATATATTTTAAATAGACTCATTCTAAATTAATTTATTTAAAAAATAGTTTGTATTATAAATAAAATGTACTTGTAGTTAATAATTCTAAAATAAAATGTTAGTAACACTTGTATACAACTTTGAAATAATAATAAATGTTTATTTATACATACCATGTTTTTTTTTTTATTTTAGGACTGGTACTGCCATCTGTTGGGGAATTTGTGAACTAAGTTGATATAATTAAATTTAATTGGATTAATTAATTTTATTTTTGACCGGTGCTGCCATCTATTGGTGAACTACGTCAATTCAATTGAATTTGAAATTTCAAACTAGCTAAAATTAATTTACAATAAAACAATTTTGTTTCTTTCTTATAAACTAGCTAAAATTAATTTACAATAAAACAATTTTGTTTCTTTCTTATAAACTAGCTAAAATTAATTTACAATAAAACAATTTTGTTTCTTTCTTATAAACTAGCTAAAATTAATTTACAATAAAACAATTTTGTTTCTTTCTTATAAACTAGCTAAAATTAATTTACAATAAAACAATTTTGTTTCTTTCTTATAAACTAGCTAAAATTAATTTACAATAAAACAATTTTGTTTCTTTCTTATAAACTAGCTAAAATTAATTTACAATAAAACAATTTTGTTTCTTTCTTATAAACTAGCTAAAATTAATTTACAATAAAACAATTTTGTTTCTTTCTTATAAACTAGCTAAAATTAATTTACAATAAAACAATTTTGTTTCTTTCTTATAAACTAGCTAAAATTAATTTACAATAAAACAATTTTGTTTCTTTCTTATAAACTAGCTAAAATTAATTTACAATAAAACAATTTTGTTTCTTTCTTATAAACTAGCTAAAATTAATTTACAATAAAACAATTTTGTTTCTTTCTTATAAACTAGCTAAAATTAATTTACAATAAAACAATTTTGTTTCTTTCTTATAAACTAGCTAAAATTAATTTACAATAAAACAATTTTGTTTCTTTCTTATAAACTAGCTAAAATTAATTTACAATAAAACAATTTTGTTTCTTTCTTATAAACTAGCTAAAATTAATTTACAATAAAACAATTTTGTTTCTTTCTTATAAACTAGCTAAAATTAATTTACAATAAAACAATTTTGTTTCTTTCTTATAAACTAGCTAAAATTAATTTACAATAAAACAATTTTGTTTCTTTCTTATAAACTAGCTAAAATTAATTTACAATAAAACAATTTTGTTTCTTTCTTATAAACTAGCTAAAATTAATTTACAATAAAACAATTTTGTTTCTTTCTTATAAACTAGCTAAAATTAATTTACAATAAAACAATTTTGTTTCTTTCTTATAAACTAGCTAAAATTAATTTACAATAAAACAATTTTGTTTCTTTCTTATAAACTAGCTAAAATTAATTTACAATAAAACAATTTTGTTTCTTTCTTATAAACTAGCTAAAATTAATTTACAATAAAACAATTTTGTTTCTTTCTTATAAACTAGCTAAAATTAATTTACAATAAAACAATTTTGTTTCTTTCTTATAAACTAGCTAAAATTAATTTACAATAAAACAATTTTGTTTCTTTCTTATAAACTAGCTAAAATTAATTTACAATAAAACAATTTTGTTTCTTTCTTATAAACTAGCTAAAATTAATTTACAATAAAACAATTTTGTTTCTTTCTTATAAACTAGCTAAAATTAATTTACAATAAAACAATTTTGTTTCTTTCTTATAAACTAGCTAAAATTAATTTACAATAAAACAATTTTGTTTCTTTCTTATAAACTAGCTAAAATTAATTTACAATAAAACAATTTTGTTTCTTTCTTATAAACTAGCTAAAATTAATTTACAATAAAACAATTTTGTTTCTTTCTTATAAACTAGCTAAAATTAATTTACAATAAAACAATTTTGTTTCTTTCTTATAAACTAGCTAAAATTAATTTACAATAAAACAATTTTGTTTCTTTCTTATAAACTAGCTAAAATTAATTTACAATAAAACAATTTTGTTTCTTTCTTATAAACTAGCTAAAATTAATTTACAATAAAACAATTTTGTTTCTTTCTTATAAACTAGCTAAAATTAATTTACAATAAAACAATTTTGTTTCTTTCTTATAAACTAGCTAAAATTAATTTACAATAAAACAATTTTGTTTCTTTCTTATAAACTAGCTAAAATTAATTTACAATAAAACAATTTTGTTTCTTTCTTATAAACTAGCTAAAATTAATTTACAATAAAACAATTTTGTTTCTTTCTTATAAACTAGCTAAAATTAATTTACAATAAAACAATTTTGTTTCTTTCTTATAAACTAGCTAAAATTAATTTACAATAAAACAATTTTGTTTCTTTCTTATAAACTAGCTAAAATTAATTTACAATAAAACAATTTTGTTTCTTTCTTATAAACTAGCTAAAATTAATTTACAATAAAACAATTTTGTTTCTTTCTTATAAACTAGCTAAAATTAATTTACAATAAAACAATTTTGTTTCTTTCTTATAAACTAGCTAAAATTAATTTACAATAAAACAATTTTGTTTCTTTCTTATAAACTAGCTAAAATTAATTTACAATAAAACAATTTTGTTTCTTTCTTATAAACTAGCTAAAATTAATTTACAATAAAACAATTTTGTTTCTTTCTTATAAACTAGCTAAAATTAATTTACAATAAAACAATTTTGTTTCTTTCTTATAAACTAGCTAAAATTAATTTACAATAAAACAATTTTGTTTCTTTCTTATAAACTAGCTAAAATTAATTTACAATAAAACAATTTTGTTTCTTTCTTATAAACTAGCTAAAATTAATTTACAATAAAACAATTTTGTTTCTTTCTTATAAACTAGCTAAAATTAATTTACAATAAAACAATTTTGTTTCTTTCTTATAAACTAGCTAAAATTAATTTACAATAAAACAATTTTGTTTCTTTCTTATAAACTAGCTAAAATTAATTTACAATAAAACAATTTTGTTTCTTTCTTATAAACTAGCTAAAATTAATTTACAATAAAACAATTTTGTTTCTTTCTTATAAACTAGCTAAAATTAATTTACAATAAAACAATTTTGTTTCTTTCTTATAAACTAGCTAAAATTAATTTACAATAAAACAATTTTGTTTCTTTCTTATAAACTAGCTAAAATTAATTTACAATAAAACAATTTTGTTTCTTTCTTATAAACTAGCTAAAATTAATTTACAATAAAACAATTTTGTTTCTTTCTTATAAACTAGCTAAAATTAATTTACAATAAAACAATTTTGTTTCTTTCTTATAAACTAGCTAAAATTAATTTACAATAAAACAATTTTGTTTCTTTCTTATAAACTAGCTAAAATTAATTTACAATAAAACAATTTTGTTTCTTTCTTATAAACTAGCTAAAATTAATTTACAATAAAACAATTTTGTTTCTTTCTTATAAACTAGCTAAAATTAATTTACAATAAAACAATTTTGTTTCTTTCTTATAAACTAGCTAAAATTAATTTACAATAAAACAATTTTGTTTCTTTCTTATAAACTAGCTAAAATTAATTTACAATAAAACAATTTTGTTTCTTTCTTATAAACTAGCTAAAATTAATTTACAATAAAACAATTTTGTTTCTTTCTTATAAACTAGCTAAAATTAATTTACAATAAAACAATTTTGTTTCTTTCTTATAAACTAGCTAAAATTAATTTACAATAAAACAATTTTGTTTCTTTCTTATAAACTAGCTAAAATTAATTTACAATAAAACAATTTTGTTTCTTTCTTATAAACTAGCTAAAATTAATTTACAATAAAACAATTTTGTTTCTTTCTTATAAACTAGCTAAAATTAATTTACAATAAAACAATTTTGTTTCTTTCTTATAAACTAGCTAAAATTAATTTACAATAAAACAATTTTGTTTCTTTCTTATAAACTAGCTAAAATTAATTTACAATAAAACAATTTTGTTTCTTTCTTATAAACTAGCTAAAATTAATTTACAATAAAACAATTTTGTTTCTTTCTTATAAACTAGCTAAAATTAATTTACAATAAAACAATTTTGTTTCTTTCTTATAAACTAGCTAAAATTAATTTACAATAAAACAATTTTGTTTCTTTCTTATAAACTAGCTAAAATTAATTTACAATAAAACAATTTTGTTTCTTTCTTATAAACTAGCTAAAATTAATTTACAATAAAACAATTTTGTTTCTTTCTTATAAACTAGCTAAAATTAATTTACAATAAAACAATTTTGTTTCTTTCTTATAAACTAGCTAAAATTAATTTACAATAAAACAATTTTGTTTCTTTCTTATAAACTAGCTAAAATTAATTTACAATAAAACAATTTTGTTTCTTTCTTATAAACTAGCTAAAATTAATTTACAATAAAACAATTTTGTTTCTTTCTTATAAACTAGCTAAAATTAATTTACAATAAAACAATTTTGTTTCTTTCTTATAAACTAGCTAAAATTAATTTACAATAAAACAATTTTGTTTCTTTCTTATAAACTAGCTAAAATTAATTTACAATAAAACAATTTTGTTTCTTTCTTATAAACTAGCTAAAATTAATTTACAATAAAACAATTTTGTTTCTTTCTTATAAACTAGCTAAAATTAATTTACAATAAAACAATTTTGTTTCTTTCTTATAAACTAGCTAAAATTAATTTACAATAAAACAATTTTGTTTCTTTCTTATAAACTAGCTAAAATTAATTTACAATAAAACAATTTTGTTTCTTTCTTATAAACTAGCTAAAATTAATTTACAATAAAACAATTTTGTTTCTTTCTTATAAACTAGCTAAAATTAATTTACAATAAAACAATTTTGTTTCTTTCTTATAAACTAGCTAAAATTAATTTACAATAAAACAATTTTGTTTCTTTCTTATAAACTAGCTAAAATTAATTTACAATAAAACAATTTTGTTTCTTTCTTATAAACTAGCTAAAATTAATTTACAATAAAACAATTTTGTTTCTTTCTTATAAACTAGCTAAAATTAATTTACAATAAAACAATTTTGTTTCTTTCTTATAAACTAGCTAAAATTAATTTACAATAAAACAATTTTGTTTCTTTCTTATAAACTAGCTAAAATTAATTTACAATAAAACAATTTTGTTTCTTTCTTATAAACTAGCTAAAATTAATTTACAATAAAACAATTTTGTTTCTTTCTTATAAACTAGCTAAAATTAATTTACAATAAAACAATTTTGTTTCTTTCTTATAAACTAGCTAAAATTAATTTACAATAAAACAATTTTGTTTCTTTCTTATAAACTAGCTAAAATTAATTTACAATAAAACAATTTTGTTTCTTTCTTATAAACTAGAATTATTTTTTCCATTTTATATGTGCAATTGGTATTTGCAATTTACTTAGAATTATTTTTTCCATTTTATATGTGCAATTGGTATTTGCAATTTACTTAGAATTATTTTTTCCATTTTATATGTGCAATTGGTATTTGCAATTTACTTAGAATTATTTTTTCCATTTTATATGTGCAATTGGTATTTGCAATTTACTTAGAATTATTTTTTCCATTTTATATGTGCAATTGGTATTTGCAATTTACTTAGAATTATTTTTTCCATTTTATATGTGCAATTGGTATTTGCAATTTACTTAGAATTATTTTTTCCATTTTATATGTGCAATTGGTATTTGCAATTTACTTAGAATTATTTTTTCCATTTTATATGTGCAATTGGTATTTGCAATTTACTTAGAATTATTTTTTCCATTTTATATGTGCAATTGGTATTTGCAATTTACTTAGAATTATTTTTTCCATTTTATATGTGCAATTGGTATTTGCAATTTACTTAGAATTATTTTTTCCATTTTATATGTGCAATTGGTATTTGCAATTTACTTAGAATTATTTTTTCCATTTTATATGTGCAATTGGTATTTGCAATTTACTTAGAATTATTTTTTCCATTTTATATGTGCAATTGGTATTTGCAATTTACTTAGAATTATTTTTTCCATTTTATATGTGCAATTGGTATTTGCAATTTACTTAGAATTATTTTTTCCATTTTATATGTGCAATTGGTATTTGCAATTTACTTAGAATTATTTTTTCCATTTTATATGTGCAATTGGTATTTGCAATTTACTTAGAATTATTTTTTCCATTTTATATGTGCAATTGGTATTTGCAATTTACTTAGAATTATTTTTTCCATTTTATATGTGCAATTGGTATTTGCAATTTACTTAGAATTATTTTTTCCATTTTATATGTGCAATTGGTATTTGCAATTTACTTAGAATTATTTTTTCCATTTTATATGTGCAATTGGTATTTGCAATTTACTTAGAATTATTTTTTCCATTTTATATGTGCAATTGGTATTTGCAATTTACTTAGAATTATTTTTTCCATTTTATATGTGCAATTGGTATTTGCAATTTACTTAGAATTATTTTTTCCATTTTATATGTGCAATTGGTATTTGCAATTTACTTAGAATTATTTTTTCCATTTTATATGTGCAATTGGTATTTGCAATTTACTTAGAATTATTTTTTCCATTTTATATGTGCAATTGGTATTTGCAATTTACTTAGAATTATTTTTTCCATTTTATATGTGCAATTGGTATTTGCAATTTACTTAGAATTATTTTTTCCATTTTATATGTGCAATTGGTATTTGCAATTTACTTAGAATTATTTTTTCCATTTTATATGTGCAATTGGTATTTGCAATTTACTTAGAATTATTTTTTCCATTTTATATGTGCAATTGGTATTTGCAATTTACTTAGAATTATTTTTTCCATTTTATATGTGCAATTGGTATTTGCAATTTACTTAGAATTATTTTTTCCATTTTATATGTGCAATTGGTATTTGCAATTTACTTAGAATTATTTTTTCCATTTTATATGTGCAATTGGTATTTGCAATTTACTTAGAATTATTTTTTCCATTTTATATGTGCAATTGGTATTTGCAATTTACTTAGAATTATTTTTTCCATTTTATATGTGCAATTGGTATTTGCAATTTACTTAGAATTATTTTTTCCATTTTATATGTGCAATTGGTATTTGCAATTTACTTAGAATTATTTTTTCCATTTTATATGTGCAATTGGTATTTGCAATTTACTTAGAATTATTTTTTCCATTTTATATGTGCAATTGGTATTTGCAATTTACTTAGAATTATTTTTTCCATTTTATATGTGCAATTGGTATTTGCAATTTACTTAGAATTATTTTTTCCATTTTATATGTGCAATTGGTATTTGCAATTTACTTAGAATTATTTTTTCCATTTTATATGTGCAATTGGTATTTGCAATTTACTTAGAATTATTTTTTCCATTTTATATGTGCAATTGGTATTTGCAATTTACTTAGAATTATTTTTTCCATTTTATATGTGCAATTGGTATTTGCAATTTACTTAGAATTATTTTTTCCATTTTATATGTGCAATTGGTATTTGCAATTTACTTAGAATTATTTTTTCCATTTTATATGTGCAATTGGTATTTGCAATTTACTTAGAATTATTTTTTCCATTTTATATGTGCAATTGGTATTTGCAATTTACTTAGAATTATTTTTTCCATTTTATATGTGCAATTGGTATTTGCAATTTACTTAGAATTATTTTTTCCATTTTATATGTGCAATTGGTATTTGCAATTTACTTAGAATTATTTTTTCCATTTTATATGTGCAATTGGTATTTGCAATTTACTTAGAATTATTTTTTCCATTTTATATGTGCAATTGGTATTTGCAATTTACTTAGAATTATTTTTTCCATTTTATATGTGCAATTGGTATTTGCAATTTACTTAGAATTATTTTTTCCATTTTATATGTGCAATTGGTATTTGCAATTTACTTAGAATTATTTTTTCCATTTTATATGTGCAATTGGTATTTGCAATTTACTTAGAATTATTTTTTCCATTTTATATGTGCAATTGGTATTTGCAATTTACTTAGAATTATTTTTTCCATTTTATATGTGCAATTGGTATTTGCAATTTACTTAGAATTATTTTTTCCATTTTATATGTGCAATTGGTATTTGCAATTTACTTAGAATTATTTTTTCCATTTTATATGTGCAATTGGTATTTGCAATTTACTTAGAATTATTTTTTCCATTTTATATGTGCAATTGGTATTTGCAATTTACTTAGAATTATTTTTTCCATTTTATATGTGCAATTGGTATTTGCAATTTACTTAGAATTATTTTTTCCATTTTATATGTGCAATTGGTATTTGCAATTTACTTAGAATTATTTTTTCCATTTTATATGTGCAATTGGTATTTGCAATTTACTTAGAATTATTTTTTCCATTTTATATGTGCAATTGGTATTTGCAATTTACTTAGAATTATTTTTTCCATTTTATATGTGCAATTGGTATTTGCAATTTACTTAGAATTATTTTTTCCATTTTATATGTGCAATTGGTATTTGCAATTTACTTAGAATTATTTTTTCCATTTTATATGTGCAATTGGTATTTGCAATTTACTTAGAATTATTTTTTCCATTTTATATGTGCAATTGGTATTTGCAATTTACTTAGAATTATTTTTTCCATTTTATATGTGCAATTGGTATTTGCAATTTACTTAGAATTATTTTTTCCATTTTATATGTGCAATTGGTATTTGCAATTTACTTAGAATTATTTTTTCCATTTTATATGTGCAATTGGTATTTGCAATTTACTTAGAATTATTTTTTCCATTTTATATGTGCAATTGGTATTTGCAATTTACTTAGAATTATTTTTTCCATTTTATATGTGCAATTGGTATTTGCAATTTACTTAGAATTATTTTTTCCATTTTATATGTGCAATTGGTATTTGCAATTTACTTAGAATTATTTTTTCCATTTTATATGTGCAATTGGTATTTGCAATTTACTTAGAATTATTTTTTCCATTTTATATGTGCAATTGGTATTTGCAATTTACTTAGAATTATTTTTTCCATTTTATATGTGCAATTGGTATTTGCAATTTACTTAGAATTATTTTTTCCATTTTATATGTGCAATTGGTATTTGCAATTTACTTAGAATTATTTTTTCCATTTTATATGTGCAATTGGTATTTGCAATTTATTTTTTCCATTTATATGTGCAATTGGTATTTGCAATTTATTTTTTCCATTTTATATGTGCAATTGGTATTTGCAATTTATTTTTTCCATTTTATATGTGCAATTGGTATTAATTTATTTATTTTATTAAATATATGTGTGCGTTATTTATTTATTTTATTAAATATATGTGTGCGTTATTTATTTATTTTATTAAATATATGTGTGCGTTATTTATTTATTTTATTAAATATATGTGTGCGTTATTTATTTATTTTATTAAATATATGTGTGCGTTATTTATTTATTTTATTAAATATATGTGTGCGTTATTTATTTATTTTATTAAATATATGTGTGCGTTATTTATTTATTTTATTAAATATATGTGTGCGTTATTTATTTATTTTATTAAATATATGTGTGCGTTATTTATTTATTTTATTAAATATATGTGTGCGTTATTTATTTATTTTATTAAATATATGTGTGCGTTATTTATTTATTTTATTAAATATATGTGTGCGTTATTTATTTATTTTATTAAATATATGTGTGCGTTATTTATTTATTTTATTAAATATATGTGTGCGTTATTTATTTATTTTATTAAATATATGTGTGCGTTATTTATTTATTTTATTAAATATATGTGTGCGTTATTTATTTATTTTATTAAATATATGTGTGCGTTATTTATTTATTTTATTAAATATATGTGTGCGTTATTTATTTATTTTATTAAATATATGTGTGCGTTATTTATTTATTTTATTAAATATATGTGTGCGTTATTTATTTATTTTATTAAATATATGTGTGCGTTATTTATTTATTTTATTAAATATATGTGTGCGTTATTTATTTATTTTATTAAATATATGTGTGCGTTATTTATTTATTTTATTAAATATATGTGTGCGTTATTTATTTATTTTATTAAATATATGTGTGCGTTATTTATTTATTTTATTAAATATATGTGTGCGTTATTTATTTATTTTATTAAATATATGTGTGCGTTATTTATTTATTTTATTAAATATATGTGTGCGTTATTTATTTATTTTATTAAATATATGTGTGCGTTATTTATTTATTTTATTAAATATATGTGTGCGTTATTTATTTATTTTATTAAATATATGTGTGCGTTATTTATTTATTTTATTAAATATATGTGTGCGTTATTTATTTATTTTATTAAATATATGTGTGCGTTATTTATTTATTTTATTAAATATATGTGTGCGTTATTTATTTATTTTATTAAATATATGTGTGCGTTATTTATTTATTTTATTAAATATATGTGTGCGTTATTTATTTATTTTATTAAATATATGTGTGCGTTATTTATTTATTTTATTAAATATATGTGTGCGTTATTTATTTATTTTATTAAATATATGTGTGCGTTATTTATTTATTTTATTAAATATATGTGTGCGTTATTTATTTATTTTATTAAATATATGTGTGCGTTATTTATTTATTTTATTAAATATATGTGTGCGTTATTTATTTATTTTATTAAATATATGTGTGCGTTATTTATTTATTTTATTAAATATATGTGTGCGTTATTTATTTATTTTATTAAATATATGTGTGCGTTATTTATTTATTTTATTAAATATATGTGTGCGTTATTTATTTATTTTATTAAATATATGTGTGCGTTATTTATTTATTTTATTAAATATATGTGTGCGTTATTTATTTATTTTATTAAATATATGTGTGCGTTATTTATTTATTTTATTAAATATATGTGTGCGTTATTTATTTATTTTATTAAATATATGTGTGCGTTATTTATTTATTTTATTAAATATATGTGTGCGTTATTTATTTATTTTATTAAATATATGTGTGCGTTATTTATTTATTTTATTAAATATATGTGTGCGTTATTTATTTATTTTATTAAATATATGTGTGCGTTATTTATTTATTTTATTAAATATATGTGTGCGTTATTTATTTATTTTATTAAATATATGTGTGCGTTATTTATTTATTTTATTAAATATATGTGTGCGTTATTTATTTATTTTATTAAATATATGTGTGCGTTATTTATTTATTTTATTAAATATATGTGTGCGTTATTTATTTATTTTATTAAATATATGTGTGCGTTATTTATTTATTTTATTAAATATATGTGTGCGTTATTTATTTATTTTATTAAATATATGTGTGCGTTATTTATTTATTTTATTAAATATATGTGTGCGTTATTTATTTATTTTATTAAATATATGTGTGCGTTATTTATTTATTTTATTAAATATATGTGTGCGTTATTTATTTATTTTATTAAATATATGTGTGCGTTATTTATTTATTTTATTAAATATATGTGTGCGTTATTTATTTATTTTATTAAATATATGTGTGCGTTATTTATTTATTTTATTAAATATATGTGTGCGTTATTTATTTATTTTATTAAATATATGTGTGCGTTATTTATTTATTTTATTAAATATATGTGTGCGTTATTTATTTATTTTATTAAATATATGTGTGCGTTATTTATTTATTTTATTAAATATATGTGTGCGTTATTTATTTATTTTATTAAATATATGTGTGCGTTATTTATTTATTTTATTAAATATATGTGTGCGTTATTTATTTATTTTATTAAATATATGTGTGCGTTATTTATTTATTTTATTAAATATATGTGTGCGTTATTTATTTATTTTATTAAATATATGTGTGCGTTATTTATTTATTTTATTAAATATATGTGTGCGTTATTTATTTATTTTATTAAATATATGTGTGCGTTATTTATTTATTTTATTAAATATATGTGTGCGTTATTTATTTATTTTATTAAATATATGTGTGCGTTATTTATTTATTTTATTAAATATATGTGTGCGTTATTTATTTATTTTATTAAATATATGTGTGCGTTATTTATTTATTTTATTAAATATATGTGTGCGTTATTTATTTATTTTATTAAATATATGTGTGCGTTATTTATTTATTTTATTAAATATATGTGTGCGTTATTTATTTATTTTATTAAATATATGTGTGCGTTATTTATTTATTTTATTAAATATATGTGTGCGTTATTTATTTATTTTATTAAATATATGTGTGCGTTATTTATTTATTTTATTAAATATATGTGTGCGTTATTTATTTATTTTATTAAATATATGTGTGCGTTATTTATTTATTTTATTAAATATATGTGTGCGTTATTTATTTATTTTATTAAATATATAGGTATATACATATATTATTAAATATATAGGTATATACATATATTATTAAATATATAGGTATATACATATATATATATATAGGTATATACATATATATATATATAGGTATATACATATATATAGGTATATACATATATATAGGTATATACATATATATAGGTATATACATATATATAGGTATATACATATATATATACATATATATATACATATATATATATATATATATATATATATATATATATATATATATATATATATATATATATATATATATATATATATACCTCTAAACCTCTAAACCGCTAAACCTCTAAACCTCTAAACCTCTAAACCGCTAAACCTCTAAACCTCTAAACCTCTAAACCTCTAAACCGCTAAACCTCTAAACCGCTAAACCTCTAAACTTCTTAACCTCTAAACTTCTAAACCTCTATACTACTATACCTCGATACCACTATACCTCGATACCTCTATGTCTCTATACGTTAAACAAGTATGTAGCACATCAAACAATATTCACCTGAAAGAATATCTTATAGTCCAGCACAATAATGCAGGCCAGTTATAGATAACTAAATTAAAGGGCTTTTGCGTAAGACACCAGGTGTACGAAAAGTATATCTCAATTGTAAACAAATTATTCATAATTTTTTTTCTCATTTTAATATACTGATTTATTTTATGGACTACAGACTTTTTAGACTAATTAAAATATAAATAAATGATATTATCACTTACATTTTTTTCCTGAACGGTGTGATTCTACAAGTGAAGCGGTTGACAGCATTGGATCAAACAGCCAGCTCGACTCCCGGGACTGAATGCCGATGCAGCAAAGAGTTGCGTAAACTGCAAGAGCTCAGAGAATACATATAAAATGTGGTCATTTATTTGCTACAGGAACATCATTTCAATTACAGTAGTTTTATATATATATATATATATATATATATATATATATATATATATATATATATATATATATATATATATATGTATATATACATATTTTAATAAGATGTATGTTTTCACAAACAACTTATTACAATATATGTTATTCTTAAAGAATAAATATGGTTTAAATAGAATTGTTGTAAATTATCTATTTAAAACATATTTATTATTGTTCTTACATTACTAAGTTACAATAATTTTATTTATTTATTTATTAAGTTTAAACAATAAAAACTATGTTTAAATTAATCAATTTGCAAGAACTCTATTTAAAACATATTTCTTCTTTAAGAATAAGGAATATTGTAATAAGATGTATGAATAACTTATTACAATGGGTACCCTATTTCTTATTCTTAAAACAATAAATATGTGTTAAACAAAGTTATTGTCAACTATCTATTTAAAACATATTTGTTATTATTTTTACATATTAAATTACAATAATATTATTTACTTATTTATCTTAAACAATAAAAACTATATTTTAAATTAAATAATTCACAATAAATCTCTTCAAAACAGATTTATTTTTTAAGAATAAAGAATATTGTAATAAGATGTATGTATAATAACTTATTACAATAGGTATCTATTTCTTATTTTTAAACAATAAATATGTGTTAAACAAAGTTATTGTCAACTATCTACTTAAAATATATTTGTTATTATCATTAGTAAATATCAATTCTGTCAGTTTTCCAAATTTTTAAAATAAAATCAATTTAATTATTATAATGGAAACTTTTAGAATTAATACTTTGATACAATTATTTTGGGTAAAAGTATTTCATTATCTTTATTTACAAAATATGTTGACTGTTAGTATAAATAATCGATGGAGGATGATTTGATTAACTTTATTTAAATCGGTCATAAGTTGTTTACAGAATAATATTTCAAATAAAACTGATTCAAATTTATTTATATCAATCATTTACTTCAAATATATTTGTATAAAATAATGCCGGAATGTTTAACAATGAAAAATCTAGTTAATCTTCCGTAATTTGTTTGTTTTTTATACTAACTGTCACTGTATCACAATGTTTCAGTAGCTGACAATCTGCTAATGTTACAATAAAAAATATATATGTATGTATAATAAATTGTCAGCTAGCAAAGTATTGTGTTACAGATGAGAACGATTCATCATTAAATTTTTAAGTGAATCATTCATTATTATATAGTTTAAACAAATAATAAATATGTTGTAAAGATAATATCTTATTAAATGGGGTAACACGAACCCCAGAAACATTCAGTCATCCTTGCTTCAACCACATGCTCAATCTACCATCAACTCTTCATACATAAATACATACATATACATTCATAAATTCTTTCATACAAGTTCATTCATATCTTCCATTCGACACACGTTCCACATTCCTAAACTATCTCATCTGACTTATACTCACTCTTTCAACAACATTCATGTCAATATCAGAGTCATCATACAACATACACCAATGTATTCTGAACAAATGTTCCCAGAGCACCTTGCATCCCACTGATATCCTTCTTTCAATCTCTCAATTAATACGTCCATACCTCGATCATATACTACCCTAATATACAAACACATTAATTTCATCTCCAATCTCACATCATCCATCACCGAAACATTGCAATCGCGCTTCTCAAACACAAACACATTCATCATTTCAATTAATGAAGCTGTTTGCATTCGGCGAAACATGATTTAAAATTAATAAATAAAAACACTTGGTTATGCAAACACTTATATGTAGTTCAAATACAAACTAACTCTGTTAATAGAGAGAGGGAGGTTTTGGGAATTTACTTCCATTCCAATTTTCAAACTTCTAGACATCATTAAAAACAGCTTGAAGTTAACCATGTAACTTTAAACTTGCTGGAAGTTTGTCTACAAACAAATTATTTTTGCTCTTTGGTGACATTTATAATTAACAAAATGAGGGTCTTTATTATCTGAAATATTCATCAACAATTTTGAGAATATATTCCTCAATTCCAATAAATATCTCCTAAAAAATTTAGATTTTTGGTATAGATATATCGACGATGTTTACACCAGGAGCAACAACTACTAAATGTCCTTAATTCATTTGATTAAAATACATAATTCACCACTGAAGTGAAAGTTAATAAAAGCATAAATATCTTGGCCATTACTATCGAACAAATTAACAATAAATTTAATTTTAATATTTACAGGAAACCCACTAATTTGTATCACCCATGTAATGTAAATATAAAGCTAGCAACGTCTTATAATTTATCTGAATTAAAATCATTTTAAATATTGCAGCAAACAATGGTTACAGTGCAGAAATCACTGTGAAGCTAATAAATAAGAAAATTAGATCAATTACAAGAAATTAATTTTATCCTGTACACTTTGAAACTAGATCTAAATCAATTTATAAAAAATTAAATTATGTTAATGGCATGAATCGTAGTATGGCCAAGAATTGGAGGAAATTTGACATTATATACTAATAATAATAAACTAATGAATAAAGACCCTTTGTTAAATTAAATGTAAAGATTGTGAATTTGTTTATATAGAGCAAACAGGACAAAGTTTCCAGACTAGATTTAAAGAGTATTGTTATAATTATATGACCAAAAGTCCCCAGTCTAATCTAGCTAAACACTTGATAGATTTTTATCATAAAAGTTCTATATGTAATTTGTCAGTTCTACATATAAAAGGTAAGGATATCGATTCACTTTCCTTGAAGCTTTTAAAATTAAGAAATCCGTTAGGGCCGACCAGAAACTAATGAATGAATATTTAGATGTTCATAGACCTTGTCATTAAAGGACATTCCCTAAACAGTCCCTCTCTCTATTAACAATGTGTTTGTATTTGTACAATATATAAGTGTTTGTAAATTTGTTTTGTAAACCATATCTACCAATAAATGTTATTGCCAAATTTATAAAACTAAATACTAATTCTACTAACACATTATCATTAATTAACATTATTTAAATCGTTTTCTGCTTCATTTATTGAAATCATTTACAACATCATCCGCACCAGGTAACGCAGACACTACCGCAGCCTCGCTACCTTCAAACACTCTAACTGCGTGCGCGCATTTCCAATCATCAGGAGTCAAATAACCTCTCACCTCCATACATCAACATCTCATTCAAGCCGGGAGCCTTGCCATTCTTTACACGTAACATCATTCTCATCTGATTCATTCCACAATATAATTCATCATTCGTACCATTCATTTATTTACTCAACAGACATATCTCTAACATCCTTATTATACACCCTCATTCACCAACTTTTATCCAGACGTATACGCGACACCATCAAATACACTTCTCATGCTCGGTTTTTCAGTTGAACCTTGAACTTGAGCCTCAACATTTTTTTGTTTATAACTTATCAAATTAATCTAGTTCAGCTGAACCTAAACTGAATGTCAACATAATTTTATGGTGTTGTGTAATTTGGGATTCTGAGAAAATTATAATCATTGCCTCAGTTTATATTCTGTCACAGGCAAAATAAGAAATATATTTATATACACATGATGGAAAATATTAAAAGAGCTGCAAATTTTTCCACCAATGAAGTTAAATTATTAATAGATTTAGTGAGAGTTAAAAACATGTATAGAATGAAAAAAAAAACTGATAAAGTATTGTGTTAAGATGAAGAAGAAAAGTGTTGGGAGGAAATTTCTGCCTCATTTACTGTAGGGTCAAAATTTTAAAAGTTCTCTAGTCCAAAGATAATAATATTAATAATGTACAAGATTAAATTTAAGTTCTAGATCAGGTACGCGTTCATTAAAATTCTAGCACAAGTTTAAATAATTTTAAAAAGAGAAAAATAATGGGGACAGACAATTAAAAATTATTAAAAATTGGTGCAAATTGGCAAAGAAAGAGGAATACGTAAAATTACAAATTAACTCAATAAAAAAAGAATTAAATTGTATATGAAAAAGTAAATAGTAAAATGTATATTGAAATATATTTCTAATGATACCCTTCTGACGGTTTTACTATAGTTCTAATTATTTTAGGTCTTCTAACACGACCAAGTCGCTCAACAAAATTGTGACAAATAATTATGTCATATAAATGTCAGAATGTAGTGAAAAACCGAGCATCAATCATTCATCACACAGAATAAAATCAATCACTCTCTGTCCACTTTCACTTACATTCTCCCTTGTACACAATTGCGCTATTTTATATTAATTTAAAACAACATATTTATTACTGTTTTTAACCGACTTTTACCCAAATAATTTAAAAAGGGAATAATTTAAATGAGCACCGAAATCATTGTATCTTAAATAATCAATAAGAACTGTGTTGCTCTTGCCAGAAATATATTTATTAAACACCAAAAATATATATTTTTAACCCTAGTTAAATTATATTTTGATAGTCTGAAATAATTAACTGAATACTAAAAATAATAATTAGGCATAAAAAATACTAACTGATCTTTAAATATAATAGTAAATAAGCTTCATGGAAAATTAAATGCTAATATGACAAATAGCAAATATAAATATTTGATATTTAAATTGATAAACAGATTAGTAAAGACTAGTATTTTGGATATCGAATATGAATTATTTAGAGCTGATATTTTGGTGCTCGATTAAATACAACCCACTTAAAACTAGTAATTATCTTATATTGATGTTGGAGGCAGCGGTCTTGAAGACATTCTGCGTTGACTTTGCAGTCATCTTCGGATGTGTTTGAAGAGAAGCTGTTGATTCTGCTGCTGATGAATCTTCCCAGCATGTTGATGTAATCGCCAACAGGAAACGTTGGTTTTCTTCATTCACCACAGCACCTAACAACAAAATATTATTAGAAACAAGTACAAATACTCCTTGAAAAACAATAAGTTTTCAATGATGGTGTCCTTCTTCTCCCTACCTACCCTATCTTACCTAAGTTTTTGTCAAAGACTAGCTACGAATCTACAACAAAGCAACCGCGAAACGCTTACAGTATGTGTGTTGGGCCCCACGGAGGGCCAGCGTTTTGTGGTGGACAATACAAAACATCCGATATCGACTCGTGAGGTTGATTACACATCAAACCCACGATAGATATCACAATATCAATTCGTAAAATTGATTTATAGAAATAAATCAACCCCACGATAGATATTGTTCTAACCAATTTCGATTCGTAAAATTGATTTATAGTAATAAATCAACCCCACGAAAATAACTACCCAGTTGTTATAGGAAGGCCTTCTAATAAGGCAGAAAGTAAGCTAACTAAATTTAAATGTACGTAGAGATAAAAGACACGATATTGACTCGTGAATATGATCTTATAGTATAACTATAAATCATATCCACGATAAGATATCAGTCAAGTGTTAGGAAGAACCTGAAAGAGAATCACATTTTACGTAGTCTTCAATAAAGGTGCCATCTTTTTCTCCCTACCTACCCTATCTTGTCAAGTTAGCAAAACGTTGAGCATATTCCGTGCCCACGACCTCTCGGTTCACCGCCTACCAACCTACCCGACTGCTGGGAAGATTTCGCAGTGCTCGAACAGTCGAATTATGTCTAGATCTCCCAATGAATCATTGGACAATATGGTTCCTGTGATTCGATAACTCGACCACCCAAGACATCGGCTTACACCTTCTAGCTACACACAGAAGCACGTTCGCAAGGGACTCGCCCCACCCGCATCACGAAACGCTTACAAACTTGCCTCCTGGTGATAGGATGTATGTTGGGGCCCCACGTGGGGCCAGCGTTTTTTGGTGGATAATACAAAATACACGATATCGACTCGTGAGGTTGATTTCAAATCAAACCCACGATAGATATCGATCTACACAATTTCGATTCGTAAAATTGATTTATAGTAATAAATCAACCCCACGAAAAGAACTACACACAGTTAGGATGGCCTCCTATTAAGGCAGCAACTAACTAACTAAATTAAAATGTACGTAGTGAGTGAACAATAAAAACAAACACGATATCGACTCGAGAAGTTGATCTTATAGTATAACTATAAATCAAGCCCACGATACGATATCGGTTATGAAGTTATGAAGGCCTTTAAATAAGGCAGACAAAAGTTAAATTACACGACGACGACGTTTGTTTGGCAAGTGAACTTCTTGTTGCAGACTCGCAGCGACCTACTTAAAATTAAAGTGAATTTGAAACATACACAACATATACACATCTAACATACACTTCAAATACAATATTACTCAGTTTACTGTTATTATTATTAGAAATTATTAATTACTCATTAAATAATATACTATTTTTTGAATTTAGCAATTTACTTTTAAAACACTTTAAACAAATATTTCTCACATCTAACAATAAATGAAATTAAAAGACAGCAGATGTATGTTAAGGCTGTGTCTCAATAAAATTCTAAATAAATTATTAATAATTTCTTTTCTCATTTTTTAGATTAATTAAAATATAAATAACGAAATTTGTACTCATCTTTTGTTCCTGAAGTGTGTTGAAGCAACCGGTGGACAGCGTGGACAACTTGGGCATGGCGCTAGAGTCCTGGGACTGAATGCCGCATTCAAATATGCATGCAAAACAGAATTTAAAATAAGCATCTATCATTAAAAATATAAAGGATAAGCCTGGTAAGCTACCTTAACTTCTTCTCCTTTTACCGAGAGAACCTTATTTCTTTTATCTTTTGTTCTAATGAGGAATAAATGGGCGAAATTTGATGAATGTAAGTTTGGTACGTGGAATGTTAGAGGTATAAATGGAAAAGAAAATGAATTGGTGACTATAATGCGTGTGTATAATGTAGATGTTTTGTGTGTGAGCGAGACAAAGCGGAAAGGCTGTAATGAAGAAGAGGTAGATTGGATTGTTTTGCTTGTGGTCGGGTGTTGCAGAGAATGAACGGGCAAAACATGGTGTAGGAGTGCTTGTTAGTGAAAGGATGAAACCGTTTGTAAGAGATTATAGTTGTATTTCATCGCGAATTCTTTGGCTGAGACTTAAGGTAGGCTTTCATAGAATCTTCGTTGTGTCAGTTTATGGCCCAACTGAATCCGAAAGTGATCTTGAGAAAGATCAATTTTGGAATTTGTTAGATAGTGTGATTGATTCGTGTGATCCAGGTGAAAAAGTTATCGTATGTGGTGATTTGAATGGTTGGGTGGGAGTAAAGAGAAGCATGTCTGGGAATGTATTGGGTAAATATGGTGATGTGAGAGTGAATGAAAACGGTAGGAAAATAGTATCCTTCTGCTTAGAGCGTGATCTTTTCGTTTCCAACTCTGTCTTTAAACATAAATTAGCTCACTTGTATACATGGGAGAATGTGAGGGAGAATAGGCGGAGTGTGATTGATTTTATGTTGTATGATGAACGACTAAGAAGTTTAGTTGTGGATACGCGTGTGAAGCGTGGGGCTGAATTGGGTACGAATGATCATTATTTGGTGGTGTCGCGTATACGTCTGGATAAATGTTGGCGAATGAGGGTAAAAGGCACCGAAAAAATGTTTCGTGTGAAATCTAGTGTACTACAGAATGAGGATATTAGAGATCTGTTTGTTGAGAAAATAAATGAATCTTTGCCTGTATGTGAGCCTAATTTTGAATGCAGCATAAATGATGTTTGGATGAAATTTAAGGATACAGTTCTTAAATGTGCAAAAGAAGTTTGTGGTGAATCCAGATTAGGCTCTTGTCCAAGGAATGCATGGTGGAATGATGAAGTGAAAGAAGCAATTGAAGAGAAAAAGAGAGCGTATTTGCGATTTCTACATGTAAAAGATGTGCCTGGATGAATGTTTGCTAAAATATAAAAGGTTAAATAAACATGTTAAGAGAGTAGTGAGATAAAGTAAGGTGCGTTTTGATGATTTGATGAGTGAAAGAATGACGAATGATTTTACTATGAATAAAAGAATGTTTTGGTTGAGTGTGAAGAGATTGAGAGGTGGTAATGTAAGGGCGGTAAAAGCGATTAAGAGTGCGAATGGTGAGTTATTGTGGAATGAATTAGACGTTAGAAATAGATGGTGTGAGTATTTTAGAGGCTTATATGGTAGCGTAAATGGATCGAATTGTTGTAGTGAAAATTCAAGAGAAAATGTTAGAAGTGATGAATGGGATATAGATGAAAGTGATGTTAGTTTTGCATTGTTACGTTTGAAGAATGGTAAAGCTCCCGGTTTGGATGGTATAACGAATGAGATGTTGAAGTATGGTGGTGAGAGATTATTTGATTGGTTAGTTTATTTATTTAGATTTTGTTTGAAACTGTGTGTAGCTCCTGATGATTGGAAACGTGCTATCATTTGTCCTTTATTTAAGGGCAAAGGTAGTTCGAGTGATTGTACTAATTTCCGTGCGATAAGTTTGTTGAGTGTGGTAGGGAAGTTGTACGGGAAGATTCTTATTCACAAGGTACGAACCTTAACAATCTCCAAGTTGAGTAATATGCAAGGTGGATTTTTGCCTGAGAGAGGGTGTGTAGATCAATTGTTTTCTCTTCGTATGATTGTTGAGAAATCACTTGCTAAGAACAAGAAGGTGTTCTGTGGCTTTCTCGATCTTAAAAAAGCATATGATAGTGTTCATCGAGTTATTCTGTGGGATGTACTTCTAGAGTACGGTATAAATGGTAATTTGTTGGGAGCGATTCGTGCATTATACGAAGATAGCGAGGCTGCGGTGAGAGTTGATGGTAGATTGAGTGATTGGTTTTCTATAGATGTTGGCGTGAAACAAGGTTGTGGGATGTCCCCGTGGTTGTTTAATTTATATATGGATGTGTTGTTACGAAAGTCGCTGAATGGGGCGGATGGTGTACGTATTGGTGGCAGTGTAGTGCCTGCGTTAGCTTATGCGGATGATGTAGTTGTAATGGGTGAATCTGAAGAACAATTGAGAAGAATGATTCTAAGTATAAATGAAGTAGGAAAAGGTTTAAATCTATTACTGAATGTTGATAAATGTAAAGTGTTAGTGTTTGAGAAGAGTGATTTGGTGACTGATTGCAATGTTTCGGTGAATGGTGTGAGATTGGGTCAAGTAAATGAATTTGTATACTTGGGGAGTGTGTTTTCGAGGGATGGACGTATTGATCGAGAGATTGAAAGAAGAGTATCTGCTGGATGTAAGATATTGGGTGCTCTGGGAACCTTTACTCGGAACGTGAATGTATCCAGAGATGCTCGATTGAGTGTTTATAATGGTGTGTTAGTGCCTACGTTGATGTATGGTAGTGAATGTTGGGTATGGATGAAGAAACATGAACGGCGTATAACTGCTGTGGAAATGAGATATTTGCGGAGTGTGTGTGGATATACTAGAAGAGATCGTGTCCGGAATACATTGGTGTATGATGAATGTGAGATTGGGAAGAATGTTGCAAGAAGAGTGGGAATAAGTCAGTTGAGATGGTTTGGTCATGTAGAACGTATGTCGAATGACAGATTGGTGAAACAGGTGTATGTTGGTGAAATTGAGGGTGAAAGTTTGCGTGGACGGCCTAGGAACAAATGGATGAATATGATTGAAGGGTTGTTGCGTGAGCGAAAGTTTCTGAGCGTGAAGAATAAACGAGCTTGTATGAAAAGAATTATGAATGTGGTTGAAGCAAAAGTGGTGTGTCAGGATAGGAATGTTTGGAGAAAATTAATTGCGGGATAAATATGATGAATGAAGACAAGCGTATGATTCTTGATTTTAGATTAATTGGTTAGATGTCTTGAGTGTTTACCTGCAATTGTGCGGAGACGATCTTCAGAAACAAGCGCAGTGTACACTAGCGAATGGATGAATGTTTGTTGTGTGTTGATGGTTTTTGGTTGTGAGAAAAGAAAGAGTTTGTATGGAGGAAGTGTTAATGTGGTCGAATCGAGTATCGTGTGTCAGGATGAGAATGTTGACGGGTTCGTGCTACCCCATTTAATGGGATATAGCGTGATGTTATGTATGTATGTATGTATGTAAAAGTAATTTTTAATATGAAACAATAGTAAATGATCAAAATAAAATTATATGTTTAAACCAATTGTGAATAATTCTCCACTACGACATTCACAGAACATTTTCAACCCAACACACCATCCTCGCTTTAATAACGTTTATTTTAGAATTAATTATTTTCTGGAGGGTTGATATTAAGGGTTGAAACTATGGTCAATAGATGAGGAATTGAATGTTAAAACCCGGTTGACTGGTTACTAAATTACAGCCGTTTTTAAAACATGTTTATCTAAAGTTACGGAAAAACTGTCGTTCATATTTTCTCTCAAAAAATTAATAAAATTAACCAGATTTACAAACAAAACTATAAGCAGTCCACATTTTCAAACCTCTTCAAAGTTAAATGTTGTAGACAACATTTTAAAAACTCATATATTTTAAATATTGGGTAAAAGTCACCGCTAATAAAATCAAATTATTAAAGGAGATTAATTTTAATTTTCTGCTTTCAACCGAACATAAATTATTTTAGGAGAAAAATAATTGTAAAAGTAAAATAAAGCTTGTCCCAGAAAAAATTGTCGCTTAGTTTTGGGCCTTTTCGTATACTGCTTTTATAGATATACAAATTTTTATGTGATGCGTTTTTATTAGTTGGCTATGCATTATACAAAAACAATTAGTTGACAACTTTCATACAATTTAGTATACAAAGATGTCATTGAAACACAAACAATTGCGCGAAAATATTTTGTACAAATGTGTTCAAAATAGGCATATATCCACAAGTAAAGTAGCTTTAGAGTTAAAATCTACAACAAGGACTGTTCAAAGGGTGTTAAGAAGATATAATGAAACGGGTTATACACAAAATAATGTGGAAGTGGATGCAAACCTGGATTTGTAAATTAAAATATTGAGAAAATGTCTTCAAGGCTTTGTGTGAAAATAAAAATCTTTCTGTGAGAGATT
This sequence comes from Pterostichus niger, assembly GCA_947425015.1. Taxonomy (NCBI): domain Eukaryota; kingdom Metazoa; phylum Arthropoda; class Insecta; order Coleoptera; family Carabidae; genus Pterostichus; species Pterostichus niger. Next base: position 8,666,797 of record OX380342.1, on the reverse strand, counting down.
TGGTTAAGAAATTTGAAACTACTCAATCAACAGTCCAGAAAATTAAGCTAAAGAATTCTATAAAGTCATTTAAAAAAACAAAAGTGCCTAACAGGAATACTAAGCAAGAAACTAACACAAAATGAAGATAGAGAAAACTTTACTTTAAAGTGATATCAAAAAAAATTATGTGTTATCATGGATGTCGAAACGTATTGTTAACTTGAATTAAAATCTCGACCAGGTCATTATTATTATTCTGGAAAGTTCAGAAAATCTGTTAGTAGCTAATTGAAGGTAATTAAAATAGAAAAATTCTTAAAAAAGATGCTTGTATGGCAGGCCATTTGTTCCTGTGGCAAACGCAGTATGCCTTATTTTTCGACATCGACAATCAATGGCGAAAGATATTTAAGCGAGTGTCTTGAAAGATGATTATTGCCCTTCATAACACACCAATACTATTTTGGCCACATTTGGCAACATGTTACTACACAAAAAATGTCATTGATTGGTATAAAAAAAAACCACATAAATCTGAAAATCCTAAAAATTGTCCTGAATTGCGCCCAATCAAAAAATATTGGGCCCATATGAAGCAGAAGTTATTAAAATATAAGAAACCACCCAATTCTGTCGATAATTTCAAATATAAGTGGAAACAAATTACAAAAATGATATCTGATTATGCTGTACAAATTTTAATGAAAGGGCTGAAAAGGAAATTGCGCAACTTTTGGATGAATCATAAATAAAATGTAAATATCCCTTTGCTATTATGTACTATTTAGTTGTTGATCAATAATGTCTTCAATAGTTTTTAAAAAATTCATTTAATTATATAGTTTATAGTTAAAAATTATAGTCGACAATTTTTTCTGGGACAAGCTTTATAATTAATGACCCTTAATATTAACTGACTAGCTAATAATGTACTACCGTTATATTAATGAATATTTAGTAGATTGTCAGTTACTAATTATTCACCATCATTATTATTATTGTTTTTACCCAAATAATTAAAAAAATAACAATGTACTTACATTGATGATAATGTCTACGGTGATACCAGCTCGAGCTGCTCCAAGCTCTGGATGGCGGCAGCTCCAATGACACCAGCTGCTTCAACATCTTGATGATGTCCCTATAAACATAAAAACAATGTATTAGTAACATAGCATAGCACCCTTCATCATGTTTATTTTAAGTTTCATAAACATAATAACTTTTGAGAGTGAGTATACTAGAAATAGTAAAAGGAAACCCACATTTAGTAATTTAAAAGATACATTCATTGTTTAAAAAGTAATTAAATTAAAAAATAATTTGATTTATTTAGCAGCGCGTAAGTCTTGTACTAATCAAGATATTTTAAAAGTACAAAGAAACAAAAAATAAAGCCCCAAAAATATAAATAAAAAATCATCTCACCTGTTTGGCGCTTTCACTGTGCATCTACAACTTGGTGCACCAGGTCCACAAGTTGGTTTTGTCGCTGATTTGTGGTGATTGTAAACCATTGTCTTTCATAATAATTGGTTTTAAAATCGACAAATGTTGATTTCAGTCCCTGACATCTGTCTATAGTTTGCGCATGAAATCCATACCTAAAAACGACATTGGCGCATTACAAATTAATTTAAATTCAAACTCACTCATTCTACTACATTTTGTTGGTAATTAACAATATTTTAGTTTAAAATCACGTCATTTTACAAATGTAGTTTACTTGTCAAATATCAGTTTCTGACAACTAACATACTACTGCAACCTATTCACTTATTTTAAAACAGATATGTATATAATTTGAACGTAAAATAATTAAAATAAAATGCTTCAATTAATTTAATTAAACGTGGATTTTAGCAGCGGAATGAAAAGTTTTTCATATAAAATTCATGAGATTTTGTAAAGAATATTATAATTATTCCAAGTTCATAAATGAAACAAACGATTACAATCCATCATATTATTATTTTAATTAACAAATATATAAGTGTTTGGTTAATGACTGAAAATATGTTTACAAGTTAATTGAAGCACGAGACAATTAATGTTTTACGTAATTTACCAAATCACAAATACTTCTAGAAGAATATTTAATCGTTCAACTAAATTATTTAGGGCAAGGGCTCAATTAAATGGCTTTTTCACAGATGTACGCGGAACGTAGGTTTATATTGAAACCAATTCACTCATCAGATTCATCAAATAATCATTTTCATAATAAAAACAGGATTAAATATAGTTCAAAACATGGAGAATTAAAAACTAAAAACCAATTTCAATTATCTTGACTAGTTTAAAAGTTACAGCCGTTTCAGCCGACATTTTATGATTTCTTTCAGAAAAATAATAAAATTACCCATATTTACAGCCAATTTAAATTTTAAAAGATACACTCACTTGCAAAAGTACTGGAAGTGAAGCGTCCGGACACGCCATCAAACATCAAGTCCCCGGGGCCATCATCTCCTCCAGCTTGGCTTCCTGGTGCTCCAGATTCTCCGTCGACTTCTTGCAGCTGTCCAAAGTCACCTGAATGAACACAGAGCGAGTGTCAAACATATCAAGTCTCTTGTGTCACTAACACTATCAACTTACTAGCGTGATTATCTTCATGCGACCAGCTCTAGTCAGCGTTTTGTTTGCAAGTGCGGAGCTCGAGCTCGTTGCATGATGACTCGGGCGACTAATTAATTAACCACACTAATTGATGACACAACTCACTACATTGAAACATACACATCATGTCTACATTTCAAATAAAATATTTCTCATTTTACTTTTTTCATTAATTATTATAAATTATTATTGTTATTTTTTTTTCATAAAAGTAAACAAATTTAAAACATGAAACGTTTATACGTGAATAATGTCCCAGTAATGGGTAAAAGGCATGATTTGATTTATAAATAAGTTTCTCACCAATGCCAATGCACGGAGCTTCCAGATCTTGCGTCTGATTCCGGCTCCAAATCACAGTTGACCACGTACTAGAGTATCGACAATAAACATCGCCACATAATGCAAATGTTTCTGATCTGCCACGTAGAAGAAGATTAATCCATTCTGTTCTCTTGCTGCCGACATGAAGAGTAGGTTTCTGAAGAGCGATCGCCGTCGACACCATCACCACGGTGTTTGCTGTCTGAGTCAACACCAGCACTCCAAATATTTCTAATGATTTGTTTAAAATATCGATCGGTACCAATTCCCAATTAGCGCAGGAATGCAACAAGAGCAGGACAGCTGCTCTCTGGCGAAGCTCATTCTGTTTAAATTCCTCGACTCCGGTTCTGCAGGTTCCAATCTCTTCTCTCCACGGAGGGTTTCATGTCCTTGTGGATGAGTATCCAGTGCTCGCATTTCTCTCCGATTACGCCTGGAACAAACAATAAACAGTTACTATTAATTGTAATTGCTAATTACCGCTAGTTTTTGTTTAGCTAATCGATAATAAACATGGCTTTCTTCCTCCCAAGTGCCTCCCCCTCATTCCCCTCATTCACCCGCACTCACTTCAATACAATGACCGCTAGACTATTCAGGGATATTCATTTTCATTATTTTACGACAGAAATACTTATTATAACATTTATTTATATCCAACTTTTACTTGAAATATTTTTGACCAAAATAATTCCGGAAGGTTTAACAATTAAACATACATACATACATAACATCACGCTATATCCCATTAAATGGGGTAGCGTGATGTTATGTATGTATGTATGTTTAATTTAACAATTAAAAATATAGTTAATTACCGTTCATAATAACTGACACTAGCTAACAATTTACTAGCGTTATCATTAACAAATATCTAGTTACTATTCACTATTATTATTTTAAACTGAATATGAATTTATCTCACAAATTCTCAAATAAATATTAAACAAATAATTAAAAAATTACAATATTCTTACATGGATTTAATATTCAAACTCGTCTTTGCTGATGCCTCCAGGGTGTTGATACACGCTGAGGATGCTTGCAGGTCCCGTGATGTCCCTATAAACATAAAAACCATATATTAGTAGCACACTTCATAACATTTATTAAATTAATAATGATAACATAGAAAACAATTAATAGAATAGCTCGAAAATGCTTTTAAAAAAGAACCTACCATTTAGAAGGCTTTCGAATGACATCACCAACTACAAAATGGCTGAATTGAGTAAATATTATCAAGACTGTATTTGTAAACGCTGCTTCTTGAGTGTAGGTGAACTTGAATACGCACAGACTTGTTTAATTATTGTTTCAGCTGCCATCAAATTATTACTTTTACCAATTTAATTATATAGAAAGCAAATGATAATAAATAACATGAATACGTATTTAGCCATTAACAATATTTGAATTAAATTTTTATAAATGAAAATTGAGAAAGACACTCAAAATGAATAGAATATTGTTTTGTTATAATAATAACAATTGGCAAAACCATCTAGTTAAATACATTATTAAGATGTCGTAACACTTGTAGCTGTTATGTATTACAAAGTACATTTTACACTATTTTTAAGTACAAATATCTATTGAAAATATTAGAATAATGTTCTCGTTAACTATTTACCAGTATTTTGTTATAACGTAAAATTATTTATGCAGCAACATTCAACAACACAGCGTCATACAAGACTAAATTTATGGAATAAACAGGTTCACTTCGGTAAATTTATCGTTTGAACAAATCAAATACTTTTATAAATTTATATAAAATAAAGAAAATACTTTCAAATTTAGTACTTTTACACATTTTCATGTATAAAAAGTAATATTTATGTATGTAAATAATAATAAATAATATATATCACGCTTTTCGAAATAAAAACACTATTTATAACTGATAGAAACCTAAAGATATGCAAAAATATTATTGTGATTTTAAGAAAAATTTATTAAAAATCATGTTCAAATATGATGTTAAAGCCGTTTATATCAAATTTAATTGTTGAAATGTAATATTCCTATGTTATCGCATCCTATATATGTGTTACGTACAAAGCAATTTATGTAATAAAATGTTGATACATTTTTAATTATCAAAAACTATATTTCCAGGTGAAATTTGTATCAAAATCGTCAGAATAACATCTATACTTACAAAAGGCTCTGTATTTTATTAATATTTATTGATATTTTTACTTAAAACCACTAATTTTCTAGCAGCATATCTAGCTACCACGCTTGCAAGTTATGAACTGCGTAGTCGACGCAGCGCGTGCGAAGTTCCGAGCAAACCAGTGCATATCAAAATGTCTTGGAGTGTATTTTATGTATAAAAATTATAATTTATTGAAAATGACATATATTTAATAACATTAATTCAAAAATTGTTTTTTTTAATTAGTGTTTATTAATTTCATCAGTAATTAAAATATTTAAATACAGAAATAAGTATGTAAACATTGAATTTAAAAAAAAACTAGTACTTAAAATATGATTAAATTTACAACATAGAAATAGGGAAACAATTCTTGAATTTCTATCGTACTTTAATAAAAAAAAAATCAAAATAATAAATTTAATAGGGATGGTTTTATCGGGATCTATTGCTAGGTATAAGCATGTCCATAACGCCTCATTTCAACTAACTTTTCACATGTTTGTTGATAGTTTATTGAAGTAAACGTAATTGTTTATATGTGTAAGAAGTTTCATAGCTGAGAATTAAATAGGGGTGGTTTTAACGAAATCTATTGCTAGGTATAAATGTATCCATAACACCTCATTTAACTAAAATTTCACTTTTTTGTTCATTACTTATTGTAGTACATGTAATTGTTTATATGTGTACGGAATTTTATAGCTGAGAGTTTAATAGGGGTGAAATAAATGAAATGACAGATGTCGTGCGTATTGATGACGTCACTTCGCTGTGCAATAAAATCAGGAGTACCGCAGGGCAGCGTCCTCGGTCCTGTCCTACACAAACGACCTGCCACTGCCGAGGATGGCTTCACAAATGGAGAATAAAAGTCAACGAAATTAAGTCTATTCACGTCACATTCACCATGAAACGAAGAACATGCCCACAAGGCAACCTTAACCAATACCGCAAGCTGATAATGCCAAATACCTCGGGATGCACGTGGCACATGGACAACAACTAATTATAAAATTAAAACAATACCCATCTGGTCATACTGTGCTGTGGGGAACAACCAGCAACTCAAATATTGAAATTGTACACAGATTTCAATCTAAAACCTCAGGAACCATGCGATACACAACGACCTTAATATACGAATGATAAGATAATAGCCACACAAACTACACCGCCATAAACCTGCTGGACAACAGCCAAAAAAGAAGAAGACTAAACCCACTGGACATCCCACACAGATTCCTATGGGGAAGTTGTCATTGATTTAATCTACTGCCCTAAATACTTTACTATTATCATTATTATATCAAGAATAATAAATAAATAGAACACAAACTGCTGCAAGATGATGATTCCAGGCCCGTGGATGTTCCTATACAAATTACAACAACGCAATAGTAACGTACAAATCAGAGGAACTTGATTCCAATTACAGCAGTTTCAGATACAATCGTATTTTTGTTCAAATTCAAGTCATAAATGCTCAAATTAATTAATGACATAAGTGACGTGACTCAGTGGATTTGGGAAGCCCAAGTTATAATTCAAGGAATGTAGAATTAAATTTTTAAGCCCGATAATTTCTTTACTGGTTACAAAGTTACAGCCGTTTCAAAAATGTCTAATTTCTAAATGTTGTATCTAAAATTATAGAAAAACTGTCATCCTGAATTTCAGCCACCATTTTATTATTTCTTTCAGAAAAATTATAAAATTAGCCATATTTACAAAACAAAACTATAGGCAACCCAAATTTTCAGTCCAAATTAACGCTCCTCTTTAAATTTAAAAGATATACTCACTTGTAATATATAAGTGTATGGTTAATGGCTGAAAATATGTTTACAAGTTAATTGAAGCACGAGAAAATTAATGCCGTTGAGCGCAACTTCATATGTCGTCGTTTAGTTCTTGAGATTTAGCCTCAAGAAAGTTGGAAATCTGAAGAAAATAAGGAATTTCGCTTTTCCAAAGGCTATATCTTAAAAACCATCCAAGTTTACGCAATTTACCACATAAAAATACTTATAGAAGAATATGTAATCGTCCAACAAAATTATTTAGGGCAAGGGCTCAATTAAATGGCTTTTACACAGATGTACGCGGAACGTAGGTTTATATTGAAACCAATCCATTTATTAAAGAATCAATCTTCAACAAATATTTTCGTAATAAAAATATAAATAAATATAGTTGAAAAGATGGAGAATTCAAAATTTAAAACCCATTTCAATTATCTTTACTAGTTTAAAAGTTACAGTCGTTTAAAAAATGTTCAATTGTACATGTTTCAGCAGACATTTTATTATTTCTCTCAGAAAAATAATAAAATTAACCATATGTACAGCCAATTTAAATTTTAAAAGATACACTCACTTGAAAAAGTAATGGAAGTGAAACGTCCGGACACGCCATCAAATGTCAAGTCCCCGGGGCCATCATCTCCATTGGTGGTTCCTCGGTTCAGATTCTCGGTAGACTTCTTACAGCTGTCCAAAGTCACCTAAATTACCACAGAACGGGTGTCAAACATATCAAGTTTTTCAAAAACCAGTAGAGTAGAAATAAATTTTAAAAAGCAATGTCTCTTGTGTTAGGATGTTGTAATTAATTAATTAATTAATTAATTAATTGAAAGTATAATTATATCATCACATCTTTTACCCATTATTGGATTGTTAGTGGTGAAATTTGTATGTCAATGTTTTAAATAATGATAAATAGGTACAATCAAATTTAAATATTGTTAAGAAAACTTTTAGAACTGTTATATTTTAAATATTGGAAACAATTACCCAAAAGGGTAAAAGTATTTTATTAACATTATTTAAAAAATACAATGACCGCTAGTAAAAAGAAAAATACTTGTAATAAAAGTGATAGAAATATAGTTGCTCACCCTTAATACTAACTGAAAATGTTTCAAAACGTTTCACTAGCTAACAAACCTACTACCATGATTACTTTCAAGTGAAATAATGAAAAAATAACATTTTTCTTAGATTTGCAAGAGATGTGGTACGAACACCAGCTCTGGTTAGCGTTTTGTTTACAAATGCGGAGCTCGTGCTCATTGCATGATGACTCAAGCAACTAATTCTTCATTATCCACCAATTGATTACCACTGTGTTACAACATATCTACATTTCAAATAAAATATTTCTCATTTTACTTTTTTTTTAATTAATTAATTATTATAAATTATTATTGTTATTGTTAGTAAACTAATTTAAAACGTGAAACGTTTATACGTGAATAATTTCTTTTTGCTCATTTCCCAGTAATGGGTAAAAGGTGTGATTTTATTTATAAATAACTTTCTCACCAATGCCAAAATATTTCCGTGCACGGAGCTTCCAGATCTTGCGTCTGATTCCGGCTCCAAGTCACAGTTGAACACGTACTAGAGTATCGACAATAAACATCGCCACATAATGCAAATGTTTCTGATCTGCCACGTAGAAGAAGATTAATCCATTCTCTTCTCTTGCTGCCGACATGAAGAGTAGGTTTCTGAAGAGCGATCGTTGTCGCCACCATCACCACATTGTATTAAAAAGAAATGAATTTGGTTAGGGCTGAAATAAAATATTAAAACCAGATATAAATCTAACCCGTCTAATTACTAAACTAAATACTACAAGTCAACGTAAGGATGACGACGGAGCGGATGCTGCCTCAGCGGTACTCTGGTGCGCGGTTAGCCAGCTGAAAAGAGAAATAACATAAGAAGTTACTCAGTGAGGAATCAACTGCCACCACACACACACCCACAATCACTCAACAGATGATCGCTCGAAATAACACATACAACAACACGTCACTCTGAGAGTCGTCTCAAGGACAGCGCCAACCAGAGTGACCAGAACCAGTGCTCAACACCCACCCACCGGATTGCCTAACCTGGGCACCGGGAGTGTGGATTGAAAGCCAAGTAGAAACCCACACTCCACCCGCAATCGCGGGGTGTTAGCGAAACGTTGGGCACCTCCTGAATTAACACTAAAGATGGCAGGCCAGGGCACCGTTGGCACGAGGGCTAGCGGGTCGTGCTTCGTTGGCTGCATACTTGGCTGTCACTCCCCGTCAACCCCGCAGGGGACTTCCCTGGAGTGACCGCAGCATATACAAGGAATAGGATCACATACTCATACACCACGTGTGGTAACACCACTTGACTCAACTCACCAATTCGTTCTCAAGCAATCTCCCTCCTAACACAACACGATATACAACCACTCACTGTCAAATCTCACCATAAACTGGAATGAAATGCATAGTTAATTAGCTATTTAAATGATGTTCTTATCCAACAGCACTCGTAATCCACCTAAACGCTAGAATGAAGTAGAAAACATAATCAATTAAGAAATAAAGACCTTACGTTTAAAAATTACGCTAACAATTGTTTGCTGTCTGAAATGAAAAAAACATTATTTATTTTCAATTTATTTATCTGAGGCAACACCAGCACTCCAAGTATTTCTAATGATTTGTTTAAAATATCGATCGGTACTAATGCCAAACTAACTATCGCAATTAGAAAAGAAATGCAATAAGAGCATGGCAGCAATGACTAATGTTTCAAATTGAAAAACAGAAGAACCACTCTCTTTGACAAAATGTATTTAAAGAAAAGTACCTGGGCGTGCGTCAGTAGTCGCCGCTTGCACTTCTAGAGCTAGCTCTCTAGCGAGGCTCATTCTGTTTAAATTCCTCGACTCCTGTTCTGCAGGTTCCAATCTCTTCTCTCAGGATGGGCCCGAAGATGTCAGCTTGGTCCAAAATAGCTCTTCAACGAAGGGTTTCATGTTGTTGTGGATGAGAATTCAGTGGTCGTATTTCTCTTCGATTTCGCCTGAAAGAAAGAATAAACAGTTACTATTAATTGTAATTGCTACTTGCAATTACTAATTAGATATGCAACTTAATCCCAATTATTTCAATTACACAATCGTATTTTATTGAAATCGCTAACTTTTGTTTAGTTAATCGATAATAAACATGGCATCCTACCTTCCAGTAGCAGTCGAATCCACAGGAAACGCATCATCCACCTGGTGCACAACGGTCAGTGGACGCCAGCCGACGCCAGAGGTGAAGCTGAAAATAAACAAGATATATTCCATCTTTTCACACAATTTCTATTCTATACAGATGATATAAGCTACAACTACTCAGAATTCGCCGGTGATGAGCACGGAATGAAATAGTCATCGTTGTTCAAATTATGAAAGCGAAACAATACATCAATGTGTAACTACTACAATGTTGATAAAGTTTTTTGTAATTACTGGGTGAAACACACACAAGATATAGGTACAACATACGTATACACTTCAAATACAATATTTCTCATTTTATTTTGAATATTATTAGAAATCATTATTGTTATTGATATATTTTTATTTAGTATAAACAAAAGTAAAATAATAACGTTTCTATAATTTAGCAATTTACTTTTAAAACGTTAAACAAATATTTATCACATCAAACAATATCAGAATACCAGAAGGCCAACTAAATTAAAAGACACCAGATGTACGGAAATTATTCATAATTTCTTTTCTCATTTTTATATACTGATTAATTTTAATGGACCACATACTTTCTAGAGTATCACTTATCTTTTTTACCTGAACTGTGTGATTCTGCCACAAGTGAAGCGGTGAACAAACAGTCGGCTCGACTCCCGGGACTGAATGCCGAATTTAGCCAAGTTGCGTAAACTTGCGACAAATCAGAGAATACAAGTCAGTGGATTTGAGAACTCGGGTTCGATTCCTACAGCCGACAACGCAAACAGCACGTTACCGAGATCTGCAATGGCAGTAATAGGTATAAAACGTGATTACGTAAAGAGATCGAGATGTGCAAGAATTTTATTACTTTAAACAAAAACAAATCACTTAAATTTCTTTATTTTAATTTTTAATATTTATCTCTTTACTATTATATACTATTTTATAATTTACGTACCATACTTTTAAAGATTTTCTTATAGAATGGCAGACTACATTGGAGGCAGGCGTCTCTCCATAGAATACGAAGAACCCTTCTCAAATTCGCTTTACACCTTCTTCTAGGGTCAGCGAAAACACCTGAAATCAAAAATTCATTATTTTTTTTGTGGTATTTAATTAAAGTAATTCGGAACAACTTAACACTAGGTTTACATAATTTTGAGCTTCGAGAAAATTTTGTTCCATTTTGGAGAAGATAAATTGGGAGATTATTGAGAAAGATGGCAAATCTTAAAAGGATGTTGAGACTTTTTGGAGAAGATGGTTGTCGTTCAAGATATTTTGGGATAAATAAAAAATATTTCTACAAAATGGCTGAATTGAGTTAAAATTATTAAGACTGTATTTGTAAACGCTGCTTGTTGAGTGCAGGTGAACTTGAATACGCACAGACTTGTTTAATTATTGTTTCAGCTGCCATCAAATTTAATTATATAGAAAGCAAATGATAATAAATAACATGAATACGTATTTGGCGATTAACAATATATGAATAACATTTTAATAAATGAAAATTAACAAAAAATACTCAAAATGAATGGACTTTAAAATAATAATTAACAATTAGAAAAACCAACTAGTTAAATGCATTATTATGATGTCGTAACACTTGTAGCTGTTATGTATTACAAAGTACATTTTACACTACTTTTAAGTATATCGAAAACATTAATATAATGTTCTAGTTAACTATTTACCAGTATTTTGTTATAACGTACAATTATTTATCCAGTAACACTCAGTAACACTCAACAACACAGCGTCATACAAGGCTAAATTTATGGAATAAACATGTTCACTTCGGCAAATTTATCGTTTGGACAAATCAAATACTTTTATAAATTTATATAAAAATAAAGAAAATACTTTAAAAATCAATACATTTTCATGTATAAAAAATCATATTTATGTATGTAAATAATAAATAATATATATCACGTTTTTCGAAATATAAATATTATGTATAACTGTTAAAATCTAAAAATATGCAAAAATATTATTGTGATTTTAAAGAATATTTATTAAAAATCATGTTCAAATATGATGTTAGAGCAGTTTATCCCAAATTTAATTATTGAAATGTAATATTTCTATGTTATTGCAACGTCTATATGTGTTACGTATAAAGCAATTTATGTAACAAAATGTTGATACATTTTTAAGTATCAAAAACTATATTTACAGGTGAAATTTGTATGAAAATCGTGAGAATAACATCTATACTTACGAAAGGCACTATACTTAATTAATATTTATTGATATTTTTCCTCAAAAACACTAATTTTCTAGCAGCAAATCTAGCTGTCTCATTCGAAACGTTTGGACTAGACACCATAGATAGACCAAAGACCAGACAGCGTATGCGCACTACGTGATTCTTCCGAGCAAACCAGTGCACATCAAAATGTCTTGGAGTGTATTTTATGATAAAAATGATTATTTATTGAAAATGATTATATTTAAAAACATTAATTCAAAAATATTTTTTTTAATTAAGTGTGTGAATTTTATCAGTATTTAAAATATTTAAATACAGAAATAAGTATGTAAACATTAAATTTAAATGTAAACTAGTACTTTAAATATGATTAAATTTACAACATAGAAATAGGGAAACAATTCTTAATTTCTATTGTACTTTAATTTTAAAAATCTAAATAATAAATTTAATAGGGATGATTTTATCGGGATCTATTGCTAGTGTGACTTGTTACACTAGGTACACAAGTATGTCCATAACGCCTCATTTAAACTAACTTTTCACATTTTTGTTGATAATTTATTGAAGTAAACGTAATTGTTTATATGTATATGAAGTTTCATAGCTGGGAATTAAATATGAGCGGTTTTATCGGAATCTATTACTGAATACAACGAATTGTTTGTAACGTACTCTGAAGTCCATAGACCAGACATATAGTCTAAACGTCATGCATGACGTAAATAGTTGTAACCTCACTGCTCCGTGAACTAGGTCCTAGCCGCTCAACATACTTCCATCTATGGCTACAGCAATTGTTGCGTATTTGCACCTCGATCAATGTATCAGTTTTCCATTTATTTGTTATTGTAGTATTTATTATTGTTTATATGTGTTCGAAATTTCATAGCTGAGAAATAAATTATTGCACGTATAAATATGGCCATATTGCCTCATTTTAACCAAGGTGTCACTTTTTGTCGATAGTTTATTGAAGTAAACGTAATTGTTTATATGTGTAAGAAGGGTCATAGCTGAGAATTAAATAGGGGTGGTTTTATCAAAATCTATTGCTAGGTATAAATGTGTAAACAAGTATTTACCAGTCTTGCAAATTGTTTTTAATGGCCTACTTACATATATGGTCGGAGATAACTTTTTCGAGTGATTTTACTAAGGATTGAAAATACGCTCAAGTATAATTCCAGGAATGAAGAAAGAATTTTTAAAACAGATTTTAATTATCTTTACTGGTTACACAGATACAGCCGTTTTAAAAAAGTCAAATTTGTTTATGGCAAAATTGTCATTCTGAATGTCAGCTGCCATTTTATTATTTCTCAGAAAAATTAAAAAAATTGCCATATTCACAAATAAAACTATAAGGAGCCTAAATTATCGCATCTCTTCAAATTTAAAACATACACTTACTTAAAAAAGTAATGCAAGTGCTAATTGATGTACGGTACGCCATAAAATGTCAAGGTGAAGTGATGTCTCCTCTGAGTCCCTGTTGCCATCATCTCCACCGCTTGTCCTCCTGGTCGAGGATGTGGAGGGGAACAGAAGGAGGAACCGCTGACATATGCCCGCTAGTCAGCTGTTCACGATATTCAGGTTGTTCCTGTGTTTGCCCGCAATCCATTGTTACTTGAGACATACTCCAATGCTGCCACCCTCCACTTGACAGTGTCGTTCCTATAGATCTTATAGTAATATAACTATAAGTAATCTATAGAGTAATCATGAATATATATATATATATATATATATATATATATATATATATATATATATATATATATATATATATATATCGATCAGAGGCAAATAATGATCCGAGTTACAATTAATACTGCTTATGAAAAAGAAAGAAAACTCATTGCTAATTATTCACAAGATTATTTTGTACAACGTACAACTTACAAAAATGTGGAACATATCATTAAGAATATAACTCAAATAAAAATACTTCGTATTCATTTAAATATCTGTCACATGATATTGAATAATCTATCGAGAGCTACTGGAGCTGGAGCGACTGTGCTTACGGCGACGTGCAGGACTGCGTGAGTGCGAGCGGGGTCGGCGCCGCATAGGGGGCGACCGCCTCCGTGGTGGCGGCGGTGAACGACGCCGGAAACGTGGCGGTGTCCGACGATACATCGGCGGTCGCCGCATCGGCATCGGTGGCGGCAACGGGCTACGCCGAATCGGGGGTGGTCGTGGTTTTGGAAGCAACACTGGTGCTGCTGTTATTTCTTGACCGTCGATTTGTCCTGAAAATAAACGAAGTAAATCAAGTTTCATGGCGCTTTTTTACTCAGTCCTGAGTCTTAAGCTGTGTTTATAAATATTATAATTTATAGTAACTTTTTTCAAATAATGCTAACGTTCACACAGACAAAATTAAGACATTAATTGTAAGTTTGCAAAATTCAAACTTTTCAATTACAATTAATGCAATAGATATATTATTTCGTCTCCATCTTCTATCGTTCCCTCAAATTTTCTATTTATTTTGACAGTGGGAATTTAAATATCAACTAAATTTTATAAAACTACAATATTTAGAAAATATGGAGATGATAATAATTAAAAGAAAAAGACGCAGGCCCCGCATTACGGTATTTAAAGATATTTTTTCGTTTATTTCTGTCAAAAAGTTTTACTAATCTTACAAGTAACACTACCCAAGTGTCACTCATCAATTATAACCAATCATTATACATCGATAAACACACAATAAAAATATTGAACCCGTGTTTTTTTTGTTAAATTTTGGCAGAATACGCTTTGTAGGGGTAGAATTCACCCCCGACGAAGGTAAAAATCGATGGATGAAATTCAACAGTATTTACGAAAATAAAATTATTTTTTTTACATGAACACTGATTTACGAAGACAGTCACCAAGTTCCAGAGGTCAACATTAGTTATATACTTACAAAATAAAATATCAATAAAATATTACAAACTATTACAAACTTTTTTCGACAATACAAGTATTTAATAATTGAAAAGTGATTTTTAGCTATTTATGTGAGTTTTTACCCCCTAAACAAGAGTTAGGGTACATTCTGGGCTCTGGAACTTCATAAATCAGTGTTCATGTAAAAAAAAAACAAAGATTTTTATAGTTGTAAATACTGTTGAATTTCATCCATCGATTTTTACTCTCATCGTGGGTGGTTTCTACCCCAGCAAAGCGTATTCTGCCAGAATAAAAAACACGGGTACAATATTTTTGTGTTTTATCAATGGGCAAGGTTCCAATCGGTGAGAGACGCTTGGGTAGTGTTACTTTTTAGTTATAATACAGTACCGATGGCGTATTACATTTGCTATTTGCATCAGATCTAACTTACACAACCTTGAAGTAATATCTTTCTATGTTGGTCATTTTAGTTCTAATTAACCATGAAGTTTAAATTGATTTAAGTAAGTTGAGTGGCAATTGGAATACATTATTTCAAAGACTAATAGTTAATGTAGTGGATATCGAAACATTAAGATTTATTGAATTTGTGTTTCATTAAAGAAAAAATAACTGATAAAATTTGTAATCAGTGAAGCTGTTTGTAGAGTGAACATACTAAACAGAAAATAAATATCTCACCTCCGTCCATGTGCTTCATAGCATTCTCCGCTTCATCGGGAGTGGTGAATTCAACGTAAGCAAAACCGCGTCCCAAATGGGGATGAAGTCGATCATATTGGAATTCTACATTTTTGACTGTACCATACGTAGAAAATATTTCAAAAATATGTTCTTTATTTACAGTCCGAGTCAACCTCCCGATGTGGATCTTGGTTGGCCGGGGAGTCGGAGAACGCTTCCTCCGTTTACGGCGATCCGAAGGCGATCGTGATCTAGCTTTAGCCTTTTCTGGAACTGGAAGAGGTTTGCGCTTATCTGTTTCTTTGGAATCCTTCTGTTCCTTTTCTTTTTCCTTGTCTTTTTTATCTTTATCCTTTGGTACACTCTTGCTTCTAGTGCGTGATCTAGAAATAAAAACATGTAATGTTTGGACTTGATTCATATTGTAATTATTTACCTTCGCTTTGGTCTAGTACGATCTCCACTGCTACTTGAAGAAGACGACGATGAAGAGCTGCTTGATCGAGAGCTTGATCCGGAGGATGAAGAACTTGATGAATGCGAAGATGAGTCACTTGATGAACTGCTTTCTGAAGAACTTCGGCTGCTATCACTGCTGCTTGAGCCTGAATCTTGTTTTTTTTTCCTGTCTCTGCCTCTTTCTTTTTTCTTTTCTTTTTCAGTATCTGGAGGTGCTCGCATTTTAGCCCTTTGGCAAACAATATTGGTATCAAGCAAATTGTAATAGCGTCATTAATATAAAAATACGTATTTAAATTTGAGTCTAAGTATCATACATAAACACTCCTACTTTTCAATATATTTTTCGAATAATTGAATAAAACTTACATGTTTAGGTGAAATGGCGTCCTACAGCAAAAATTTCATAAACGACAAAAATACGATACACTGTCAAATTAAAATTTAGTGATAACAAAGCAGCCAACATAAAAACATGTTAGTACACGAGAATGTGTATCTTGTATGTAGTACATTTAGCTTTCAGTTGGTGGTGGATATAAA
Organism: Pterostichus niger; assembly: GCA_947425015.1. NCBI lineage: Eukaryota > Metazoa > Arthropoda > Insecta > Coleoptera > Carabidae > Pterostichus > Pterostichus niger. Next base: position 8,649,851 of record OX380342.1, on the reverse strand, counting down.
TTAAATTCTTTACTTGACTATAACTTCAGTGCAATGAATGTCTTTTGACTTTAACTTCGTATTTGGCCAATTTCCATTACGTAAATACTTGAAAAAGTATGTTTGTATTCTTTTAAAATAATAACTTGTTGTGGTTGTGTTTAGTGCAATTGTGTTTTGTCGTATAATTAGTATATTAAAATACATTTATAACCTCTTTTTTACAGATGTTGCGAACTGCGGTGGCACCTATTTGCCACAGTTTAAATGGAAATGCAAACAACATTCTTCGCCCTATTACCTTAACATGCTTAAATCCTAACAGATTGGCATCATCTGTAGCAGCGACAAAAAAGAAATCTGAATGCCCTGAACCAGTTAGGCCATATTCTCCTTTCCAAAACACAGGCAATTGGGCGGAATATGCTCTTGCTAGATTGGATGATTTGTTGAATTGGGGCAGAAAGGGCTCTTTGTGGCCCATGACATTCGGTTTAGCATGTTGTGCCGTAGAAATGATGCACATCGCTGCTCCAAGATACGACATGGATCGGTACTAACCTATACAAATTAAGATTTCATAATAATAAATACTAGAAATTAATTTTAGATATGGTGTTGTGTTCCGTGCATCTCCGCGTCAGGCTGACGTTATGATTGTAGCAGGTACATTAACTAATAAAATGGCCCCTGCATTGCGCAAAGTTTATGATCAAATGCCAGAACCACGATGGGTGATTTCCATGGGAAGCTGTGCAAATGGAGGTGGTTATTATCATTATTCATATTCTGTTGTCAGGTTTGTTTATATTGTAATTTAGCACAATTGAATTAGTAACAAAAATATATTTTCAGGGGTTGTGACCGTATTGTACCTGTAGATATTTATGTACCTGGTTGTCCACCAACTGCGGAAGCTCTGATGTACGGTGTACTGCAACTGCAAAAGAAAGTAAAACGAATGAACGGAATTCAAATGTGGTATCGTAAATAAATTTTAAAATATATAAAAGAAATGGAAAGTGTTCAGTTAACAGTTTTATAAATTGTTTACAAATGATCGTAGTTTCCGTATCTCACGAAACTGAGCGAATGATGTCAACGGTAGAGATATTAAGCCTGTAAATTATATTAATAAAAATAGAAATATACAAATGTTATCTGTAGTATTTTTAGTACCTGAAACAAACAATAATAAAAACAATGAAATCACTTTTTGATTGACGTTTCTAATTTATAGAAACAATATATTACATCACTTTTGATTCTCAGAGAATCGTACACATAAAAAATTGCTTCCCTAAAGAACATTAAATACACCACGATTTATCTACAAATATCGAAATGTCTCTCGCGCTTTTTTGTTTGCAATAAGTTTCATATCTACACGAGTCTGTTTATCTTAATATGAAATACAATACAAGAATGCTTACACTCATATCTCATTTACAAGCTAATTAATATGTCACAGTGGTTTGGGTGGTCGCCTCGCCCCGAAAGCGCGCACCGTGTTGTCACGTGAAGTTTTGATTCGCTGATCGCTGACGACATCGAGTAACACATCAGGTTAAGGCACACAAAACAACGCAACAGAAATCATGTTACTGCCAACCAACTTGAATCCCATGAGCTCATTCGCACTCGCAGCAAACAATAAATAAATACACATCTAAATCATACGATATTCGGTACGTTCCGTATAAGTACAATAACAAAATAATCATGTACACTCTCTTTGTGTTTGTCACGTGACATCGGTGGCCCGACCTTCGGATGCATGAAAAGTATAAAATAGAAATATTGATCGTAATTTAAAAGCTAATATATACAAATGTATAGGCAGTCCTTGTTAGAAGCAATCCACAAGGAGGATACTAGGTCCAATCGATTGCAAAACGTCAAAATATAAATGCATATTTCTACATGTCTCGAATACAGTTAGCTGTTGACTAGTGGAGCCATGTTTTCCCCTTTGCAGATTTTTAGTCAAGCAAGGGAAACTTGTTCGCCAACAAATTAATCTCTTGTTTGTTCCGCAATACCAAAAAACATTTCCTTCTCAATTCACAAATTATAAGCGCACTACAGTAAAATTTCCATATAATCATCTTACAATTCTTGGGTTCTTTAAAAAACTACAATTACAAAAATCATGTTTATTCTGTAATATACATATAAACACAAAAATATTTATTCCATTTACATATTAACAATTATTTTCATAATTTTTGGAAAGAAACAATTGAACACAATATTATCATTAATACTACTACAAAATCACTAAATTTTATTTAGAAATTTTACTGTAGATCGTGTCGAACACTCAACCAATAATTAAATTTTTAAATTAATAATGAAATTACATAATTTGAATGGTATGTTTCCTAATATATATATGTATATATATATAACTGCCGGCAACAGAAGTTTCCACTTGCATTGCACCACTTCAATTAAATAAAATAAATATTCGCGTATAAAACTAATCATAAATACAATTGATACTTCGATTCGCTATCGGGACTGTGAGGAATCATCTTTTTTGTGCAAGTCCGTGTTGGGGGGTGTCGCACATAATTTGTGGGGCGGCGGGCCAGGCCCCGGACCGGGGCGCATGTGTAAGAGTCCAGTTGGTGGGGGCCCCGCGTCTTTGCCACGTAAATGCGCGGGATGGGAGGCGTAGGCGCTGAAGAGCTTGGCGCGCTCTTCCTCAGCGCGCATGGCAGCTTCCACCAGCGGGTTGTAGCGTAGTGGATCGAACCGGTACGGGTCCCGGAAGGGATCGGGGCCGGGCCAGTGCGACGCGGGCGGTGGAGGCGGGAAGTGCGACGGCAGCGGCGGCAACATGGACCGCGAGCGATCCAGCATAGAATGCGACAACGATGCCGGATGACGATTAAGGTAGGGGTGATATCGTGGGTCGGCACCGCGGCTCAACAAAACCACGTCGTCCTCTTTGGCGCGCGGCTCCTCCTTCACACGTACCTCACCCATATCGTTCGAGCCGTTACGCAACGGAGACCGGTCTCTGGCCGCCATTGCCGCCGCTGCCGCTGCCTGCTTGCTGCTTTCCGCCAGGCGTTGCTGATGCAGCATCCGCTCGCGCTCACGTTCTCGCTCTCGTTCCCGCTCCCGTTCCATTTCTCTCCGTTCCATCTCGCGCCGTTCTTTCTCCCTTCTTTCCCGTTCACGCTCTTGTTGCTGCTGCAAGAATCAAAACAAATTTATGTATTATTATACATATAATTTTTAATTTTTTTTTTAAGTATTATTACCTGTTGTTCGAGTTTTCGTTGTTTCTCCTCACGTTCCCGCCTTTCTCGTTCTTCTCGTTCTCGCCGAAGCCTTTCGCGTTCTCGTTCACGTTCCCGTTCTTCTTGTTCGCGGCGCTCCATTATAGCGGGATCGGGTTTCAGGCCCCATGGCGCTTGTGGTACGGGTGCGGGCGGAAATCCGGGCACGGCGCGTTGTAGCCGATTCCAAGGATCATGTAGCGGTCCCAGCGGCGGCAATTCCCGTCCCGGAAATGGTGCCATGCCAAACGGCGAACCCGGTGCATTGAACGCTGTGCCATATCGACTGAAAATACCACCTGATGCGCTGCCATTCACTGCAAGGGAAATATAAATATTAATAATCTAATAAAAGTGAAAAAAAGAATACTAAAATTTGGCGAAGACTAACAGTGAATTTTACCTAGATGAGAGGCGGGGTTGGAGAAGAGCGACCCCGGGTGCGGTTGGTGATCGAACGAGGGCGGTCGATGTGCTGCTGCTAACCCGGATGGGAAGGATAACTCGTGTGGTCGCGCCGAATGTATAAGACTGCCTGGGAACATGTGCGATGGCGGCCGCAGTAGATCTGTCTTTGTAGGAACTCCAGCCTTCACATCTGACTGCTGCTTTTGCTGGTGATGGTAGATCTCCCATGCCACTCGTACATGCATGGCATTCCATTTGCCCGATTTCTATATTGAACAAAATTCATTAATTATACAATCTATAATATACAAAATTACTGATTTATTCTCCGAATTTTGCTAATAATAGTTTTTGATTAAATATTGTTATGTCAATTAACTTTTGAAAGTGAACTGACATACTGACAAGTTCCGTGAAAGTAACTGATTGAAGATAAAAAGAACATTAAAATATGACAGGAACGATTGTAGATATTTGATTGAAAGCGTTAAAGAATGGTACATGCAGAAAATGAGAAAGCTAATGAACCTACCACAGGAGGTTTGGGTTTCGGAGGAGCATCGCCGATGGGTTGCTGTGGAAAGAAACATAAGCGTTAGGTTTGTGCGGCATGCACTTGGTCGTACACCTATGAATGAGTTAGTCGCTCGTGAATGACGGGCATGCCACAGGCGCCAACACACCGCATGAGGTCTACACACATGCAGAAGTCTGTTTCCTTGAACTGAATGTAGATCAAGTCACGGAAACATCTTCTGATTGTTATCTTGTTTCGAATACATACCTTGGGCTGAAACGTAGCCAAATGATTGGGAGGAACAAAAGGCGTTGGGCCCCCAATACCGGGGTGCAAAAGGCCAGGTGAGTAACCTGGATAACTTGAGATCCCTAGATTTTGACGGTAAAACGGAGAATCCACACTTCCCATTTTTGGAATATCTTTGAACTGCAAATATGGCAGAAGTGTTTGGTAGTTAGTGACCGAGGATGGTGATGTGTTGTGTTGTTGACGTCTTACGAGTGGCGTGGGGAAGAGCGTGGAAGCAGGCGGTGGTGGCAACAGCGGCGTTGTGTGCTGATGCACGTGCGTATGGTGATGCTGGTGTTGATGCATCTCCGTGCGCAAGTACGGAGGCGGGCCCACGTTCAACGTGCGGTCCTGGGAAGCCAAGAATCTGCTGTCCAATTCGCGACGTAACATATCCGCTTGATCTGTACAACATACAATTCCATGAAGAATTCCTTCTTCAAATCCGTTTATATGTGTGTTGAACTTACTTGACTGGAAAAGTGACTCGGCTGAGAATGGATTTGGGTTAGACTGTGGTCCGAGAGGGCTGGCAGTGGAGACGGGCGGCACGGGGGGCAGCGGAGGCGGCGCAAACATGGGCGCGGGGAAGGGATGCATGCCCTGTAGCGGTGGCGTGGGCCGCGGCACGGACGTGACGGCCGAACTGACGACAGGTGGCGGTGGTGCTGCACTGCTTGGCGTCCAGCCGCCCGCGCTCACCACCGTGGCCACTGAAACCGCTGGCTTGGAGAAGGCGAGACTAGAAGACACAGTGGCGGGTGGCGGCGGTGGTGCCGTACTGAACGGAGTGACGCTGCCCCGTGACAGACTGCTCACGTTGCTGCTGTATGAGTCACGTTCACGCGTGGGACTATGTCCGCGTGGCGAGTGCGTGCGGTGGCTAGGTGTGCTGATGGCAGCGACGGTGGTGGTGGTGGCCACGGCCGCGGTGCTGGGCATGGCAGCGGTGGCGGCGGTGCTGACCACAGCGGGCGCAGGACTTGGTGCCGAAGTGTACGGAGTATGCACGGCGTAGGGCGCGTAGAGCGGCGGGAAGGCAGGGTACTGGCCTGTAGCAGTGTTCGCCACGGCAGGGCTGTCCGTGCGACCATGGCTAGCGTCCGCTGAGCTGTCGTGCGCAGGCGGCAGGTGCGGCGCGGGCGCAGGAGCGGCGGCGGGTGCGGGCTGTGGCATGGTGACGGGCACGCTCACAGGCGGTGTGGGGGCAGCGGCAGCAGCCACTGGTACTGGTACAGGCGCAGGTGTGGGCACGGGGCTTGCCAGCCGTGGCGGTGGTGGTGCCGTCACCATGGCCGCCGTGGGCTGGTATTGTGGTTGCGGCGGTGGCAGCGCGGCCGCAGCTGGGGACGGCGCCGGCGGGGCCAGCCCCGGGGGCGTGGGTGCCGGCACCGGGCTGGCGCTGTCCCCGTTGCCAATCGGGAACTCCAGCTTCCGCGCCGACGGAGTCGAGGCGAACAGTACTGATCCCGCATCGGATCCCTGAAACAACGCACAGCGATTAATTATAATCATATTTCCAGAGTTATTTTTATGAAATTGAATTACAATGAGGCGGGAGGTGAAGCATGATAAACAGGTATTAAAGTCAGTGGAGCGTGAAAGAGCGCTGACGTCGGCGATGTCGAATGCTTCGTGCGCTTAACGCTCAACACTGATCTCACCGAAGTCGAGATGCACGCGCCAAACTTAATTGTGTTTTAATGAATCATTAATGCGGAGCGGAGCTATCTACGGAATTCATTCTAGCGCGGTATTCATTGGAAGCAAACTTGACGGGCAAATATTTTAACAAGCTATGTAATATAGCCGCGAGTTGCAAATCGTAGTGTTCGTTCACTTACTAACAAACAGCCCACGCTCATTTTTAAGACATCCACGCATTTTATTGTTTAATGTTGTGAGGTGAGGGTTGGTTAGCACCTACAGCTTGATCCCAGTCCGACATGGTAATAGACGGACGCTTAAATTCCCGTGTAACATAATAATGTGAATATGACGCTTATTGCATTACCGCGAGTGACGGCTGGCGGCGTTGAATCACTGATGCTTGCGACATCGTGGGGCCGCTTCATTAGTTTTCATTAACGCAGGGCGGTGGCGGCGACGGCGGCGGTGACGACGCTCATGTTTTATTAAATCTCACGGAAGAGGGTGCGCGGCACGGAAATTGGCGCGAGCGAGATGGACGAGATAGCGGCGTATCAATCTGCTCATAGTTGTGCGCAGCAGACGCGATAATCTCCGACGGCGGAAGATGAAGAGGAAAACTTCGTGGTGCCACTAAGTTTTAACGTCTTTGATGCACAAATTTGCAACTGCATACAAACTCCTGATGCATGAGTTTACCCACACTCGTTCTACTAACTCGAACCTCTATGAATAGATAGTGGTCATAATTGTTTCAAACCTAATTTCAACTTGATATTTACTTATTACTCATGCAATACATAAAGAAAAATAACTATGCAATGAATCTTTTGTAGTATATCACTGATATTAACCTCAAACATAAACGCTAATAAAAATAACTATAGTTATATTGCTGAACGTTCTTAAATTATTCTAGGTAGAGAAAAATATTTCATATAAAACCAAATTTAATTAAGCTTACTCCTTAGTAACCATGTATCTTTATAATATAATATTACATGTTTGACTTTATTTTGGTATATTTAAACAAGTTTCTTTAATTAAATAGTTAGCTACATTATTTCTTTGCAGTTTCCAAATTAATAACGTTGTTTTAAAAATATAAGAAAGAAACTTGTTGTCTTTCGTATATTTATAAAATAGTTTGCTATTACTTTTATATAGTAAATAAACAACAACAAAAAGCCATAAAAAAGCTTCCGATCCACGATCATCTCATCAAAGCTTTTTACGAGACTAAACATCAAACAAACATGTTTTAGCCGTGAACATCGTTCAACAATCACCATCCAACAAACTCGGAAGTGCTGAAAGTGTCTGCGCAGAAGACGATCCGACATCCCGTCGAAGAAGGAAAGAGTTCACCCTACCGGCGTCGGCGCAATTAAAAACTGCGCGGCCACAATCGATAATCCCGCGCTGCAAGCAAAGATGCAGCGAGCGGTTTCGACAATGTGCGCGGGAGAGGATTGTAACCCAGTTTCAGCTGTTGATACTGTAGAGACTCAGCCGCACGGGGATTACAACGTGTTATGATGAACTGAGGAATTAGGAGGCTTCACTTGCTTTGCTAATGGGAAGTGCAATCCCTAGCAATCAGACATGTTTAGAGGCTTACAGGACTTATGAGGAGGAATGTTGGAATTCACGGAAATATTCCGAATTTCTACCCTCTGTCTCTGTTATTTATCTTTACATACTTCACTGTGATAATTAACTTATTTCAATTTATATACTTGCAGAAATAATAAATACACTCATTTATTACAACCTTTGATTTTATGTAATAGCCTACCTACATTTACAACCAATATCGTAAATTTGAATTTTAAAATTTTCTATTGTCACAAACCAAGATTTGGTCAGTTTTATATAATAGATAAAAATATACACGAGCAATTTTTATTTCATTTATCATTGTGATAAGAACCTAATTTACCTAGAACACAGTAATTTGAAATTTCAGTTCGATGTTTGCAAACTTGAAAATTTTGTCCTTTCGAGCGGCAAATTGTCAGTTTTTTAGTACAAAAATTATTATATTACAATGAAGGTGTCTTTACAACTATCCAATTAAAAATTATAATTATCAATTAATGGAAGCAGCACAAAACTTGACACAAATTACAATAAATAGAACTATAAGTGAATTAATGAGAAATGACATTTAAAAATAGCATAATGCAGGTTTGAGTCTTTTTCTTTGAACTATTTTAATTATTATCACTCCTAAGTACTGAAATTTGAACAACTGTATTTTCAATTGTAATTACTAATTAGTTAGCTGTAGACGCAGCTTAACTTAAAAAGAAATACAATAACCAATTTTTTGGCAAAAGATGATTAACTAGTAGTTGACTAACTTAATTTTTCGCTATTAAACGTTCCTAAATTATTTTAAAAATTAATGCTTTCAGTTTAAATAAAAAATACACGGAACTAAATACTACTATTTTTATTTGAACTAACTTTACAGATTGTAAGAAGACTGCAAAAAACTTAAGTGGCGACTTAAGGAACTGAAAATACAACTCGATAAAGTAGTTCTTGGGAAAGTACAGTCAAGTACGACTAAAGAATTTTAAAGGGACTATCCATACGTTTCTGAATTGACTAGACAGACTGCTTAGTGATAACAAATTACAAAGAAACTGGACAGGACCATAAACATAATTGTAACAAATTTGTACTCACTATAAAACTGAATCAATCTTTAAATTTATAATTTTATTTATTGTTACTCTGAACAACATGAATACATATAATCCTAATTGCAGTAGAAGGAGCCTAAAACTTCTAGTGGAGTCCGACAAAATTGTGTTTTGTATTGGAGTCGACAAAATTTGCAAGCACGTTCTCTTGCTTGTAAATAAATAAACGCAAGTTTTTCCTGAGCTCAGTCAAACAATCTAGCAAATTAGCAACAGTTTAAACAACAAAATATGAACCAAACTTCCATCATCTCATTCTCCTCAATCATCAATCGCCCCTGTCTGTGTGCTAGTCGTGAGTGACTAATGCATCTTGTAGCAGTGATCCTGGGTTATTGTTTCACATCGACACTAGGACTGCCTCGAGCCAGGGGTAATGTGTTGCGAATTAATGCGCCCATTCGCCGTTTCTGCTCCTATATGGCTTCGCGCTTTGCTGCTGCTGAAGTGGCAAATCACGTGCTGGCTAAATCACAAGCGGTGCCGTGTGTAGTGGTTTAATGCTCACACAAGAGAGGGCTCCACAAGAGTAGGGAACGAGAGCTTGTGGACCAGAGATTCTCAAAAGGGAGAATGACATTTTATATTATTACTTCCTTGTACGAAGTAAAAGAAGTATTGTAATCGCGAAAATTTTCGGTTCTCAGATTTCAACGGAAATAGGTGTTTTGACCCTTCCTGAATCCATTTTGACTAATTTCATCATGCCGTCTGTACGTACATAGGTACGTATCTCGCATAACTCAAAAACGGTAAGCCGTAAAAAATTGAAACTTTATATTTAGGACTGTTACAACATCTAGTAGTGCACCTCCCTTTTTGGTCATTATACAACTACCGGAAGTGGTACTTTACTTGAAGCCTATAATAGATTTTCATGAAAAACTATATTCAAATATAATTTAAAACTTTCCAAATTTGGTATATGACTACTATATCAATGGAAATAACATAATAGATTTTGGTTAAAATAGACTAACCGGAAGTGACACATTACATGAAGCTGCTAACAGTTTTCCTTGAAAAAATGGTATTATTTTAATTTTAGAAATAAATGCTGCAAATAAAAGTTTTAGATAATTAAATTCTGCGTCTAACACATTAAGAATTTTTAAAATTAGCTTTTTGCATAAACGAAATTTAAATATTATATATTTTTTTATTTAAAAAAAAAATTAAGTTTGCTATGGGTTAGAACAAAAAATAAAAGATTTAATATCATATATATGCAATTAAAAAAATATATATAGTTTAATACGCGTACAAGGAAGTCATGTGGTGTCCACATCAGATTTTTTTCTCTATAGTGTCAAACTGGCATCGAGGAAAATACAAGAAATCTAACAATCTAATAAAAATAAACATTCTGTTTTGTTTACTTTTGCGCATTATACTATTATTTTATACTTCTTAAAAACCATAATAAAATAAATGTTCTTTATTAATTTTATAAATAAATAAATAAATATATCATCACGCCTTTTACCCATCACTGGGTGTGGCACTCTGCCTAAGCAGATTTTTCGGTAAGTGATATATTTCTTCGCGTGAAGTGCGGTTACCAGCCGTCAAATCACGGCCTCCAAAGATATTAGTGGTGGAGGAGCCACAGGGGTAGATTTTTTAAATTGGTGAAAATTGTTTGTCGGCTGTGGGGATCGAACCAGGGTTCTCAAGATCCACAGGCCGACTCGATACCACTGAGCCACCTACCCCATAATTAGTTAATTTTGCTGTATTTTATCTTCATTCTTTTATTTCCCATCAATTTTAATTAATACAGCTTTTTTAGTTGAAAAAATTATCTGCGGCCAACTTAAAAAAATGGCTCTTTGTCCAATTGAACTTAATACTCTTATTTTAAAGTTTACTAAAATATATTACTCTGACAAATCATATATCAAGTTATTTTATAAAGAAAGCTAACAACTTTTACCTGAAACTGAAAGGAAAATAAACATTTGCCTGACCTTTCAGATTCAGGAAAGCTTTGCTTTGCATGCCTAGGCAGGTAATGAAAGAAACGTGAGTGTCTAGTTACTTAACAACATAAAATACTGACTGAATATGTAAGTCAAATATTTCTTTTAATTTAAATTAATTTAAAATATGTATTATTTGTTTATAAGTTTCAGGTAAAATGTTACCCGTAATATGTCAGTAAAGCGTCGTACAGGATTCGTAAGCTGTCGCGATCGCTTGGCATGAAATTATCTTCTGATCCTATAATTGAACACTGACATTTTACGTAAATAACTGTTATTCATTAAATACATCCTGCAAATTAATCAATACGAAATATTTTCATCCTGACAAACTATAAATAAAAATAATAAATATATTATCAGGCTTTTTATCCATAACTGAGTGTGACACTCACAATATATCTCGGTAAGTGACATATTTTGCACTAGTAGCCGTCAAATTACGGTCCCCGAAGATGTTAGTAAAGGAGGAGCCACAGGGGTGATGTAAAGTTTATCGGGTACTAGTGTAAATTCACACGTCGACACGTTAGCACTGAGGTTTCTATCACGTAATTCCTTTCATATAATCTCGTCTCATCTTTCATTCACGCAACACACTGTCAGACATTTACACAATTACTCACCAATCTTTCATTTGATATACATTCTACATGTCCAAACCATATAAACTGCCCCAAATTCACTCTTCACTCTTCTTAATGTGGAGATCAATTAGCAACTAATGGACTGTTTAAATTTAGGAATAGTCGATTAAATATGAAGTTTATATGAAGTGTCTCAATTCAAACCATTCTTAAAATGATTTTTCCTAATTTTACACTCATTATTACAGATAGTTATAAGTCATAACGCAGAGGAAATAACTTACATCTACAAAACAAAAGTTCGCGCGCTTTCAAATTTCACTGATTTCAACTTCTGAGTGGTTTTGATTCCACTATAAACTGTAGAACTCTTTTATTGTAATTGGAATCAATTTGTCACGACAATGATGTAAAAAAAATGACAAATAACTTTTCATATTCTAAAAATATTACCTACTAAAGGTGAACAATGCTTGATTATCTGAAGAATAACTGGAAAGATATAGTAGATAAACAAATTATATAGGAATATTAGATGACGATTAGTTGTATGTTGAATCTGTTCAAGTTATCGCATAATTACAATTTAAAATAAGTTCCAAGTTAATCCGTTGCTAAATAGCTACAAGAACTAATATCAAATTGTGTAGAAAATTTGCTCCTTGTGATTCTGTGGTGTTAGCCCTCGCGATGAGCATTTGAGAGCCACTGTTAAAGTTCCATGTAACGCTGAACGTAACGTAGGAGAGCCAGGTTATGTTCTAAGTGCACGACAAATGCACAAGTCGACACGGTACATTGCTTACGGATTTCCTTTACGATATTGCTGTCTGCCTTGCTACGTGATCGCTGTTTTTATGGAGATACATTATTCCGTTTATTGTTTTTTTCTTCCTTGAATTATTTTTTTTTGTTCCCTTCTTTGAATATTTGATTATATTTCTGGGGTTGTGAACACGTTCAAGACATTTGGGGGAGATAATTTTTGGCTATAAATTATTCTGTTGCAGTGAAATAAAACATTGTTGCAGGGAAAACAGATTTGAAAATATTGACGATTTCTTGAATATTTGGTAATGCATATTTTCCGATATTAAATGTTTTAGAGAAAAATGCTTCAAATAAAATCAGTTAAAAAAAATTAGTTTTAATTGAAACAGTTTGCTCTAAAATTATGTCGAACGTTTGTCGGCGGAAAATACCTAAGCAATTACAAATTGCTATTTTAGATAATAGAACTGCATCAAATTCAATTTTAGAATTGTTTGTTTGAAATATAAAAGAGCTGAACCAAATTTTGTGCTTGTAAAATATGTATAAAAATGAAGTATAATATTTATTGGAGAATAAATGTAATATTTTATATTAGTTTTTGTGCGTGTATTGTGCGGAAGAAATATGGGACAATAAAAATAATAAGTTATGATATTCTGCCTCCACGATTTAGTTTTTATGAAAAAGAAACGAATGTAGCGAAAAAACGTACATAATTCAAATCAAAGTTACAAGAAAACAATAAATGGAAGTCGGTAAAAATATCTTACAATCTTTATCTGAAACGCGAAAGAAAGCTCCAGAAAAAGTAAATATATGCGAGACAAAATTCGCAGTGAATTCCAAATCGAAAATAAAAGATTCAAGAAATGTCGTAGATGAGGCATATCAGCGAGCGATAAATAACTTGAGCAAAAACTGAATTCACAAAGTTCCGAAAGCAGTCGGCAGATGTCAGTTAAATCGTTGTAATTCAAGCGAATTGAATTCTTTGATTTGGTAAATTATAATTGATGCGATGAACGCTGAAAATTACTTTGATACGCAAAAGTATAATTTAATAAGAGCACAATTTGGTTCATTAATAATTCAATTACAATGTTGAACTGTTAATTTCGAGGATATTTATTAATTTATTTAACGTAATTATTAATTATTTAATGCAAATTAAGCGTGAAATGTAAAGGTTTGTGAAATATATAATTGGAGTAATTAATTTGGCCTGGTTTACTTAATTGATCTGTCTTGCTAATGCGTTGTTTATTGATCAAATAATGGAATATAATCACATACATTTCATTTAATGCCATACAACTAAATGACATTTAATTTATATCTACACATTTTCTTTTCACAAGATTACCATTATTACCGTTCAAAACAGAAAGAAATAACATATTCTAATGGTTGGAATCGAACTCAGTTTCCAGGCTATAACAATTTTTTTATTTTAGTAAATTACGAAGCAAGAAGGTTGAACATTGCAATTCACCGAACATAAAGATAAAACGTGAAGTCAAACACGAAATTGCGAAGAAAATCAGTTCCCTCCGCATGGATAAATGATACATCAGAGGAAAAATGAACGACAACAGTTCGCACAATGAGAGAAAACGAGTTCCTCAGAGCACGTAATGTTCTGACAGACAAGCGCAAGCTAGTCACTTGACGTCTGCCGCCCCCGCGACGGCGGAGGAGGCGGCAAGATGCGCCAGCAGATTGCGTTCCCGCCGGGACCGGGACCGGGAACCAGATAAAGCGACGACAACCGAGCACGGATCATAAAACGTCGACACACAAAGCAAGCAAAAAGTCTGCTAGCGAGACGCCGCCGCCGTCACCGCTGCCACCCCCGCCATCCCGCAACACATGGGCGGCGACATACGTCAAACACTCAATTAACTCCCCTTCTTACTACCACACTTTCATTACTGTTTTATTACTATTAATAAACAATTCAAACATTAATAAATCACAAGCACATCGAGCTATCGATTTGTGTACTTTTCGTTCATTTGTCACATTTGTATACAAGTACAATATATGGTAACAAAAACAAAATAACCTTTAATGGAGAGTTGTACGTACCATCATTATTTCAATCGAAGTAAACATTGTTATTAAATACTTAATTCGATAATGTTTAGTTTTTGTTATGCAATTGGCCATAAATAATATTTGAATAAATACATCATCACGTCATTTGATTAATTATTAACAAATTTCAGTAGATATATTTTTGTGCGTGAAAGTGTAATCACACAAGGAAGGAAATGACACTTTACTTCATATAAACAAATAAATATATAAATATATAACACGGAATTCTGATTATTGTTATTACCACAACCATAAATAAGGAAGGAAAACAATAACTTTTCTATTTAGGAAAGGAAAATAGTTATTTTCCTTCAACACAATACGTAATAAAAGCATTCTTGTTCACTCATTTGATTGATTCCATTCCGGTTTTGCCGTGCATCAAACTTCAAATGTTGGAAAAAAAACTATTGTTTGCATTACTACTTATACTACAGCCCCGAAAGATGTTAGTGAACAAGAGGAATTAGGATTCAAACTGTCTCGTTGTCTCCTGATATCCACTTTTGCTCTTAGACATCTTCTAATAAACTTTTTTGGAAGCTTAATTTAGTTTCAACTTTCTTCAACATCTTAACGTGTAAATTGAAATAGGAACATAGCTAATATATTATAAAATTAAATATTTATGTGCGGCGATAAATAATTTCCAAATGAAAGCATGCAGAAACTAAATGAATACCGAGCCTGTAGTTCTTTTCACTTGGTGAAAAATCCTCTAGCGCGCTTATGACGCGGTGGGGTGCCAGTGAAATCAATACATGTTCCCCGGAACTCTTTCAAGACCACAGGAGGGCAAGTTCCGCGCACCGTGTCGCCGCCGCTGCCGCCCTCGCGGTCAGCCCGCCGCAGCTGGCGAGCCGCAAACCGACAGTACTGCTACCGACGCCAACTTCACCTAATTATCACGCACATTGTCTGTGGTGGTCGTCGGAAATCACGATTCATTATGTGATTGCGTTTATTGAGAATTTTCACAAATAAAATTGCATCAATAGTTATTTGTACACCAAGGGATCAAAGTAGCTCTTTTTAAACCAAAGCTAGAAATTATGACACGAGCTATAACTAGTCCATATATGTAAATATACTTACAACTAGAAGTTCACACAATATTATTTTTTACAATCGAAGATTAAGATTATTCAATTTTTAATTGTAATTAATAAAAAATTTAAGAAAACAATACCATTTAAACAAAACTGTAACAAACTTTGACATATGTGCGTTGACAATAGCAACTGCATGCAGAGATGTACGTAAAAGCTACTTTTTTTACTGAACATAGAAAATAGTGATCTGAGTATCTAGAGCAGAAAGTAAAACTATTCTGCTTGAGGTACATAACTTTTTTTATACGAGCATTTAAAATCGCTTGAAAATGAATTTAAATCGTAATTTTCACAAATAAAATTGCATCAATAGTTATTTGTACACCAAGGGATCAAAGTAGCTCTTTTTAAACCGAGGCTAGAAAGTATAACGCGAGCTATAACTAGTCGATATATGTAAATATGCTTACAACTAGAAGTTCACACAATATTATTTTTTACAATCGAAGATTAAGATTATTCAATTTTTAATTGTATTTAATAAAAAATGTAAGAAGACAATACAATTTAAACAAATCTGTAACAAATTTTGACATTTGTGCGTTGATTATAGCAACTGCCTGCAAAGATGTACGAAAAAGCTACTTTTTTTACTGAACATAGAAAATAGTTATTTGAGTATCTAGAGCAGAAGGTAAAACTATTCTGCTCGAAGTGCATACAATATTTTTTTTATACGAGCATTTAAAATCGCTTGAAAATTAATTTAAATCGTATTTAAACAAGCGAAATGTTACTTTTCCCTTTGTTCCTATTAAATACAATCAGGAAAGAAACTTTCAGTTGTCAAATGATTGCAGAAATAGCATATTTTCAGTCATGGTCGTATTTAAAATAATATATAATATTTATTTAAAGATTCGCTACATGTTTAATAATTAAATTTATCCTGCAACTAATTTGTACCAAACATTTCAATCTGACACACCAGTGCCGGTATATCTACATTCAAAATTTCTTTTATATATGGTCGTTTATTCCTCCCATTTATTCTTAGGTCATCTCAGCCTGAATTTAACTAACTGACACCCACCCATTATTTTTAACAACAGTGAAAAGGTTAAAATAAATCATGCACATTTAATAATGTTCCCGAGAGCCGTTGTTTGACAGTTCCGCCCGCGTGCAAATTGATTTTTTGTGTAACAATTACATTCTTCATCAAACAGTTAAGTTTTTACGACACCATAACCACGGTATCGTTTTCCTTTCAATCAATTCGAGCAGTATATTCTTATAACACTTTTTATGGTGTTCTCGTGGTAAAAACGGCACAAAAACTGCAGCTGCGAAGGCCTTGCGGCGCGCTAGCATTAACGAACCTCGACCAGTAACGGCCACAGATCCAATTTAAATTACTGCTCATTTTAGCGCTGCATAATTGAAATTAAACAAGCGCAAAAAACACCCGCGAACGAATACGCTATGGTTACACGCTCCACGCTGGTCACAAGTTACATGCTGCGCTTTTTGCAATAAACATAAAACCGCCGCTGCCTTTTAATGAGGCCGCCATTCCCAACTACACACTGTTTTACCACCAACCAAAGACCAGCCGCACACCTCAAAACTTTTACATGAAGAAATTATTCACACATCCACAGAACACACAACATAATAACATAGAAAATCATACGACACTAATAACAGCCAATAGAGACATTGTATTAAGTATAGTTAATAATAATTACAAAGGTTGAATCAAAATTTATGACAGAATAAGAAAACCGCATAACAAAACAATTGCATCACATGACATAAAAGTTGCATTAAATGAAGAAATGTATCAAATAAAAGTAGGATGGTAACTTGAGTTTTCCGTACAATAATAGTCATTTGTCTATTAAGAGCGTAAAGTGATTCTTTATTACTCGAACACGGTAATTGCAGCGCGAGCCGAAGGTGAGAGCTGCAATAGTGTAAGAGGAACAAAGACACTTTACGCTCGTGATACACACATAATTTTTTCTACGATTGCATCTTAAAATTATTAAAAAACGTATGCGTACTGAAAATAAATTCGTTCTGTCAACTGTCAATATGACAAGTTTCTGTTTTGTTTGTATTCCTGGTAACTATTGAAATAAGCGCACATTTAATATCTTTTTCGCGCGTTGCCATTGTAAACGCGCGCATTTAACATCTTTTTCGCGCGTTGCCATTGGAGACGCGCAAAAAAGATATTTTTTGATTGTTTACGATGATAAATGAGAGCGTAATTGCCAACTTTTCATAGCAATCGTAGAAAAAGAATATTTGATGGGTAATTAACAGTAACGAAAAGCAGTATTGAAAAATATTTTCAACCTCAACTTTCCAGAATGATTCATTCCTCCCTCCCTAGTATCACATTTCCCCCCAATGGGTTCCCAAAGACCCCCCAGCTGCAAATCCCCTAGAGACACGCTCAAGTGTGCGACAGTCCACTAAAACGAATTACATAATCAAATATTTAACGTGCAGCTTTGCCCAGAGGTCTGTAGCTTGGTTTGTATCTCTGTGCTCACGTCCGCATAAGTAGCACCGCAAACAGCCTTGATATTAACTACACAAACGCAATTTGCGTATCCCCTACCCCTGGGGACGGGTCAATGTGCCCCAGCAGCACACGTGATAAATAAGTGATAATTTTAAACGTTTGCTGATTTTGTATGCCTTGTTAACATGGAGTGTTTGTTGTTAGAATGTGAGTTATAATAAGTGGTATCAAACATAATTATACCGTAATAAAACGGGTAAATATATCCTAGATATCTTGGAAATGTCGTTGGACTCATGTACTTTGTTTATAATTGCAAATTATTGCGATATTTTTAGTAATTACTGTCATTTTGTATTAGCTGTTTCTTGCATAAATAACTTATTTATTCTAATTAATAGTTACATTAGTTACTTCTGGAATAGGTAGCTCAGTGGTATCAACTCGGACTGAGGGTTCGATTCCCACAGACGACAAACAATTTTTACCAAAATTAAATCTACCCGTGTGGCTTCCTTTTGCTCACATCTTTAGGAAGCGTGATTTGACGACTGGTAACTGCACTTCACGCGAAGAAATTTACCGAGATCTGCTACGGCTGAATGCCACACCTAGTAATGAGTAAAAGGCGTGATGATATATTTATTTATTTTTACTTATGTACAACTACAATCAATAAAAATTATATAAACTACCACACTGCGGCTCGGTGAGAGCGGACCCTGTACTGTAATTGGGATTAAGTTCCTGTTGTACAGAGTAACATAAATAAATAAATAATACAGGATGTTAACAAAAAACTTTTTTCCATGTTACTCACCCTTAGTTCAGTTTTCGTAGAACAGTCTGTATTTGTAGAAGAACGTAACAATGACATCATAAAAAATACGTATTTTTCTACTGTTAAGTATTTCTAAATTAATTTAGGGAGAAATGATTCAAATAAAGTTGAAAGAAAATATAGTTTTTTATATTTTTAACATAGAGTATTTTTTTTATCTAAAATAATTTAGAAATGTTTGATAACTGGTAACCGCAGTTCACCGCATAAAAAAAACAAGAAAAAGTTAGAAAAACGAGATTCGCAGAATAATTTTGATTTATTAATTGTGTCAATCTTGTATCAAAGTTATGGGGTAGGTGACTCAGTGATATCAAATCAGCATATGGATTTGAGAATCCCGGTTCGATTACACAGCCAACAAACAATTTTCACCTGTAGCTTATTTTATTATTTTTTATTTATTTATTTATGTTACTCTGTACAACAGGAATTTAATCCCAATTACAGTACAGGGTCCGCACTCACCGAGCCGCAGTGTGGTAGTTAATGTAATTTTTAGCTTAAGTGAGATTCAAACTCGGGATCTCCGGATTCAAATTCCATGTTGCTAACCACACCACCGTACTGAACATCTAACATATTTGAGGACCGTGATTTGACGGTTGGTAACCGCATAAATATATATTATTAGCCGAGATCTGCTACGTCACTGTGATCGAGAATATATAGTTATATTTACAAATTAATTTTGTAGTTATTTGTCATCATTTTAAAGTTTTCATAGTTAAATCAAATTGACAAATAAATTTAAAATTACGACATTCTTATGTAAAACGAGGTTATAAAGAATGTGCAAAAAGACGTCATGTTATAAAACTTTTTAAAATGTGTGTTGAATGTGACACTCCATAAAATCTAAATTTAGCAAAAATGGCCAGAGTAGAGCATTCCACAATCCAAAATAAAAATAACAATGAATGAACGCGATACATCTCACACGAGTAGACGCGTAGAGAATCAAACACTTGGGCTTCGAGCCAAAACATTCGCGTTCCTTCACCGCTTTGGTCCCTGGCTGTATAATTAAAAGTGGTTCAAAGCCGGTAACACAAACCCCATCACTATAAATAACCACGACGTCGAAATAACATCTGACGAATCAAGCAGAGACCAACATACAGCAGGTAAGTGACACGACTTGTGGGACCTTCAGTTATTTTCATATCATTTGAAAAAGAAAATGTCTCCTGACATGACGACAAGAAACATTTCCACATTGTCAGCTGCAAGCTTTGAAGTTAGTTTATTTAGATCAATGTAAAATATATTCGGTTCAATTATAGAAAATGATTTGTTTACAAAACAACGAGAGTTTAATTTACTTTTATGTGATTTGTTCAATTTAACGGAAAAACAGCGAGGTTGCCAAGGAAATTGTTATTTATGGCACATTACATTCAACAAAATTCTACCGCTCTAAAAAATTTGTCAATTATCAAAACACAGCATCACGTAAATATTTCATCATTATAAATTTATTACCGCGCCATTTAACTATTTTTGAGTATGACACTGCTACAGCAATCATGGCGGACTGACCCCATTCTAACCACGTTTTAATTCTTCTATTACTGCAATATTTCGAATACCGATTAAAGCAATATACAATTTCTGATTAAAATCAATTATAGATTTAGACGAACAGACTTTAATAGCGATATTAAAATTGAGAGTATTTGACTTTAGATGCAATTGAAACAACAAATTTATTGAACTGCGTGACATAATAGACTGTATCTGTATACAAGTATTGAAATAGTTTCATAATACATTTGTCCTCAAAGACAAGTGTTCAATTCTGATAGAAATGAGTTTTTCACGAGACACTATTTTTATTCTTTTTCTGAAACTTTATATAAATTGAAACAATGTCTTAATTGTTACACATTAAACCATAATTTTTTTTTAATTTTGTGACATCCGACTTAAAGAAACTGAGCCTCGCATATAATTGTTGTTATATTTTAAATGATCTATTTTATCATTTAGAATAATGCGTAAATCAAGTTCAAATAGCATTCATTGCAAATGATTAAATAACTGTAAAATATGTTATTTCAAAAAGAAAATAATATCTGTAAGATTATCTTTGTCAAAAGTTTGATTACTACTGGTATTTGCTGATATATACCCCACACTGAGTTGTGTATAAGTTTGAAATTAAGCAATATGTAACAACCATTTTTTACCTACGTAACATATTCATTAGTTAAGAAATAAATTATATATTAGATATGTATTTAAAATATACTTATCAACTCGGTATACAACGACGTAAGAAAAACAATAACCTCAAAATTAGCTGTCAGTTAGACGAAGACAGAAGACAAAACGATGAAAGAATTCCAAATAGACTAGTTGTCAGAGTTAATGACATAAAAAACTCAAATATCTTTAAAACTAATATTTTTGAAACATTGATCATCTTTTGAGTCTAGTCTTAATATAATTCACAATTGGCTCACTGGTATCGAGTCGACCAGTAGATTTGAGTACCCTAGTTCGATTCCCATAGCTGACAAACAATTTTCACCACATTAAAACCACCCCTGTCACTCTCCCTCCAATAATATTTTTGCGGACCGTAATTTGACGGCTGGTAACCGCACTTTATGTGAAGAAATATATCACTTACTGAGATTTGCTATGGTAGAGTGCCACACCCAATAATGGGTAAATTTTGTGACTATAGACGAAGACATCATTGTGATTATTGGACTTCAATTTTTAGTGCCTCAAAATGATGCAAGAGGCAGAGTCACTTTGGTAATTCTTAATATATTTGTTTACTTCATAGCACAACAGGAAATTAATCCTAATTACAGTATAGTTATACTGCAATAAAAACCACTTGAACGCAATTGTATTTTTAATTTTATGAAAATCTGTTGTCGGTTGTAGGAATTAAACTGATCTCAATGCTTGCTATTTCATTATTTCAGCAGCAAAAGTTTTTCATTTCTGTTGTAAAATAGACAGGAAATTAATATCTCTAAAAGAAATCAACAGAAACCACTTTGCAGATGAACAACAAAAACTCCGTGCTGAAAAAGATCCAACAATTTGACGTAAGAAAAAAGAAACTACAGCATTTTCTTCTAATTTCTCAGCAGCAAGAAAAACGGGAACAGAAAAAAGAAGTTCCAAAGTTTTAAGAGTTAATGGCTTCCACTTAAACACAAGACTGATGAAACACTGAAGTATTATTAACTAAAGACGTCAGTCAACCTTACTTGTTAAACATATATCTATCCAGGGAGTACTTAACTAACATGCGATGGTACTATTTGTTCATGAGACAATAAAACCAAGGATAATGACCGCGAGGACAATTGCTCGCTGGAACGAGCGCCATGATTCCTCCCAAAGGACATAACGTTTCTATTCATTAACAAATGCTACAAAAACTGTCTTCCTCATACTACCACATTATTACCATCATTACGACCTCCTTTAAAAAATCATCAAAACAGCGAGAAAGCTTTCTACATTTTTAACTTAATTGCTAAACAATACAATTCATTTAGGATTAATATAACTTAGTACTTTTCATAAATTAAACTGTGTTATAGCAAATTTAGACCAGTACTTAGAATTATTTATTTGATTGAACAGCAGGAATTAATTATTTACTCGTAATTATAGAAATAGATGAAACATTAGACGTATTCTATTTGGATTAGATTGGACGTACACCTATTTGTCGTTATATTTGACTAATGCTTATTTTACTTTAGTAGATTAAAAAAAAAATAATAATAAATAATAGTTATTTACGTAAAGTCAGGAAAGTGATCAATTACAGGATGAGTAGATAGTTTCATACCGAGCGATAACGAGGCCTGAAACAGCTTACGAATCCTGTACGACGCTTTACTGACGTATTACATATTACGTATAACATTTTACCTGAAACTTATAAACAAATTGTAAATATATTCAATTAATTTAAATTAAAAGAAATATTTGACTTACTGCTAAGTAACCAGACACTCATGTTTCTTTTATTACCTGCCTAGGCAGGCAATATGTTATTTTCCTAACTAGGCATGCAAAGCAAAGCTTTAATGAGTCTTAAAGATCAAGCAAATGTTTATTTTCTTGTCAGTTACAGGTAAATATATTTTCACGCCTTTTACCCATTACTGGATATGACACTCTAAACATAGCATTTGAAGTGTCGTCAAATCGCGGACCGTCGACTTGAAAAATGTGACCGATTTTGTTCAATGTTGTCATGATATCCATGTCACCAGCCCGTTAAAAGTCCCGTAACCCCTAAAGAAAGAGCTAAATAAACATTTATTTACTATTCAAATGTCCATAAAAGGATTGGTATCAGATATTGTGTGCTTTTATAAAGCAAGTGCCCGTAAAGATGAATAAGCTAATTTGTAAATTTCAATTAATTAAAAATAATTGAAAAGCAAAAGGAATTAAATAACCATGAATAACCAGATTAATTAAAAACCTGAATGCAATAATAAAGGCAATGAAGCGATTAGTAGTAGATTGGTAAAGTGTCTATCCACTCAGACTTCAATACTGTATGTTTAGAATACAAACTGCACATTTTGTATTCTATGGAAAGTTTAGTGCGCTCTTAAAAGACAATTACTCGATAAAGGGAAAGAAGTTTCCCGGGAAAATAAAACGCACAACGGGAAATAGGGGAGTGGGCGTCATTTTAACGCCGAACGGAAAAACTGCGACCTCAAACTTTACGATAATCGCACACATTAGCGACAGTGAATCTTGTTAATTCGCCCGTAGTCGTTTCGACCGCCGTTACTAGATAGCGAAGTCGTAACATAACAACAAATGATTTTAATAGGCGCCATCTCCACCACTGGCGCTGTTATCGTCGAAAGAAACTTCTCTGTCGCTCACATATTTCCTCCATACAGGAACGGACTTTACTCAAGATTATTCACTCTACAAATATTTTTAATTCCTACCGTCAATTCCAATCTTTACAGTCTGTAAAGTCTCTGCTTAAGTCTTTCAGCCCTTAATGTCAGTATTAACTACCCTTGTGTCTCCCATATCACTAACATCTTTGAGCGCCGTGATTTGACGACTGAACTGCACTTCACGCAAAGAAATATATCACTTACCGAGATCTGATACGGCAGAGTGCCACAACCAGTAATAGGTAGAAGAAATTATAATAAAAATAAAATCATCACACCTTTTACCCATTACTGGGTGTGGCACTTAGCCGTAACAGATCTCGCTAAGTGTGTATGCAGTGCGGTTACCGGCCGTCAAATCACAGCCCCTAAAGATGTTAGTGGAGGGGAAGCCACAGGAGTAGATTTAATTTAGAGAAAATTGTTTGTCGGCTGTAGGGATCAAACCAGGGTTCTCAATATTCACAAGCCGACTCGATACCACTGAGCCACCTACCCCATAAATATATATATATATATATATATATATATATATATATATATATATTAAAGAGATTTGTTAATCTAAAACTTTACCTGTAAATAAAATTGATTGAAAATTACAGGAGGAGTGACAAATAAACGACTAATTGATATCCTTAAATCCCTTATTTAAGGATGCTATCCAGGATTTCTAAATACAAATTTAATTATTGCAAGTTAATATGAAGACACAAGGATCCATTTATCAATAAAGCGATAAATATCGTAACTGTTAGATAAGTGAAAAAATAACAATTAGTATTATTTTGTGCACAAAACGGAAGTACAAAGGGTTCCAATTTAATGTAGTGCGTAAATATTCCAAGCCCGGCACTGTGTGGAGAACTGCGATGCTGTTCGTCGTCGTCTACGACGGCTTACACGGGTTCCTGATTGAAATTTTATGATATTCTCAGATGGAATTTTCGTACAAACTCAAGCATGATATTCGTGTTCAATGAAACATAAATATATTTTAGGCGATTGTGAACGAAATTGTTGTATGATGAAATATGAAATGAAAGATTTTATCAAATGTGACTTGATTCTGAATATTTGAATATTTGCCTGCCAAGGATTTTATTTTATTTACAAGGAAAATAAAACCAGTATTTGAAATATTGTGAAAGATTACGTGTTATGAATAAATTCTACATTACTTTGATATACCGCTAAATACTTGGTATAAAATTTATGTTAGATAGTAATACAACATAATCAACCATATTTGGATAACATTCAAGATAAGCAACAGGTTTCAAATAATTTAATGAGAGAAATTTACTTCTACGCTTTTAAACCTAACTATCATATAAACTCAAAAGTGAGATATATCGCTTAAAACACTGTCATTAACATTCTTCACTTACAACTCTTACTACATTTACTGTATCTATATTATACCTACTGACAAAAATATTTCTTAACTATTTTAAACATTAACTAGCAAGTTTACAAGAAAATAAATCTTACTAAAAACATATTCTTCACAATTACATAATTTTTAAAAAACTTGTTATTAATTACAGAGAAAAATATCGAATTTCAACCCGTGATTCTTGAATTCCGACTAAACAATTTAACCAATTAAAATACGTAGGCCTCAGATTTGTTATTTCAATTTCTTTTGAACCCGGGACTCTTTAATTCTAGCAAATAATAATTGAAATATGTACTTGTTTGCCTAATAAATATTACAAATGTAAATGTCAAAAAACAAATAAATGTCAAATCACAAATGGTTTTAAAGCACTAAACAACAGTAACATGATCATAAAATGGGTGTAAGTGGGTATAAGATGTATATATGAGCTTTCTAAAAGCCATTCTCGATATAAACATAGTTCTGTGTTATAAATAAATATATCACCATGTCTTTACCCATTACTGGGTGTGACTATTTGCCGTAACAGATCGAGGTAAGTGATATATTTCTTCGCGTGAATTGCGATTACCAGGCCTCAAATTACAACCCTCAAAAATGTTAGTAGAGGGGAAAGCACAAGGATAATTTTTATACGATGAAAATTGTGGGAATCGAACCCGGGTTCTCAAATCCACCGAACGCCTCGATATTACTGAGCCACCTGCCCTATCATTTAAAATGTATATAAATAAATAACAGACAATAATAAATGTCTTCATAGTTCACGATTTCATCGCAGTTGTGACGTCACCGATACAACCCTATTACAATATTACAGAGGGCTTACAGCTTATAACAGTGGCGTAACCTTCGCGGCGAAGGAGTCAATTTATGCATTAAAGTTCATACTAAAATTATCAAATATAATATAACAAGTAGTATGAAAATTGCTGAAAATATTTTGACATAAATTATGAGTTGTTATGGAATTGTGTTTCCTATTTCCGTAACAACGAATATATATTTATGTCAAAATATTATCTGTCAATTTTCATACTACGAGTTGTATTCGGCTTGAGAATTTATCAAACAAGAGTTAATTATAAGAATAGTTAGGTATTTATTTGCACATTATTAATTAGGTATTACAGTGATGAAAATTCTACATTTTTTCAGTGTACATTTAATATTCAAAATTGACGTTTATGAAAATATTGAAAATATCATTTATTTTATTCCTAACCAAGGATATTATTAACAGTGGTATTTCCGTTATCAATTGCACCAGCGATGAATTTCCGACGAAATGTACATTTCATTGGTTCATATTCAAACAAAGTCGTGATCCTATTGGTTGACAGTGACGTGTGGTGTATTCTCAACCAAATATAAAAACAATCTCTACTATTCTTAAAAACAAATTCCACTAAAACCAAATAACAGCTCAAACTTGTAAAGCGCGAATTCAATAATCATAGACTTTTGTAGAAGCGAAGCGAGCCCATCTCGAAATAAATTAATTGAATTTACTGTAACAGACAAGTAGACCCACGAAAACTATGAAATAACTTTTTCGTTGTCATTACTTTCCTGGTTACTTAAAAAAAAAGAATGAATATTAAATTCTGCTTCTAATTTAGTCAAGATATTACATTTTATTTATTTAGTTATTGTGAAAATCAAGTTTAAAATATGTATGTGACAGGTAAACGTTGCACATTTGTTCTACTTTCATGACGAACTAAATGATAGTATCCATTTTTTATGTTTGAATATTAATTTTAGTAGTAAGGAAACAAGTAAAATGAGTTGTGTTAATTTATTTAAATGCAGAATTTACTCCTCTACTAGCTAGAATTATTAAACTTTTAAAAGTACATTTATCGTTAACTACAGTTAAAATATTTACAGCAATATTAATTTCAAATAAGTGATTCGTTGCTACGCTGCTGAAATTGTACAAGAATATATTTTAAAATTGAATGTCAAAATAAAACTATAAATTATATTATAAATATGTATTTCAAAGGGATCCAATATTAAAAACAATATAAATTATATTTCGAAGTAAAATAATATAGTAGACATACTTACAAATATTTGAATATAATTTATAGTTTAAAATATTCCTGTGGAATTTTGAAATATTAATTGCCTATAGCTAGGGTTGTGCCGTGGTCAATTGACCAAAAATATTTGACGACCAAATAATACGGTCAAATAATCTAAATGGAACCGCCACGACATCTGTTGTTCAATAGAAATAGCTACTTACTATTATAACATGAATATATCTAGTTTGGTATACTGGATTCTGGAGAATTTGCTTACTGTACTTTACAAATAAAATAAATACATATTATTTCATTTCATTAAGTCTTTTACTTTATTTTCCCCTTTATTTTGAATTTGATGTGGTTTTGTTTATTAGTTGTTGTTGGTTTTTCATTTTCAGTAATATTGGATGTAGTCAACAGTAGGGTTGTGCATTTGACCAGTCAAATATTTTTCGGTCAATTTGACCAAGAAACATTTAATAAAAATCACAATTAAAATTGTAATTTATTTATATAGTACTGTTTACTACATCCAATATTACTGAAAATGAAAAACCAACAACAACAAATAAACAAAACCACATCAAATTCAAAATAAAGTAAAAGGCGTAATGAAATGAAATAATATGTATTTATTTTATTTGTAAAGTAAAGTAAGCAAATTCTCCAGAACCCAGAATACCAAACTAGATATATTCATGTAATAATAGTAAGTAGCTATTTCTATTGAACAACAGATGTCGTGGCGGTTCCATTTAGATTATTTGACCGTTTTTTTTGGCCGTCAAATATTTTTGGTCAATTAACGGTCAATTGACCACGGCACAACCCTAGTAAACAGTACTATATAAATAAATTACAATTTTAATTGTGATTTTTATTAAATGTTTCTTGATTGACCGACTATTTGACCGGTCAATTGACCGAAAAATATTTGACAGGTCAAATGCACAACCCTACCTATAGCAGAGTTTTTGTGTAGCAGTCTGTATGCATAATAAGTGCGCTCGTTTTTCCACTTTGCATTGAGGCAAACTTTGTTAGTGCCGCCACTGACTAAGAGTGCTGGCAGCATTGAAATTGCAACGAGTGTTGATGTCAGTGATATACAGTGTAATAATTGTATTATTTCGTTCAGTGTCCTGTGCTAAAGCAGGCATTGTGCTCTCGCAGTCGGGGGCATCATCTCACCACAGCCAACTGAGTCTGACAAGCAATCCAACCCTCACGAACGCACAAGCGCGGCCTCGTAACGACCAAATAAAACTTTTACGGTTCGCGCACGACTGTGATACAAACACCAACCCCCGCGCAGCCACCCCTCGACGCCGCCCATGACACGCACACACAACAAGGGAGGGAATGAACAACGTAAATATATCCTCCAACTTATGTCGCTGTTTATTATTCATGAATGGGGATGCGGGATACGACGTCAGGGGAACGAATGCGAATGTGAATGGGTAATGGGGTAATGGTCATTATGCCACGTGGACATTGTTACTTTGGGGATGTGAAGCGAGAATATGAGACGCGGTAACGTTGTCAGACGGACGTATTTTTGTTTTACGAGTATGCAGTTAGTAGGTTTATGATTTGAATATCTTACACGAGGGAATGCGAATTATTCCAAATTCTGCTCTAATACGAAATAATAACTGGAATAGTTACTACTATAGCCAACACTAAAACTAATTTAATTTTACTTCTACCCTACACAAGATTTAATCTATACTAACCTCAAATTTGAACATGTCTACAGACTACCTAAACATTACGAATTCAGGCTATCTTCATGACATTTTTACATCTTTAACAACGCTATTAAATTTAAAGTTAAATTTATGACAGAAAAATTTGAGTGACGCCTGAATTCGAACCAGGAATCTTTTGCTTGCCGGACAGAGATGCTAATCGCTACACCACGTCACCTTGATACGAAGTATGGCGTCAAACAAAAGGTCCCTGGTTCAAATTCAGGCGTCACTCGAATGTTTCTGTCATAAATTTAACTTTAAATTACACTTTTAGATATGTTATATGACAAAGAAATTATAACGCTTTTAAATTCCACTGGTCACTGCATTTTATTTTAAAAAATATATCTAATGAGATCTGCAACGGTGTCGTGAGTTTAATTTTGACGTAAGTTTAGTGGACGGATAATATTTTAGATTTTATAAAAATAATTTGTATAATTTTTGAAAGTAAGTATTAATAACTATTATTATAGCTGCAGCAGATGGAATTAACGATTGTTGCAATATTCTTAAAAGAAACAACTGACAATTACAAATACTCGTACATTAAATTGTGTGTAACTATAAATACTAAACAGACAGAGTCATAAAACAGCTGCTAATACCATTTTTATTTTCCACTTTTCCTCAGTTTATAATTCACTAAAATATTTATAAATATGTCACCAAGTATTATGGCGGCAAAATGCAACTTCTTTTGACGTTTGCTACTCTAAATTTGTGTATAACGCTATTCTGTTTTATAAATATTTCATAAATTTTAATAATTTCACTTCGGAATAAAAATGGACTTACTGAACACTAAATTAATTCTCTTTATGATTTTGAAATACTAATATAACTTTGCATTCAAGAGTAATTTTTTTTTTAGGATACATTACTATGACTAAGATGTAAATGTTGATTAAAACGGGAATTAAAATCAATTTAATTATTTATTAATTATGTTAATCATGAAATAAAATAATGTACATTACGCAAAACAAAATAAATGATTAGTTGTAGGTAATATATCATTGTTAACATAATTAATAAATTTACCTTCAAACCAGTGGTACTAAAAATATACACTTCAATTCAAATTAATAAAATATATATTTAATGGCGTAGGTGGCTCAGTGGTATCGAGTCGGCCTGTGTATCTTGAGAACCCTGGTTCGATCCCTACAGCCGACAAACAATTTTCGCCAATTTAAATCTACCCCTGTGATTCCCCCTACACTAATATCTTTGGGGGCCGTGATTTGACGGCTGGTAACCGCATTTCACGCGAAAAAATATATCACTTACCAAGATCTGCTTAGGCAGAGTGCTGCACCCAGTAATGGGTAAAAGGCGTGATGATATATTTATTTTAAAATATATATTTTTGTTCTATACTCATTAAAGTTTCTTGCCTTGGTATAGAAACCCCGGTATTTAACTGTTACGTATTTCTAAACTATTTTGAAGAATTTAAACTAAAAAAGTTGTTTAGAAATAACAAAGTAAAGGTAACTAATCTCTTTGCATTTTCTCCATCAGTTCTTCATTTCTCTGAAACTAGTTGCAAAGCCAACTGGAAATAAATGCAGTCGTAACTTGAACGTTGGTCAAACTGAACCGGTAGCTAGCGGTAATGCACGTAGTACCAACCGAACATCGGTTCGTTTCACGCCTCATTTGTTTATCCAGAGTGCTATTTGATTACCACGCGTATATACGAAAACCAGACCGATTACTCGGACCAGTTAAATAATTCGTAATTCCACTGGATTTGTGATCGCAGTTTGCTGTTGATGGACATCGTTACTGTTATGTTTATTGGATTAGTTCATGCAGAGTTTAAATCATTCTAACACGTTATAATCGTTTACACATGTTGACACACAATTATCAGAAAAAAGGAAATAGATATTCAACATTATTTCACTTTTTAAAAGAATAATTCTAGTAAAACTGTTAAAATAGAAAGCTATAGATGTTAGTTATTTTTAAGTTAACATTTACATTCACATGTCTGATCACAAAATTTATCTTTTTGGATAAATACTATTTTATTTTACGTTGATACTAGCGATAGTCGTAAAATTATTTTATCAGCCACTGCTATTGGCAAAGTCTGCTAACAATGCTAAAATACGAAATATTTGTTGCAAATACATTAAAGAAGATTGTTGTTTTCTTGGTTACAGAATCATATTTATACAAGTAGATATAAAATAGTTTTTAAATTAAAAATTGTATTCAATTTTGTAACTATTTTATGAACTACAGTTATTGAGGTCTGTGAAGATACTTTCAACAAGAGATGTACATAAATAAAGATTAATCGATATTTTAATTGTAATTTATATAATGAAGATAACTAGCAAAACAATAGAAACAAATTAAAACAAACTTTTGGTTTGAAACAGCTTACGAATCCTGTACGATGCTGTACTGACGTGATACGTATAACATTTTACCTGAAACTTATAAACAAATAATACATAGTCTAAATTAATTTAAATTAAAAGAAATATTTGACTTACATATTCAGTCAGTATTTTATGTTGCTAAGTAACTAGACACTCACGTTTGTTTAGTTTGTTTCATTACCTGCTTAGACAGGCAATATGTTATTTTCCTGCCTAGGCATGCAAAGTAAAACTTTCCTGAGTCTTAAAGGTCCGGCAAATGTTTATTTTCCTGTCAGTTTCAGGTAGTAAATATTGTTTTATTATTATATATTGGTTTATTGTCATTTACCAAAAGGTACAATATTTTTCACATTTTTATGTATAAATGTTTGGATATTCTGAACTATTATCCTATTTTGTAATGTACTTATAATTTAGTATTATTATTAGCGATAAATATGACAAAAAACTCGCTATTTTAAAATATTGTTTACACTCGTGAAATGTATTTGGCGTTCTTAGAATATCGTCTGCTTCGGCTGCCAAATTTATTTTATGAAACGTCATACCATTATTATACGTCTTACATATACCAAATAACTATTAAATTAAAATCAAATTAAATTAAAAAAAAAAAAAACACTAGGTTAGTTTCAAATAATGTAAAGTTTATTTTACAATACGTATTTCGGTCGACTAGACCATCATCAGGTGAACAAGATATGAAATAAAAGAATACTTAAAATAAATACTTGTGTACAAGATTATAAGTGTTTGAGAAAGTAATAAAAATAAAATCTATATCAATTAAAATAACAGTTATAAAATATGTTTATGATATAAGTCATACGTTCTCATTTAGTTTATGTCAATTACATTTAATGTATTTTAGAACAAAAGACTGTGTACAGTGACGTAACAGTTTTCCGACATGAATTAGATTATATTACAATGCAAATTTTGTAATGCTATTAGCAGTAAAAACTAAATGAAACTAAATGATAAATCATAACAAATATCAGTCTTTTATGAATTTTAAAACGTCTGGTGTAATAATATGCATTGTAACATATGTTTAGTAGAATAAACCTGCAATTTCCTATGCAATTTAATGACATGTAAAGAAGATAATATCTGTAAATAAACATAGGCATATGAATCTCTGATGACAGCGATGGTTGTCTTATGATTAAATAAAAACTGCATCATAAAATGCTACTGCAAATAGGTTCATAAATATTTGAATAACTTTCTTTTATACTTGTAAAAAGCATTGAACAAGCCGTAAAAGTATTAAAATTCCTGTTTAACTGCTAAATAAAATAACCACAGTACAATAACGATAAAAATGTCCTGGTGTCCCGGATAATGTTTATACTTTGATTTATATTGCAGTATAATCTAAAGTCATTTACAGCTTGATACGAGTTCGCACCTTTATTGTTTTTTAGGTTAAAGATAGCGGAATTATCTGCACTCGTAAACTATACGAAATGATAGGTTTCAAATGCGTAGAATACTATAAGTGGGCGGTATTTGATAACAACTGTCGATAAAAATACAAACACTATAAATTTTAACCCTACCTTCTCAGTATTAGTCAAGAATGACTCGGGGACTTATTCAAGATAATTATTTATTTATCGGCAATGTTTTTGCCATATTTACGCAACAGTATACTGCAGTGGCGGTTCGTCAGGGAAGGCAAATGAAGCAGTGCCTCATCATGAAATTCAAAACAAATATCTGTTTTCAAAATCATTATTTTTGTTAATGTATAATTTTTATCCCGCACTGAAATAATTGTAATTTTATAGTATATTATGTAACAAGTTTTATAAACGTCTCTTTAGTTACGAGTGTATAAAAAACGAGTATCTAATGAGTTTATAAAACGAGTCATATACTATACTTTAATTAAGACAACAACAAAAATGTAAACTTTTAAGAATTATTTAAAAGGTAAAGTTAAATTACAATGACAAATATTGGAAGCTAATTTCATTCGTTCTTAATATCTCAAGCCACGACTAAAACGTTCGAAAGCACAGCTTGTCAACATGTGATTAAATAGTTATTTGTGTATTAAGAGCGTAAAGTGATTCTTTGTTACTCGAGCACGGTAATTGCTGCGCGAGCCGAAGGCGCGAGTTGTAATAGTGTAAGAGGAACAAAGACAATTTACGCTCGTGATACGTAATTTTTTCTACAATTGCATTTTAAATTATTAAAAAAAACATATACGTAAAAAATATAAAATAAACACTTGGCTATGTTTCAGAAAATTCAGCCTCCAAGTCACCTTATGAGGGCATCGTCAGAGGCTGGCCAGCACAGTTAGTAACCATAGACGCGTTTCGCTCTTATTAGAGCTCATCAGTATGGTATAACTCACTTTTTCACCTAGAACAAAGTTCATGTGAAGAAGCTGGTGACAAAGAACTGTGCCAGCAGACGATGCCCTCATAAGGTGACTTGGAGGCTGAATTTTGTTAAACATAGCCAAGTGTTTACTTTATATTTTTTATTAAACCTTGTTTCACCAAGTGTTGGATGACAATTTATTTTCTACTTAGTTTCTACTTTGTATCCCTGGTAACTATTGAAATAAGCGCGCATCTAATATCTTTTTCGCGCGTAGCCATTGCTAATTTAAAAAGAATACCTCAATTTTTCTAACTAACACTGCCTCATCAATGTTTTAAATGTATCTGGAGCAACCAGTGAAATACTATCACAAACAATAAGTATTTACGATTGATTATCTATTTATTATAATGCACAACAAAGCTACATTTTTACTTCTTAACCACAACAAACGAACAAACACAAATGAGCATAAAAATAATGACAAACGTACTACAATATTACTCAGGCAGGAAAGTTCCCTGTTGTCGGTACATCAAAGCAAACTGTTTGTTGTGTAGGTTCAATATGGAAGGTTTATTAGATATTTGTGGTTGTGGATCATCAACAAACGCATGTCAATACTGACAAAACATTTGCGACAACTTGTTCATTGTTGTTAGATATATTGATGGTGATTAAATATTGTACCATTCTGCTTTTAAAGGTACACAATTTATTGTATTTTAAATCAGTAAATTTTGCATTTTATTAATTTGTTGATATTGTAGTTTACATTCAAAATGTTCTTTTTCTGATTGCTATGAAAAGTTGAAAATTATGCTCTCATTTGTCATAGTAAAGATGACGTTTTCTGTCGTACAATCGAAAAATAACTTGCACGTTTCCAACGCAACGACAACGCGCGAAAAAGAGATTAAAGCGCGTTTTATATAAAATGCGCGTTCATTTCAATAGTTACCAGAGATACAAACAAAACAGAAAGTTATCAAATTGACAGTTGACAGAACGAATTTATTTTCAGTATATATACGTTTTTTTAATCATTTAAGATGCAATCATAGAAAAAAAATTATGTGTGCAACACGAGCGTAAACTATCTTTGTTCCTCTGCAATTACCGTGCTCGAGTAACAAAAAAATCACTTTACGCTCTTAATACACAATAGTTATTTGTGTATTAAGAGCGTAAAGTGATTCTTTGTTACTCGAGCACGGTAATTGCAGCGCGAGAAGACGCCGAGAACTGCAATAGTGCAAGAGGAACAAAGACACTTTACGCTCGTGATGCACACATAATTTTTTCTACGATTCCATCTTAAAATTATTGGAAAACGTATACGTACTGAAAATAAATTCAGTTTGGCAACTGTCAATATGACAAGTTTCTGTTTTGTTTGTATCCCTGGTAACTAT
The DNA here is from genome assembly GCA_947425015.1 of Pterostichus niger. Taxonomy (NCBI): domain Eukaryota; kingdom Metazoa; phylum Arthropoda; class Insecta; order Coleoptera; family Carabidae; genus Pterostichus; species Pterostichus niger. Next base: position 8,614,838 of record OX380342.1, on the reverse strand, counting down.
TGAAATAATCTTTTTCGCGCGTTGCCATTGGAAACGCGCACATTTAACGTCTTTTTCGCGCGTTGCCATTGGAGACGCGCAAAAAAGATATTTTTCGATTGTTCCACAGAAAGCATCAACTTGACGATGATAAATGAGAGCGTAATTGTCAACTTTTCATAGCAATCGTAGAAAAACAACTATTTCGTATGACAAGCGTACAATAATCAGAAAAAAAACGTATAGGTACTGAAAATAAATTCGTTCCGTCAACTGTCAATATGACAAGTTTCTGTTTTCTGGTAACTATTTAATATCTTTTTCGCGCGTTGCCATTGGAGACGCGCAAAATAGTTATTTGTGTATTAAGAGCGTAAAGTGATTCTTTGTTACTCGAGTTACTGCAATAGTGCAAGAGGAACAAAGACACTTTACGCTCGTGATACACACATAATTTTTTCTACGATTGCATCTTAAAGTTATTAAAAAACGTAGGTATACGTCTAAAACTAAATTCGTTTTGTTAACTGTCAATATGACAAGTTTCTGTTTTGTTTGTATCCCTGGTAACTATTGAAATAATCTTTTTCGCGCGTTGCCATTGGAGACACGCAAAAAAGATATTTTTCGATTGTTCCACAGAAATCGTCAACTTTACGATGACAAATGAGAGCGTAATTGTCATCTTTTCATAGCAATCGTAGAAAAAATATATTTTTTTATTGTTCCACAGAAAAACGTTAACTTTCGATGACAAATGAGAGCATAATTGTCAACTTTTCATAGCAATCGTAGAAAAACATAATTTTCTTATTTGCCTGAGATTCGTGGATTATAAATTCGTGTCCGCTTGTGTGCCTTTGTAAACTATGATTATCTGTCGCAATATCTGTGGAAGTAACATGAAGGTTGGGATGTCCAAACAAAACACAATCGCTGGGTTGTTAGCACGAGAACAAGAGCCTTTGTACACAGCAGCAAGCCTGACACGAAGTTCAGAGTTGGTCAAGTCAAGTAGCGTTGACCAGAAGAGAATTAGCAACCTACAGGTGATTATACCGTCCTTCACTCCAGTGCCATTCGTGGCAAGGGGCACGAGAAATACGACGTGTAAGAGGACATTACTTTTATGATGTCTATTAAAATTAAATTATTATCTGAAGATAATAAAAGTCTATTGGTCAGGTGTTTGATGACTGAATATAAAAATCTGTTGACTAATGTTCGCAGTAAAACTACAATGTTTATAAAAGATAAAATTTATTTTATAATTAACAATTTCATTTGAAGTTAATAACTATTGTAAATTTATGAGTTATTTTCATGGTTTTACCACAAACATATGAATAAAAATTACTGATTTTAAAGTCATAAATTTATGTTTCATTATGTTTTCATATTAAAAAAAGATTTTTACGGATATTGCATATTATAAATACGATGGAGATTCATGGTTTACATATGTAATAAACATATAAATATATTTTTTATTCAAAACAACATTTTAACAACGCGGAACTGTATATTTCAAGGTAAAAGTAAATTAAATGTTGCCAAAACTAAGTATTCGTGGCATTCAGCATAAATATAAAGTTCTGACGTTACAGTTTTATTTAGAAAATGAAAACAAATATGTCATCATGCTATTTTATTCTCTCTATAACAAAGCAGATACATAGGTAATATACAGGATGGTTTATCGGAATTTTGTATTTTACTAGATTCTTATTTTAAATATACCGACATTTTTTCAAACAAAGTTTATTTTAAATTAAAATGTCCACATATCTGACATGCAATTTTATATTTTGAAATAAAAGATATTCTATATTTAAAAGTTTTTTGTTTCTCTTTAATACACAAATTTTTTTTTTTTGTGGCTTCTTTGGCGGACCAACTACTCAGGTCATATGCCGCCATTACGCCCTGATCCGCGTTTTTAGGTCTTTTTAGTCAACAGCAACGCGGGTTTAATACACAAATTATTCATGTTTTTATTAATAAATAATCACAGACAGTATGGCATTAATTCACTTGTTTAAACAATTAGATTCGTTACTGGCAGATCTTTAATAATTATTACTTGCTTCTCTCACTTAGTTTATCAATTTTTCTTTGTCATAATTTATTTAGTTTGTTTATATAAAAATGAATTTTACAAAAGACGAATTAGTTAACATAGTATTTATTCTTGATAAATTTTTGCATTTTTATTAGCATTAATGACAAATTATTCATCAATAAAAAATATTTGCGCAATATAATAAACACTCTTTTGTTTTTTAAAAGTTTTACCAATCTTTCTGGACGTACTTTTCGATCTAAAAAGTGATTCGAAAGGAACCATTTTTTGGACAATCGTGAAACAAAAAACCTTGTATAAATCCGAAGTAGATGAAGTTCCCGTGCGGTCATTTACAATTATAAATTCTTGATCTATATTACAAATTAACAAACACAAAACAAACAGATATTTCTAAAACAAAGTACGTTGCAACCCACAGACACATTAACCATGTGTTTGGACACAATTACCCGTGTAAAACATAATAATTAACAGGGCAAGAGAGAGCGGGCGCGCGTGTGTGTATGTGGAGCATGCGCACGAGTACAAAAGGACGCTAATTATTCATTCCGCCACCGGATAACAAACGATTAGCAGATTAAAAGCGGCAGATAAGAGCACCTAACATACATTTACATTATTATTAATTAGCTAGTGATTATACAGGGACCCAATGAAAACAGGACCTTTCAGATGTATTGTAAATAATACGATTAATTTGGTTGTTTGGGTTTTGACCTAAATAAACTGGATTAAAAGATTGGATACTGTTTCATGCGGAAACCTTTATTGCAGGAAATATTAATTAGTTCAATCGGGATAATTACGTACATATTTAAACTGTTGTTGAATACCACTTTGTATCACTAACTACCTGATTTCATGTTCACCAACATGACAAATATAATGGACATGGTCAATTTACTTACTTCATATGTATTTTATCGAAATTTCATGTATGATATATATATTTAACTATAGTTATAGACAGATTTTACTATATAAAAAAAGTCTTGCTTCACAATTAAAAATTGCTGAATTAGATCGGACGAAAAATGATACATTTACGATGTGTTTTTTCGATCAGCAAAATTATTTTTCCAGTACATTGTATGAAAGCCTGTTCATTTTTAACAAAACAAATGGTTTAAAAAGTGACATTTTTATCTAATATTATAAAAATCATGTATAAAATATAAAAAATAATCACGCCTTCGAGTAGTATCATACTATTGCATAAAAAGTAACATTACAAGCTTATGGGACTATATACTATTCCGGCCTAGGCTGGAAAATAACATAATAATTATTTTTTGTATTATTTGATCGAATAATAAAAGTAAACTTTCCGAACTCGTGAGGTTACAAGACTGGATTAATATTTTGTCCAACAATTACCACCATTTTATGGTAAGGTATCACATTTTCTACTATTAATTGTAACACAAAATGTTTCTAAATTACTTCAAATAAAAATGTCCTATTTTCTACATTTATTTCAAGCATTTTTCTCTAAAATACTTTGACAAGGGATAATATACGTACCCAATATTTTAGATAATATGAAACTAAATGTAAGAATGAATCAATGACATCATTGTCAAGTTCTTATGAAGACACTGCAGAATAATACGGCCATTTTAATCTAGAAAGTGTTGTCTGATTGCACTAAAAAATGTTGGAATGTCTGTAAAAGAAATAAACATTTATCACGGTAGTAATAAAAGAATAAACAAAAATTATACATCCGTGCGTGTTCGAAATCAAAATGAAAAATTCATTATTATGCACTTTGCCTAGCGCTGTTTCCTACGAAATATTTCACGGGAAAAACGTGGAAAACTCAGACAAATTTCTAGTGAACGCACGTTTTCAGCATTATTATTGCGAGCGGCTGGCGGGTGCTACGGTAGCTGCCGCCCTAATGTTGTACTGTTGCTTTGCTTTATGCGGCGTCACGTAGCAGTGCTACAGAGGCATTACGCGGTCCTGCTGCTCCTGCTGAAGCTGGAACAACCTGACCAAGAATTCCAATCGAGAGAGGAATTTGTTAGCGGTACCAGACATTTTTATTTTATTGTTTTTTTAAGCTGGATTTCAAGTAGACTAAATGATAAAATATTAACACACGGATTAGTAAGAATGATTCAATTAATTTCGTTTTTATGATGGTTTAAAATTATTAGTATTAGATTATTACAAGAATGAAAATCACGCCTTATCATTACTGTGTGTGCTACTCTGCCCGAGCAGATCTCTGTAAGTACTATATTTATGCTAGTGAAGTACGGTTACCCGCCGTCAAATTACGGCCCCAAAAGATGTTAGTAAAGGGGAAATAAGAGGGGTCATTTAAATGTGGTAAAAATTGTTTGTCGGCTATGAGAAACGAACCCGGGTTCTTAAATCCACTGTCTGCTATGGCTATGAAATTAAAATATTCGTATTTTTTTAATCGATGAATTATTTATAGTATAAGAAACAAAATATTAAAAATTAGTAGAAAGGATAAGTGACGTCAAAGTGACGTATGAATAGCCATCAAAGAAAGATAGGCAAAATGGAAAGAAAGATTAAAAGTTTCATTTGTATTATAATTACATAATATTTGTCATCCGTCAGTTACAATACTTGAGAGAGAAGCACAGATAACAAATAGAGGAGAAGAACAAGAAGAGAAGTTTTATACTGTGACATCACCTATTTTAATTAATATTGTACCATTCCTACGTCACATAGAATGCATTGAATTCCAAATTCAAAAACCAATATAATGATAGTATTTATTATTATACTGAGACAACGTAATTTAATTTATACTTCAATCCAGTTAAGAATGAAACAGAGGCAACCAATTAATAATGCATTAAATAAATAATTCAAATTTTGACGTAATTCATGATTTCAAATATTGTTTTCAGTAAATAATACAGCAAAATAATAAAAATAAAATTAACAAACTACATAAACAATTTAAACACTTTCTTGGTTAATTTGAGATTACTATTTTTTTTTGCTTTTGAACTTAGTTTGCATTTCGACCAATCAGAGGTCAGCAAATCAAAATATTATTGTTATTATAAATAAACATATTTTTTATGTTAAAGGGTGAAAGTATTTCAATAAACGATTAAATCCATCTGGCAAATACTGATATTATCTTTCAGTAGGTTGAAACGAATGTTAACTAAATATTAATATTTAATTAACTGTCCCGTTTGCGTTATAACTTAATATTTCGGCATTTTTTAATCTTTCTGTGATGTAATATAAAATGATATTTCATATTATCTGAACAAATAATCTGTCAGATAAATAAAATCGTCAATTGCCGCCATAAATACTATACTCCATGAAAAATATCTTTACAACTACTTCATTAATGTTATTGAAGAAGTAACTTATAAATATAATAAATATGGCCGTCATAGATATAATATTTTATGTCCAAAAATGTGACAATTACGTCACAGACTTTAGTATAATTATGGTTGACTTATAAATCAACTGAAAAGTTTATAAAATATTCAGGTTATATTAGCCGTTGGAAGGTAAAAAGCGTGATGATATATATTTTTTTTTTGGTGTTGAAATTAGGAGGAGGGTTCAAAACAAATGAATGAGCTGGTAGTAATTATCAAAATAATCTAAAGTAATTAAAACACAAATCACAACACCATCAACATAGTAAATCAGGCAAACGGTTAATTTAAATGTCAAGTAAATTTATCGTGACACGCTATAACAGTGTGACATATTTATTAACTGTTCAAAATATGCGAAACGAACCATAGAAAAATGCACGGCATTATTAAATGTCAGAATGTCAAAAGCATTTTATATGAAACCATTAATGTAGTTCTCAGAAAATATTATTCAATAAACATGCAATTAAAAATGGTATTAATTCTTGTAATAACGATTATTTTAATTAGAATAATAACTATGATTTATATGGCTGCAATAATTATACAATTATTGTTATTAATCAAAATAATTTTACAGCTTTATACGTATTGTATAGTTCAAAAACTAATAATAATATTTGTTACATTGCTTAGTTTTATAAACAAATGTTATTGTAAAATTTGCAATAATGCAGTAACTTTAAAAAATAATATACATAAAATTTATTTCAATATTCTCCAACAATAAATGCATAAACATTTTATTAATAATAAAATTAAAATTACTACTAAAAATTTTATTATTTGAAACAATAGACTCGCCTACGTCAAAATAATAAAATAATACATGACGAAACAGGACCGGACTGCCAATCAGAATAAACACAGGAAATTAATTCAAGACGCCCTCAAATATAATCTCACTTGTTCAACAAATCTATCTCGACAATATTTTCGCACCCAAATTATTATTTTTACCTTTTACCCATTACTGGGTGTGGCAGTCTGCGGTAGCAGATCTTGGTAAGTGATATATGTCTTTGCGTGAAGTGCTGTTACCAGCCGTCAAATCACGGCCACCAAAGTTGTTAGTGGAGGGGTAGCCACAGGGGTAGATTTAATTTGGTGAAAATTATTTGTCGGCAATGGGGTTCTCAAGATCCACAGGCCGACTCGATACCACTGAGCCATCTACCCCATTATTATTTTTGCTTATTAATAATGACAATCATTTATTTTTTAAACGAAAAATCGTATAGAAAGTTATATATTTTTCAACTATTTTATAAATCGTACTATATTTTTGTAGGTTTTATTTAACTTTTTTCACTATTTTTATTTATTTTTACTTCCTTGTACGAAGTAAAGGAAGTATTGTAATCGCGAAAATTTTCGGTTCTCAGATTTCAACGGAAATAGGTAATTTGGCCCTCCCTGAATCCATTTTGACTAATTTCGTCATGCCGTCTGTACGTACGTATGTATCTCGCATAATTCAAAACGGTAAGCCGTAGAAAATTGAAACTTTATATTTAGGACTGTTATTTAAAACTTTCCAAATTTGGTATATAAGACTACTATATCAATGGAAATAACATAATAGATTTTGGTTAAAATAGACTAACCGGAAGTGGCACATTACATGAAGCTGCTAACAGTTTTCCTTGAAAAAAAAATGGTATTATTTTAATTTTAGAAATGAATGCTGCAAATAAAAGTTTTAGAGAATTAAATTCTGCGCCTAGCACATTAAGAATTTTTAAATTAGCTTTTTGCATAAACGAGATACTAAATTTAATATATTATATATTTTTTGATTTAAAAAAAAAATTAAGTTTGCTATGGATTAGAACAAAAAATAAAAGATTTAATGTCAGATTTTTCTTCTTAGAGATCAAAATTTAACAACATGGCGTCTGCGTAAAATCAATATGTAAAAATACGTGTACGACACATAATGAAAGTATAATTTTTTAAACTCATTTGAATATCGTGCGTCAAACTTAAAATTCATAAAAAGTATTGATTTCATTACTAGTTATATAAATAACTATTGAGATAAAAGCTTTAAACAAAACTGAAATATACTAAAAATTTTATTTGAAACATCTGTTTCAAACATAATGCAGGACTTGAAAGTAGTCAAATAAAGATAGTCACAGTTGGTTAAAAATTTAATGTTGCTCGTTTGTATGCGCACAAATCAAAATTTAAATTTAGGCTCCGTAAGAAATCCGCAGTCCGGTTCTGCACGAAAGAATGGAAAAAGTATGTGGGCATAAAGCTAATTCAATAAGCAACATTTGCATTGCAAATAAAAATTAATTTTTACGACGGCATCTGCAGTAATCAAAGACATGCTGGTAATAGGCCCCCACTAAAACGGCCCCCATTAATATTTAAAGAAAAGCATTAAATGCCAAGGGAAAGTATTATTAATGGCATATTACGATATCACTTAAATTTTAATAGCCGTCGTTAACATCTAAATTCGAGTTAAAAAAGAAGGCTGGGTTATAAAATATACTGTGCCACTTTGTGCGCTGATTAACGCGAGATAACCTATCATAAAAATGTTTCATAAATTTCACATCAATAAAAATTAATATTAATAAGTATCTTTTGCAGGATCATTAGTTGAGTCAGGAAATTCTTAATTGAAACACTGTATTGACTTTGGAAAATATTAATTGATTTGGGTGACATTTAACTTTTGATTTGCCTTCAAACTGATGAATTATTAATTGTTTCGTAATTAAAACGTCAAATAAATTATTTCCAAATAGAAAATTAATTTCAATAACCGCAAATATCTGGACAAACACTTTCCACTTTTTTGTCCCTGAAAATTTGTATCAAATCAAAAAATAACATTTTTCTAAGATTGCTATGAAAAGTTGACAATTGTTATCGTAAAGTTGACGTTTTCTATGGAACAATCGAAAAACATCTTTTTTGCGCGAAAAAGATATTAAATGCGCGCTTATATCAATAGTTACCAGGGATACAAATAAAATAGAAACTTGTCATATTGACAGTTATCAGAACGAATTTATTTTCAGTACGCATACGTTTTTTAATAATTTGAAGATGCAATCGTAAAAAAAAATATGTGTGTATCACGAGCGTAAAGTGTCTTTGTTCCTCTTACATTATTGCAGCTCCCGCCTTCGGCTCGCGCTGTAATTACCGTGTTCGAGTAACAAAGAATCACTTTACGCTCTTAATACACAAATAACTATTTACATAATAAAATTAATTCAGACTCCTATTTTCAAGTTTAATCGAATGCGTTAGCGAATAGAATTCATGCAAAATAAAAACTTTAATAATAGTTATTTGTTTACGTATTTGTTTGGCTGAGGTCGTCAAAAATAATTAATAATTGCTGTATTCCATTTGCCACAGTACCAATCACTTAGAATATGAACTGAACTAAGCAGAACTGATACATTTATTGCTTTGATTAGTTTAAAACAAATAAATAAATATATCATCACGCCTTTTACCCATTACTGGGTGTGGCACTCTGCCTAAGCAGATCTCGGTAAGTTTAAGCTACATAAATTAGAATTAGTAACTTGAGCAGTGCGAATAAAATGAGCAAAGCAATCCAGAACAATAAATAAATGATCTGATCCTAATGGCAAATGAAATACGCCTACATTACAATGTAGTACAGTGTTATATTCGGCTTCGAATGTATTTGAAGTATTTGACTTTGTCGCCGGTCGAAATATCAAATAACATTTCTCTTACAAGATTATAAAAAAGTAGGCGAAATGTAAGAAACACCGATGTCGTCCAGCTAGTCCATAACACTATATCAACAATGCGATTTCATCATCAGCAATCAAGTACAATTCAATCCCATTACTGAAACATAACTCCGTGTGTCTTACACAAGTCTCCACTATAAATATATCTGCTTTATGTGGCTGGCGTAACGGGGAAACCTTACATGGCAACTCGAATACGTTCACGACGTTGTACAATAAAACGTTTAGGAAACACGATTTGCTGCGGGCGCTCGCGCAGGACTGGAATGACCGGATTTCTGATTTTGTCTCGACATATTTTCAAACTGTATTAGTGTTTACAACGAAACTTTTGTTTTCTTGTTATATGACTGTAACATTACTACATATATACTGCCAAAAATGTTAATATTTATGGATGCGATGCTGTTTATTTCTCGTTGCTATTAGCAACAGCCGTATAAACAGTTTTTATCTCCTATTGGCAACGTCAATTAGAACTGCTAAAATAAGAAATAACTTTCTGCCTTGAAAATTCATCGTGAAAAAATGTATCAAGTATGAATTATGAATTTTAAAACACATTAGCAACTTTTTTTTAAGTTTGTCTTGTGTTTGCAACAACCCGACGATTTGTTGGAAATTAATTTGAAACAACAGCAAAATTTTTGTTGACATTCTGTAACTTTCTATAACGCTACAGTTCTGTAAATTTGAATAAAAGCGCATAGTTTTTTATTGGCAAATACATTTAATGCCATTTGACAATCAAATATGATGCGTTTTTGTTCAGATTTACAGATCTGTAGCGTTATAGAAAATTACAGAATAGCACCATTAGTTGCTAAGTGAGATGCATTCAAAAGGAACAACATTTTACATATAGAAAAAGTTAAAATATGTGTTTGCATAATTTTTAATTTGTTAGTCTTATCATCACTTAAACCATTATCTTTGATTTAGGTTAGCTTATGTTGTTTTAAAATATACTTTCATATACACATAACCTGAAAATATGACAGTTTTTCTTACATCATTACCACTTCCTGAGTGGCTCAAATCATTTTGAGTTTATTTCGCGGGTTGTTCAACATCGGTAGGAGGGGATGTGAGTTCTTTTAGTTCATCTTAGCTCAGTTGTAACAAAGAAAAAAGCAATTTATTAAGTTTATCTTAGATTTAAAAATAACATTACAACTAACAGTTTCCTTGTACATAAAGTATTATTAAAACTGGGCAGCTCGAAGTGTTTTCGATATTTTGATTGTAACTGAGATATAATTTGACCTCTGTTAATACAATAAAAATATCTATACATCTACAAAGATCTGCAATAAGATCTGGCACACCCAAAACTGTTTTAAAAAATCTGATGTGGACACCACATGACTTCATTGTACGCGTATTAAACTATAGATATTTTTTACATTGCACATATTTGACATTAAATCTTTTATTTTTTGTTCTAATCCATAGCAAACTAATTATTTTTTTAAATCTAAAAATATATAATATTTAAATTTAGATATCTCGTTTATGCAAAAAGCTAATTTAAAAATTCTTAATGTGATAGAAGCAGAATTTAATTTCGAAAATTAAAATAATGCAATTTTTTTCAAGGAAAACTGTTAGCAGCTTCATGTAATGTGCCACTTCCGGTTAGTCTATTTTAACCAAAATCTATTATGTTATTTCCATTGATATAGTAGTCTTATATACCAAATTTGGAAAGTTTTAAATTATATTTGAATAAGGTTTTTATGAAAATCTATTATAGGCTTCAAGTAAAGTAACACTGCCGGTAGTTGTATAATGACCAAAAAAGGAGGTGCACAACTAGATGTTATAACAGTCCTAAATATAAAGTTTCAATTTTCTACGGCTTACCGTTTTTGAGTTATGCGAGATACGTACGTACGTACAGACGGCACGACGAAATTAGTCAAAATGGATTCAGGGAGGGCCAAAATACCTATTTCCGTTGAAATCTGAGAACCGAAAATTTTCGCAATTACAATACTTCCTTTACTTCGTACAAGGAAGTAAAAAGGGTTTAATTTCAAAACGAGTACGAAAGTTGGAACACAAGCGATAGCGAATTTTGCAATGGCCCTTTCCTACATGAAGATTACATATTTACGTTTGCGATACAAGAAATTTAATAGTTATTTTATATAAATCAAAGGATAGACCTAATATTATTAAGTTGTGTGATAATTAAAGGTAATCATACCTGTAGTTTTTGACTAAAGAACTTTAGTTAAATTAAAGGAGTTGTATTTGCAATTGCACATCTCGTTTCCTTGCTCACCAAGTCAAATTCCATCTACTTCACTCAATTTAGTTGCGGTAGTAACAGTTTCCCTCACCTAGTTAAGAAAGTTATTTACTTTCATCACTAGTGAAGGAAACGTCATTGTCGCAAGTAAACAAAATGATTTATTTTTAATACTGTTGAAAATATTTTGTCACCAAACAGTACAGAACAAAACAGTTTTATTGACAAATTGAAGGGTTATATTTCATTGTCACCACCAGAAACAATCTAAATCTCTGCTTTTCTCGGTTGAGCACTCTTGGTATAAGAACAAGGCGTGTTGTCGGAAATGCAATTGCCACTTTCGCGTCATGGAGAAGATTGCTTGCTGGCTGGACAACTTGTGTCTGTTATTGACATCGAACATGTCACATGCTTCTGCTACTCTACATCATCCTCGTTGTCACTGAAATGTCTTCTCTTTCACGGAAAGTTTTGACAAATGATAATAAATTACAAGTGAATGGTTTATGATGCGGATAATTGAAATACATGGTTATGTTTAAACATTCGATGTAAAATGCAGGAAGCAATTAAAGGCATTAAGTAAATTACTGCGCTTATAATTAATAAGTAAATTTGTTTTATAGCTATACTTTACTCGTATGTAATATCTAGATATAAATTGCATTATTAAAAATATCTTTATAGCAATAAAAAATATGACCTTCTGACTTTGTCATAAAAACTTGATAGAAATGCTCATAATAATGATTACAAACTAAAAAGAATAAAATATACGTTATTATCATATCTTTTTTTCTTAGTAATAAAATATAAATTGTTGTTTGAGACATTCAATATGTAATAAATATTTGCTTTATACGATCAGAAATGTAATTATTATTAAACGAGTTTCGTGTACTCTAAAATAAACAATAATTACAATGGAACAATTTCCATGTAGCGCATTCTCATTGTATTATTAATAGATTTTTGTAGTTGCAACGCCAGCGCAACCAATTCTACAAATCATTCTGCTTTTAATCAACAAGATGAAACGGTTATTCGACCACAATGCAAGAACACAAAACCACGCGAAGAGTGTATACAGAAGCCGTGGGTCGGTTATTATGAGCCAGCAAAAAGTTTACAATGCCTAACCCACTCGCATTATATCCGAAAAACAAACAGTACCTGTTTGACTTGGGGCGGTGTGGTTAGTTTATCCGGCTTGGTGCTTTTCTTCTTCCCCTCCGTCTTCTCTGGGTCCACATCCTCCTGGCCGGTATCTTGCAGCCTCACTATGATCGCTATTGTTACGGAGAGGGGCTCACGCGCACGTGGAAGAGGCTATACACAAACACACGCGCCACACCTCACCTCACTCGACTTTCTAACAAACACCTGGACGAGACGTAGCGCTCGGTCCACTCCGCTTCTATTTCGTGTTCACTTGTGTTTGTTATTCACATGGGGTTCAGCATGAACGTCTGTTTATTTGGCTATTAATCTCACTGTATAAACACCCAACACGGCACAGTTACAAGCAGTATTCGCAAAAACACTGCGATACTTTAATGGAAAACCGGGCACTCGTTTCACACACAGTTGCACAGAATGATTGCATGTCAGCTTGTTTTTCCACTTTTTTTCCCTCGTTCGCCTTATTCTCTCGCTCTGCAGAAAACAGCGAGCTTATAAAACGGCAAGTATTTATTTTCCGGAGTGTTTAAATATTCACGGCGAGACAAAAACTACCCGGAGCGCGTAACCGGAGCCAGATCGATGTTGTTCCGTGCCGCGACCGTGTAATCACGTCGAGAGATTTTTCTTGTAGATAATTCTCTGACTGGAGTAATTTGCGTGTGGCGTGCACCGTATCATAGTAATTTGTTGATTTTTACGAGCGAGCACACTTTATTAAAAGTTAATTTGAAATATTTAACACGCAAAAGTCCCACACACAACACCTTGACGCACTCTTGCACCTGTCAGCAACTGCACTGTTACTACACTTCACTACTATACCACACACTACACTAATATCCAACTACTGACGTAGAAAACACTACTTGACTGAATACTGATTAAATCTTTCTTGACAGTTCTTGTTCTCGTGCGAGCGCTGAGTTAATAACAAGTCAACAGCGACACAACTGCGCACAACGAATGCTCTGCTCAGACTGAGATGTGGAAAAACTTGACCCGCGCGTAGGAATACACGCGCAAGCGCAGATGGTGCTCCCGGTCCCAGCCAAACCAACTGTTCGAAAACATCAATCTATTTATATTTTATTACCATTAAACTAATGGAATTTATAAACCAATGTAAATATTAACTAGTAAATAAATAATAGCGACATGTTCTGAATGACATTACTAGCCACAAGGATATAATTTATTTATTGGACATAACTTTATTAGAATCTGATTAGAAAAAACTCAAACATTATATAAACATCGTAATTCATTAAATATTCATACTGTAAATTATTCAATCAACATTCATTAAAAAGTTAATTGCAGTTTTTATCGGAACAATCAAGGTAATCATAGTATTTTTATTGTCACCTTTTCTGCAAGATAATGTTGACATTTGTGAGTCATCAAATATATATATATATATATTTATAAAACTAACCACGTTCAATTTATTGTACAGTGTGTATGGTACATTTTAGTGTTATTTCACCTAGGACAAGGTCAGTTGTATACATGCCTAGTACTTATACACCACACGACAACCATTTACTACTAAACACTAAAAAAGAATCTGACACGCTGCTACCAACAACTTCATTAAATATCCACATGCGACTACGGAAACTCTTCCACGACAAGAGATTTAAAACTTATTTTTAAATCCAATTAGAAATATCGTTCAAAAATCAAGCACAACCCTTTGAGTACAAGCAAACTAAAATATGAATTAATAGTTAGTTACGTTATGAGTCTAGTAAATATGTATTTACGGCACGAGTAAGATGTTTGCGTACGACGCGATGAAGGACATACAACATTTTATTTCATACTATGTCGCATTTATTATTAAACATTATTTTAATATCCTAACCTTGAAAGTGATATCTTAAAATAATTATAATTAAATGTCGAAAATTGTTTGTTACGTAGCAACTTAATGATAAATATTACACTAGTAGTTATATAAAATTTCACTTTCTGGACTGAAGTCACGATTGGAAACATGATATCATTTTTAGTTTCATTTTTAACTCATTTTCCATTTCACAAAATAGTAAACAATATGACGTTTGTATTTAAAAAACTAGCGGTGACTTTTAATTAATTTTGTAAATAGCTGGAATTTTCATTTATTTCAATTCGGAATAAAAATTGAGAATGATGATAAATAAATGATTCAATACATTATTTATTACAATAAATTGCGTTCGAATTTCACAATAGCTGTATATTTCCTGTACTGTAATTAGGATTAATTTGTAGTTAGTGTAGGAAATAAATAAATATAGGTTCTGACTAATATGCAATTAATTCTAAATTAGTAAATAGTATTAAATAAAAGAACAAGAAACCAAGTTGTATTTTCAAATTATCGTGAATATTGGACACTTCTAAATTATTTTAGAGAAAAATGCTTCAAATAAAAGTTACAGAAAATTACATTTTCAACAACTATTATTTGAAGAATTATAATGTGAAATAATTTGGAAATGTTTGAGAGTAGAAATTATACGACTAGACCTTCTTATTTTATGGAAAAAAAATTGGTTTGCATATTTCTTTTTGCTTAGCAGAAAGCATGAGGAAACTAAATGGTAAATCCCGAGTTCGTAGGACCAGGAGTTTCACCTTATATTAATTTGCTCAAAGTAAAAAAAATAAGTACTTGTAAATAAAAATTTATCAAGACAAAATCTGTTGTTTGGAAAGATAATTTCTTGGAACAAATAAAATAATTTTAGTCAAATTGATAGCATCACGAATACATTTTTATTTAGTGACGGGATTTTATTCGAATATTATTTAAAAAAATAAATATATCATCACGCCTTTTATTCAGTGCTGGATGTGGACTATGTAGTAGCAGATCTCGGTAAGTGATATATTTATAGGCGCGAAATGCGGTTACCAACCGTCAAATCGAGACATAAAGGTAGTTTTAATGTAGTGACAATTATATGTCGGTTGTGGGAATCAAACCCGAGTTCTCAAATTCACAGTCCGACTCGATACCACTGAGCCCCTTACCCCATAATATTATATTATTTAATTAGTACAAAAACAATTTTCATTACATTAAAATTATCTTTGTGGCTACCCCTTAACTATACTTCTTTGGAGGCCATGGTTTGACGGCTGATAACCGCACTTCAAATAAATATATTTCTTACCGAAATTTGCTATAGCAGCCACACCCATTAATGGGTAAAAGGCATGATATAAACTTTTAAAAATTATATGTACATTTGGTTGAAAACAGGTCAAGGAAAATTATAAATGGAGAAAAATGTTTGAATGTATATTACGTCAACATAAAATATAACGAAGAAAAAAAAGTTGTAAATCAGTAAGTTTTCCGGTACGAATCAGCAAGTGAACCGTTGCGAACCGGTAAAACGTCGCGATGTGACCAGTGATACGCAACAAGAGATCGTTTATTACCCAGATACCAGCACTAACTTTTTATGTATTTATTTACGAGCAAATTATATGCCATAATATAAATCCTGGGTTGTGCGCGTAGGAACCATTTTATTAGCTTTTATTTTATGAAGCTAAGCGTTAAAAATAAATGACACATCTATTGGTAAAGCAGTATAAGTTTAATGTGCACGCCAGCTTGTTTTAGTGGTGTTTTACTGCGGGGTTGCTGCGCATGCGTACGACCCGCGGAACGTGCTGTGATGACCACAGATATCACAACAAACAACGAGGGAGCCTGCCTGCTGCTTGCTGCTTGCTGCTGACTTCATTCTGCATTCTAGACATCGTGGAATTATTAATTGTTTCCCCTCTTGTTTCTTGTACACGTTATACAGACGGAAGCTGTCATTAATAGCTGCCATGAATTTTGGATGGCATAATCACTTGATTAAATATTTACATGTAAGAAATTATTAGCGATAATAAAATAGTAGCTCAAAAATTATAAACAGAAACAGATCTTAATAATAAAAAATATACAGTACGTAATCTTTAGTATAGTTGATCTAAGGTTAATTTGAACAATAGTTATTTGTGTATCTAGTTCGCGAAATGATTATTTGTAAGAGTCAAAGAAAAAATTTAACAGCTTAGGATGAAAGTCGACGCAGACTATTTTCTAAGCGCGCCAAATCATTTTGCAGTCGAGGCGCATACAAAATATTTCACGCAACTGCATTATTATGTTCATTAAAAAACTTTTAACATTTATTACAAATTTAATTTCGAAATGAGACGTTCTTAGAAAAAATAACAAGTATCGCGATAATTTGTCAACAAGTTTTTAATTGTTTTAGAACAGCCCGTAATAGCCTGGTAATGAATTTTTGTCGAGTTGTTTTAAAAAAAAGTTGAATTTCGTGGGTTAAATTTTGTTTGACAGTTGCGTGAAAATAGCTTTTTTCTATGAATGCTATGAAAAGTTGACAATTACGCTCTTATTTATCATCGCAAAGTTGACGTTTCTGTGGAACAATCGAAAAATATCTTTTTTGCGCAACTCCAATGACAACGCGCGAAAAAGATGTTAAATGCGCACGTTTCCAATGGTAACGTGGGAAGAAGATATTAAATGTGCGCTTATTTCAATAGTTACCAGGAATACAAACAAAACAGAAATTTGTCATATTGACAGCTGACAGAATGAATTTATTTTCAGTACGTATACGTTTTTAATAATTTTAAGATGCAATCGTAGAAAAAATGTGTGTATCACGAGCGTATAATTGCACTATTGCAGCTCTCGCCTTCGGCTCACACTACAATTACCGTGTAACAAAGTATCACCTTACGCTCTTAATACACAAATAACTATTGTAAAAATGTGAGAAATCTCGCGAGCCGGACAAATGTACAAGATGGACCGTATGCGTTTGTTTCAAATTTTGAGCAATTTTGGGAATTTTAACAAAGAAAAAACGTATTTTAAAGACTGTTAACTGTTAGTCTACAGTAGTTTTAAAATCTAAATGAAAACCTGATACAAATTGAGCATATTAATATAGCGGCATACACGTCATTCATTTAGTTCCTTTTTTAATCTAGAGATTTAAATGTCATTTGTGCAAATAAACACGATAAAATAAAGTATACTAGTGATGGTAAAAAGTTGCAGTCCAGTTGATGAACATCAATGAGTCACACTTTGCTACCTCAGTGTTAGTCGAACATCGCACGTTTTCATCATCGACATCTTTATAAATAATTCCGCAGCATATTTGATTTTATCGAGGTCGATGAAACAGCAGACAGACATAAACACAATGTAGTCACATCGTTGTCTCACCCAAACATTCACAGGATAAACTAACGCGATATCAAACAGCACTTGCAAAATTTTATTGAAAATAAAACTGGTGATGAAGTTTACATTTTAGTTTTAGTCTTGGTTTTAGCACTAGTAAACGATAGTAGGAATTTTAAACTGTCATTTATTGAACAGAATTTTGAGAAGCTTTAGAATTTTAAAACCGGTGACACAAGGGCATTATTTTATTTCTTCTTGTTTGTAATAAAACCTGTATAACAAAATTTAAACGTGTATTGGACGCACTGATCATGAATCAAAAAATAGTTATTTATGTATTAAGAGCGTAAAGTGATTCTTTATTTCTCGTACACGGTAATTGTAGCGCAAGCCGAAGACGAGAGTTGCAATAGTGCAAGAGGATCAAAGACACTTTACGTTCGTGATACACACATAATTTTTTCTACAATTGCATCTTAAAATTATTAAACAAGTATACGTAGGTACAGAAAATCGTTCTGTCAACTAGCAATATGAAAAGTTTCTGTTTTGTTTGTATCCCTGGTAACTATTGAAATAAGCGCGCATTTAATATCTATTTCGCGCGTTACCATTGGAGACGAACGACAAAGATATTCTTCCACAAAAAACGTCAACTTTATGATGAAAAATGAGAGCGTCCACTTTTCATAGCAATCGTAGAAAAAGTTATTTTTCGATTGTACCACAAAAACCTCAACTTTTCATAGTAATCGTATAAATAAGAATTTTGCTGAAATTGGGTTGATAGCTACATTTAGTATTACAATATTATACATAAACATTAGATAATAAGTAATTTCAAATTAAATAGGTACTGAGTACTACATAAATGAATTAAATAATTTTGTTATGTATTCTGTCATCTTTGGCAGTAACGTAATGAAATTTAATTAATTTAATTATAATTAATTACTCTTATAAATATTGCATAATATATATTGTTTCTTTTGTGTCGAAATGTAATAACCAATGATACCCAAAATGTTTTGCAAAACTACTATTAATTGTACTATTTTCAACAAAATTATTTTACATAAAAAAGAATAAAAAAAGCTATTCACTTTTCTGTCATTTTTATTGAAGATCTTTAAATAGTACCTATATTGTAATACTAGTGAGGAAAGAGTTTAATTGCAAAACGAGAACGAAAGTTGAAACACGAGCGATAACGAGAGTTTTGCAATTACCCTTTTCCACGTGTATTACAAACTATTTTTTTCAACATTAAACATGAAAATTACATTATTTTTACGTTTGCGATACAAGAAATTTAATAATTATTTCATATAAATCAAAGGAGATGTATTTGCAAATGCACATCACGTTTTTTTGGTCACCATGTCAAACGTCATTTGTCTCACTCAATTTAGTTGTGATAGTAACCATTATCCTCACTAGTGAGGAAGGTTATTTACTTTCATCACTAGTGAGGGAAACGGTTACTATCACAACTAAATTGAAGTGGGAAGTGTCATTTTCACAAGTAATGTTGAAAACCCAATTTTGTAACATAACAACAATATCAAGATCTTTTAAAAATCCTGCAACTACTTCTGTCAGGCAAGGAATGAAATGGCGACGAGATATATTTAGAAATTTATTTTAAAAAGCTTCAAACTAAAATTCCTAGTGACGCGTCCAATTAAACATGACGGCAATTTTATTTTAATTTTCAAAAACAAGCAGCAAATGAGTTAACAAACAAGGATAATAAAAAGAAGTGTGAAGGTATACAACACGCCATTATACAGCCCGCTCGTAAATTCATTATAATTAAAATTCTGCTTGCAAAGGTTTATAACAGTTCACGGTTGAAACATCAATAAATAAAATTTATTTTCTGACTAATACAACATTTAAATGCTAATTAAACGTTGCCACGTAAAAACATTTAATAAATTGACGTTAATCAAAATATACACTCGCTTGCAAACATAAAATCTGCTGTTTGCTGTAACAAGCAAACGAGCAAATAACAATGATATATGAAGTTGTTAACACGAGGAGTATGCTAAGCTAAGACCAAATAGAATTATTAGAGGCTTAGTGAGTACACATGCATAGAATTTCAACTATTTTTGTTCCGCTGAGAAAATATTTACATGCTGACTCACAGATTTCTAATAAGCACTTTACTGGACAAATAACCGACTTCAAAGAGGAAAGATATTACATACAGGTCAACTCAAAACAGAAGACAATTTCCTCATTGTTTACATTTTGTTTCCGTCAGTTACCTTTTCAATATCTGAAGAAAACAATAGACATCTCGAATTCCATTCACTCTTTTCATTAAATCCAAAACAGATCACTTATTTATCTTTTTATTTTACAGACTTAATCCTACTACTTATTTCACTTGATTTAAATAAGGTTAGAGACAAAAACAATACACCTAATAAGATATTTAATTCGTTATTGCATTATCATGGCGGAGCTAACGTGTTGACTGCAAAAACTGGCGGAATATTGGTAGCTCTCTGCTCTAGAATAATGCTTCTCAAACTGTTAGATGTCCCTTAGGAACTGCTACTTTTGTTGACGGGTCCGCGAAATAATAATAATAAAAAAACAAATTTAGAATGTTTTAAGACATTTTCTTCATCTAATTTAGTTGTGATAGTAATTGTTTCCCTCACTAGCGATGGAACTAAATAACTTTCCTCAGTAGTGAGGGAAACGGTTACTATCACAACTAAATTGTGTGAGGGAAATGTCATTTGACATGGTGACCAAGAAAACGTAATGTGGATTTGCAAATACAACTCCTTTGATTTATATAAAATAATTATTAAATTTCTTGCATCGCAAACAAAAAAATAAAATTCTCATATTTAATATAATAAATAAATAATTATATCATCACGCCTTTTACCCATTACTGGGTGTGGCACTCTGCCGGAGCAGATCTCGGTAAGTGATATATTTTTATGCGTGAAGTGCGGTTACCAGCCGTCAAATCACGGCCACCAAAGTTGTTCGTGGAGGGGGAGCCACAGGAGTTGATATTAAATTGGTGAAAGTCAGTTTGTCGGTTGCGGGAATCGAACTCGGGTCCTCAAGAACCGCAAGCCGACTGCATACCCACTAGACCACCAACTCCATTAATGTTGAAACAAATAGTATGTAACACACGTGGGAAAAGACCATAGTAAAACCTTCAATTTTTGTACTCGTTTTGAAATGAAGCCCTTTTCTCACTAGTATTACAATATACTATTTCTACGACCATGTGAAAAGTGAGTCATTTTGAATTTAATCGTTTTCAGTGTAAAAAGCGATTGTTTATTGCACAGTGTACATTAGAAACGTTCAAAAAACGTAGTACAATACTTGATATGAAACAAACTTAATTATGTAACCTACAAAATAAATGTTTTTCTCGTTTGAAATGTAATAAATAAAATCAGTATAATTAGTTAAAACTAGATCGCAGACAAAATAGTGTATGCAACTCGTGTAAAAAGTGTCACTTTATTGCATGATTGAGTATTACAGCGCGATCTCTAGTTGCATAAATAACTATTTATCTCTTAGAAAAACCTTATCTGACGGCTGGTAACCGCACTTCACGCGAAGAAATATATCACTTACCGAGATCTGCTTAGGCAGAGTGCCACACCCAGTAATGGGTAAAAGGCGTGATGATATATTTATTTATTTTATTTATTTAAAAACCTTATATGATTTATGCATATTATTTTTATTCTTTTTTCTTATATTTTATAATGTATAAATACAATTAATAATATAATAATATATGTCTGTATTACGAATTTTTGTTTGATGGGATCCGCGAAATATTTACTTTTTCTCAAGGGTACCTTTACATTCATAAGTTTAGGAAGCACTGCACTAGACCATGCTTCATTACTAATATATTTCAAATAAACTACAGAAATAACAATAAAAATAATAGAATGCAAAATTTATCGACTCAAAACCCAATAAATTGTGTAAATTTGACAGCAGAAAGATACCAATATCTAGTAGCAACTTTTATCATCAGATGTCATATTGTGATGTATCATTACATATTTATTTATACATAAAACTGAACCATGTGCTACATGTTTATTATTTTGTGATTAAAACTGTATGAAATAAATATTATAAAGTTCTGATGTTAGTTTAGTTGTTAATATAAATGTGACTGCATAATAAAACAAGCATAAAAGTGTGTATACTTTTCGTAGAAAATGTAACATATTAAAATAATTGCAAAATGAAAGATAATAACTAATTTTACAAAATGATGTGGTAGATAAATTATTACAGACTACAAAGAAACAGTATCTGCACATTAAATTGTTAATCCAAATCAAACAGAGAAGCAGTACGTATTAAATAAATAAAAATCCGGATAATAATGCAGTAAAATAGCGACATAGCACTGTTATTACGCCAGCGTACAACGTTACAGATATATCTATCATGTCTGTAATTTTCGATATTGATTTAAAAAAGCGTGTGTATTATACCAGTCATTTAACACAAAATAATACATCAGTCATGCAAGCGAAAAACGCAAAAAACTACCACATCGACGACGATTCCAGTTACTGTCGTGTTTCCACTTAATCAAACATCATTTTCTTATCACATGCGAACCGAGGGTTGAATACAACTTTCCGAGACCGTTACTCGAAACATAACGGAGATATTGAAATGATGTTTTCATCATGCTACTTTCATTGACTTTCTACAAATTTTAGTTGAGGCTCATTCATTTTAATAACATCTATTGTTTAGTTATGAAATTTATTAGGTATCAAATTAATATGAATTATCATTATTTTAGGTAAAACCGGGGCCAAAAAAAAAATGGAAGCAATACTTCAGAACTCACTCCTGTACGTATTACCATTACACAAACTTAATGAACAACATTTCTTTAAAAATATAATAAATTTACTATTTATGTAAACGAATGATTATAGCGGCTGTCAAATAGAGTCGGCTGTAAAGTAGTCTTTGACAGGTGTAAAAAATCACTTTATGGTTGTCAGAGGATACGTAAAACAAATATTTATGTATTAGCCGTCTAAAATAGGTATATATATTGTGGAGGATGTTGTCAAGCGGTAGGCGTTTATTTTATGTTCTTTTAATATATTTTTATTAAACAAATTGGACATACATTTATATATATAGCAAAATTAATTATATTTTTCTTCTCTTCTTTTTGACAGTGAAAAAAATAATCACATTCTGTTTTCTTATGTTGCTCGGCAGCCGTAGCGTAGCAACACACGGGAAACACCTGTGAAGTCCCTCACAGTTCGGCCAATCCTGACGCGACATTGTCCTCGATGTCAACTGGCTCTTTCTTCCGTGATCGCAGACAGCTCCACCTGGAATCTTCTTCATTGTCTTCAACAAATGTTGGAGTTTCCTCTTCCTTTTCTTCGTATTCGTCTTCTAGCGTAGAAGATGATTCTTCATTTTCGTCTTGTTCTTTGGACTGTATCTCATCATCATCTTCATCTTCATCTTCGGAGTCATCTAGTGGACCTATCCACTTTTTCATTCGCTCGGGTGGTAATATACCGTCGTACGGCCTCTGCGAAACTGGATGACCTGGAATATCTCTAACAACATATCGATCTTTATCAAGAACGGAATGGATGATGTAAGGACCAACAAATTTTTGAGACATTTTAGGACTTCGGTCTGTCGGGGTTGTAGTTCTCTCAATCATGATGTATTCACCTACTTTATATTTATGGTGCATTTTCCTTTTTTTATCATAGCGTTCTTTGGTCTTCTTTTGTTGTATTTTTGTATTTTGAATTGCTTCTTTTCGTATTGACTCTCTCTTTTTCTCGTACTCACCTACAGTTATATTTTCTTCAATTATTTGTTGCATTTCTATTCCAAATCCATGTGACAATTTAAAACCAAAAAACAACTCGCTAGGACATTTATTTGTCGTTTTCTGTTTAGTCATGTTCAATGACAATTGCACTTTATCGAGACATTTGTGCCATTCGTTTATATTCGTTGACATTTTTAAAAGAGCTGGCATGATTGTTTTATTGTACCTTTCTACTTGTCCATTACTCCTTGGTGTTCGTACTGCAACTAATACATGTTGTATGTTATTTTCTTCGCAAAAACTTCTAAATGTTTCACTTGTAAAAGCAGAACCTCTATCTGAAACAATTCTTCTCGGTACACCAAAAATTTTGAACAACTGCTTCAATGCTCTTATAACTTCTTCAGAATTTGTTGTTTTAGTAGGTTCTAAAAATATAAATTTTGTGAAACCATCTATTATTGCTAGTATATGTTTGTATCCTCTAGTAGTTCTTTCTAATGGGCCTAAATGATCAATGTGTAATGTTTTCCAGGGCTCTGTACCTTTTTCAATACAATGAAGAAACCCTTCATTCTTGTTTGTCTTGTAGTTATATTCCATGCATTTTATACATCTGGATAAACATTTTTTAACGTACTTACGCATTCTTGGGAAATAATATAAAGTTCTAAGTTCTTCTAAGGTTTTTTCGGATCCTAGATGACAAATTTTCTCATGAGTTTTCGTAACTAACTGATGACGAAGTTGTCTGGGAACAACAAGTAAAAGTTTATCGTTAACACGTTTCATTAGATTTTCATTAACAATTTCAAAATCGTGAGGTTTTTGGTTATTTAATATTTTATTCTTTATTTCCATTATTTCTGAGTCTTTATTCTGTAAAATAGCAATGTTTTCTACCTCTTTATATTCTTCATCAACTAAATTCACCGGTACTATACGACTGAGACAGTCAACATGTCCCATTTTGTCGGCGCTTCTATGTTGGGCATCAAAATCAAAATTTTGAAGAATTAAACTCCAACGTAAGATTTTTGAATTTTGGTCTTTTTTCTTCAATGTCTGTGTTAAAGCATTACAGTCTGTAATTAAGGTAAATCGTTTGCCCAGCAAATAAATTCTGAATTTTTGTAGCGCATATACCACAGCTAGCAATTCTAATTCGAAACTGTGCAATTTCGATTCAGTTTCATTTGCCTTTATACTTGAATAATAAATAGGGTGAAATTTTCCGTTATGTTTTTGCATTAGTATTGCACCAAATCCACTAGTACTTGCGTCTGTGTGTAATTCAATCTCTTTATCAGGATCGTACAATTTTAGTATAGGTTCGTTGATCAAGTGATATTTCAGTTTATTGACAGCTTCAATTTGTTCAGATTTAATTTCAAAGTCTACATTTTGTCTTAATAAGTTTGTCAAAGGTTTTGCAATAATTGCATAATCTTTAATAAATCGTCTAAAGTAACCTGTCAACCCTAAAAACATTCGTATCTGTCTCTGGTCTTTTGGTATTGGAAAATTCTGAATGACTTTAGATTTTGCCGAACCGGGTCTAATTTGGTTGTGACTAATATGGTACCCTAAATAGTCTAACTCTGTATATAAAATTTGACACTTGTCAAAACGTAATTCTAATCCAAATTTAAGCATTAAATTTAGGACCTCTTTGAATATCTCTATGTTCTCTTGAATTGTATTTGTTGCAATCAACAAATCGTCCATATATACTTGCACTTTATTCGTTCTAATTAAATCGCGAAAAATTCTTGTAACGTATCGCATAAAAACCGAAGGCGAATTAACTAACCCAAATGGCATTTTCACAAATTCATATTGCCCGTTGTGTATTACAAACGACGTATATTTAATTGAATCAGAATGAACCTTTACGTGATAAAAACCGTTTTTTAGATCAAGTGCTGTGAAATAGTTAGCGTTACTCAAATTATTTAAAAGATCATCAATATGTGGCAGTGGAAATTTATCTTTTACCGTTTCCTTATTAAGCGCGCGATAATCTACACATAAACGACCTTCTCCATTTTTCTTTGCAACAAGCACAACTGGACTAGCGTATTCGGAATTACTAGGACGGATTACACCCTTTGCTAACAATTCATCAATAATTTTATTTATAACTTCACGTTCATGGTACGATACTCTCCGCGGTGAAGTGCAAATGGGCTTGTTTGTTTTTAAATCTATTTTCATCTGTAAATCCTCATCGTCAACTTCACATGGACAACTAGTTCGTAACATATTGTAATTGGAAATTAGATTAGACACTTCCTGTTTTATTTTAAAATTTAAAACGGGATTAATATTGAATTCCGGGTCGCAAACATCTGTTTGAATCTGCATCATGGCACTTTCATATGAAACATCAGCTTCCATTGGTTTTGAAAATGCAATGCCGTCTTTATGAACATGCCACTCTACCGAATCAAGGAATTTTTGTCCGAGTATAACGTCGTTACTAATCGAATCTTTTGGAACCACGACCGCGCTTATTTCGTAGTCATAGTCATCAATTTTAACAGTGAATCTAGCTATTTTGTCACAGTTTACTCTACTGTTATTCAATCCTACTAAAACAGTGTTACATTTTTCAGTTATTAAATCAGTTGCAAAACAGTCTTTGATCAAATTCATTTTACTACCTGTATCGATTAAAGCAATTAAAATGTCATTATAAATCTTAATTGGTTTAATAAACTTTGAAATCGAACCTACAAAGTTTGTGTTCTGAAATATGTTAGATACAGGTCTACCAACCTGTACTGATTTCCGTTCTGTTGTGGCTGTAGTACAATTTCGGGATATGTGACCCAGCTGATTGCATTTAAAACATTTGATGGGTGTCATTGTTAAACTTGTTTGATTTCTAGCAACATTGGTTCCTGTCTCTGAAGACTTCTCACGCGGTTCTTGTATTTTGCTGGATTTTTCTGTTTCTTTATTGTGTGGCTCTTTGAATCTGTCGATGTTTAGTTCAGCTGCAACCATTTTCATACTCTGAAACAGACTTTTTAACGTTTTATGCTGTGCACAAACCATCTGTGTACGAAGCGTAAAATTATCTATGCCCTTAATAACATGAGATATTATTTCAGCCTCTGAAAGTTTAGCCCTTCGCGCAATCCTAACTTTGTCATAATAATAATCCTCAAATCTCTCTCCGCGTTTCCAGTGACGAGCCCTTATTTTGTCCATGATAGTTGCGATGTCTTCGTATCTCACAAACATATCTTTCAACTCGACTTTAATTTCAAACCACTCCATTCTACAGGTTTCTGGATTAGATTGGTACCACTGTTTAGCATTAGATACTAATTTGTTTGTAGCTAACAACTTGATTACATCATCAGTTAACGAATAAATACTTTGGACATCATCAACACGTTTTAACCATGTTTCTATATCATCAGACTCACTTCTACCACCAAAGATAGGTATTTGTAACGATATTTCTGAATACGGTACACTTACGTTAGTTTGATTCCGTATATTGTCTCTTTGCCTCAAAATTTGTAGCTCATTGTCTCTTGTCTGTAGCATTCCTAACATCGTTGTAAGATGCGCCATCATCTGTTGTATTGTTGGCTGTTCAGCGGCATCCACAACTTGCGCCGTCCCATCTTCAGCCTCAGAAATAGAATCGTGATGCATCTCCTTAATTCCTTTCCCGATTCTTCAGTACGTCGAATAACGGATGAGAATAATTAAGGAAGGATATGGACACAGGGATGAGATCGTATTGACTCTGTACGTCGGCCAAACACAAATCAAATCCGCCAATTCCTAAAATATCAATCACGTATCTATTACGAATTAATCAATATTATCCCACTTCTGAGATCTGTGGAGGATGTTGTCAAGCGGTAGGCGTTTATTTTATGTTCTTTTAATATATTTTTATTAAACAAATTGGACATACATTTATATATATAGCAAAATTAATTATATTTTTCTTCTCTTCTTTTTGACAGTGAAAAAAATAATCACATTCTGTTTTCTTATGTTGCTCGGCAGCCGTAGCGTAGCAACACACGGGAAACACCTGTGAAGTCCCTCACAATATATATATAAATATATACGAGATATACGCGAAATGAGTGTTTTTGTTGCGTGTGAAAATGTAACTTTTAGTTAAGACAAAAGTCATTCGAACGCGCCAAAAACAAAAATTTCGCTTACGAAATATAAACTTTTTTTCCTACAACTATCAAAAAGGAATAATACAATTTATTTATTGAATTATTTAAATAAATTGAAGAAAAGAGATCAAAATTAATATGAATTTGGAAACCTAGGAAACGTGAAAAATAAACACAATCTTTGAGTATCCATAGCGATGTAAAAAGTCCTTTTTTAAGTTTTAGAAAATAGTTATTTGTGTATTAAGAACGTGACTTTTTGTTACTCGAGCACGGTAATTGCAGCGCAAGTCGAAGACAAATAAGTGTAAATAAGGGCACAAAGATACACACCTAATTTTGTCTACCATTGTGTCTTAAATTATACAAGTTTCTGTTTTATTTGTACCACTGTTAACTATTGAAATAAGCGTGCATTTAATATCTTTTTCGCGCGTTGCTATTGAAGATATTTTTCGATTGTTCCACAGAAAACGTCAAATTTACGATGACAAATAAAAGAGTAATTGTCAACTTTCCATAGCAATCGTAGAAAAAAGTAATTATTGACATTACAATGTATATTTACTGGGTCCAAGTAGTTCGGATTCCACTATAAGCTGTAGGCGTCGTGTACTGTAATTAGAATGAAGTTTCTGAGTACCAAATGGGCCAGCTTTTGGACACCACCTGTAGATAAACACCTTCCAGGGTTGAGAGAAATTTATCAGACATAAACACTGTACTTAAACGTTGTTTGTTTATCGTCCAAAATTACAGCGGGTCAAAGTAGCCGTTAATTTGGTCCCATCTGTTCGCAGTTTCACTCAGCAGGTGAACGCAGCTAAAAGACTAAAAATGTGCGTAATTTTCCTGGTAATCTGCGTCGTAGAATAAGTTCGGTGATCGCATGTAATTAAGCAGAAATATTTACAAACGTTTTATTCATGAACAAGTGACATTATGCGATCTTGTCTGGTAAATTTACCGCAGAATCGCGACAAGGTAAAGAAAAAAATAAAATAAATATCTTGCGGGAATTTTACAACGTGCCCGGGTGTGCATGCAAGCCTCAGCAGATAGAATCTTACGATAAATGCAAGAAAACATTCTCTTAAATGTATAATTTAAACATATTAATGCAAATGAGAACCAAGCTATTTACATATCTACCAACGGGGTGCTCGTTGGATAGCAGCGCCACCAGCTGCGAGTGGCGACGCGCGGAACTAACAGCGTCGCGCTGCGATGTCGGTAATGCAGCGACCGAACTGACACCACAGAGCTTTTTGCTGGAATGCGCAGAATGTGACGAAATCTGAATCCGACATTCTTACTCACTTAAAAATTAACTTTCATGGAATAAATTTTCTTGGAATCTTTGGTATTTCATTAAATTCTTATCAAATTTTATGAATTTTTCATGGAACTTAGAAATGATGACATAATTTTAATAAACCAATTCTTGGAAGAAAATAAAATTAAATCACATGGAAAATAAACACGATAGTGATGACTTCAGAATATAAGGAAACGAGCGGAACGAGAATAAAAAATTAATTCGTAATTAATTTCACGTAGGAATGTAATAATTTGAAATGTGTACAGTGTACACGTGTAGCTTGTCAATTTTAATTAGTTATCAACACGTGAAAATGATGTCAAGTGTCAAGAATAGTTATTTGTATACCTAGAGTTGAAAGTAGTTATTTTCTGTGCTCGATTCAATAATTATTTATATCACTACGCTAGAAATTGTAATTTTGCGTGTGCGAGCATATTTTGACAGACCGCGCTAAAAGCCAGACTTGCAAATTGCAAGTACTGATAAAACAGTTTTTGGACGTGTGATAGTTGTTAAATATTAAATACTAGAGATTTTTTTATGTTGAGAACATCAGGAGATTCCTAAACAAGGATACGAGAATTAAATAAATATAAACAATTCATTTGTTTTTTACAAAAAAATTGTGGCATTCTTAAAATTTTATAATATTAAAACAGTTTCCGAGAATGTTATTAATAATTTATTGTCAGAAAATTCAAATATAATTACTTACATTTGAGTTGACAGTCAACAATTTAGCTCGAAAATTGAAAAAAATCTTGAACTTCTAAACATTCAACACTTAAAACTGATCCTAACAGCCAATTGATACCAATGCAAACCTTACCCTATTTTTTGCCGGCTTAGGCCGAAAACAAATTGTTTTTGGATGATTTTGAGTTATGCAAAACTAGTGTTTATGGAGGGAGGTACGAAAATATAGTTTCAATCATTCTTTCAACGATTGAATACTAAGATTAATTGGTTTTTAATTGTAACTAATACAAAATAATATAGGTGACTATGAATACAATACAAACAAAACAAAAGAGTAAAAAAACTTGATATTTATGATCTGCAAACAGCCCCGTTGGCAGTAGCAACGGTCTACAAAGAATCTTGTGTGTAAATTGTTCTTTTTCTGTCCTGTACTGATTACAGTATTGAAATAGTTATTTGTATCACTAGTCCAGAAACTGCTATTTTGCGAGTGCGAGTATATTTTGAAAGGCCTCGCCTGCGGCTCGTCCTTTCAAAATATACTCGCACTCGCAAAATAGTTTCTGGACGTGTGATACACAAGATTTTTCGCGCCGACGTTTTTGTAAATTTAATAAAAATGTTTAATTTATTACTCACATTCTAAATGTCAGGGAATTTTTTTATGTTGGTATTATCTAATTGTCAGAGCTGTACTTTTAATTTTAATTAATTATTAATTGTTCATCAATTTACATCTTCAATAAGTTTAATTACACTGTACACTTTATTTAATAAACATAAAACATAATTCATTTCTTTGTCTATTTCACGACTTATATTTATTTGGATTTTACATTGCTAATTCAATTATAATTACTTACAATTTTGTTTAAAATATATGTATAAATATTCTGTTTTCTTGTATTGAAAATATTCAACTATGAATATTTTATCATAATATGTATACCCCAATGCAATATTTTGACATTTCGTACGTTCAGGAGTTCGCTATACTAGTGATGCCAACATATAACCATAAAAAGTCACTAATTTTTGCCGGCCTCGGCCGGTAACATGGTTTCCGGACGATTTTTTGTTATGTAATACTGCTAATGCCGGACGGTGGCGCGAAAATGTATCTTTTAAGATCTCCTCTACAGTATTCTGACGAGGGTGAAGATATAATAAACATACAGTAAGAATGAAGTGCAGTAATATTTAATTTTGCGTTAGAGATTACGGGCGAGTTCATCTGCTGATCTCCGCAGACAAAGCGTCTGTAAGCAGCGAGAATTGTTCACCACTTTACTCATTACCGACTACATCTTCGTCCGCTTTCAATTTAACTTTCGGTGAATCCGCGAAAGCTAACCCCGAGAGAGTTGTTCTGTGTTTGCGCTGATAATCAATTCCGAAACTTTCTCATACGCCCAAATCTTCGCTCGTTCGCTCTTTCTCCGCGTGTTTTCTTTTTTAAGAGCGTTTATTTCGGTATTATTAAATCAGCAAAACGGATTTGCATTTTTAAACGAATTTAAAAATTAATTCGATAATGGCGGAGATTCGGTAATTCGACAGTTTGCAATTTGCTGCTCGATTCGGAATCGTGAATTGGCGGGACGGTGAATCGTTCAACCATTATTTATGAATGAGGCGATTACAACGATTGAGAAATTTAAAATTAGTTTCTTACAATTCTACCAATAATATAATTATATTTTTCTACGATTGCTATGAAAAGATGACAATTACGCTCTCATTTGTCATCGTAAAGTTGACGTTTTCTGTGGAACAATCGAAAAATATCTTTTTTGCGCGTCTCCAATGGTAACGCGCGAAAAATACGTTAAATTCGCGCGTTTCCAATGGCAACGCGCGAAAAAGATTCTTTCAATAGTTACCAGGGATACAAACAAAACAGAAACTTGTCATATTGACAGTTAACAAAACGAATTTAGTTTTAGACGTATACCTACGTTTTTTAATAATTTTTAAGATGCAATCGTAGAAAAAATTATGTGTGTATCACGAGCGTAAAGTGTCTTTGTTCCTCTTGCACTATTACTCCGTGCTCGAGTAACAAAGAATCACTTTACGCTCTTAATACACAAATAACTATTAGAACATATTTTATCTGTTACTGGGTATGACACTCTGCTGTAGCAGATTTAACATGAAGTTACGGCCGCCGAAAATGATAGTGGAGAAAATTCTACAGGGGAACTTTTAAATAAATATAGATATATCACGTCTTTTACCCATTACAGAGTGTGGCACTTTGCCGTAGCAGATCTTGGTGTGAAGTGCGGTTAACTACTGTCAAATTACGGTCAAGAAGGACGTTAGTAAAGGGGGAGCCACAAGGGTAGATTTAGTTTGGTGAAAATTGTTTGTCAGTTGTGGGAATCGAATCCAGGTTCTCAAATGAACAGGCCGACTAGATACCACTGACCCAGCTAAGGGGTAGTTTTAATGTGGTATCGGTTTGGGAATCGAACTCGGGTTCTAAAATCCACGGTCCGACGTATTGTCGATGAGCTATTTACTGAGAAATAAATGCATGGATATGATTGAATGTTTATTGCCTGAACGAAACATTCCGAGGAGGAATAAACGAACTAATATGGGGTAGATGGCTCAGTGGTATCGAGTCGGCCTGTGGATCTTGAAAACCCTGGTTCGATTCCCACAGCCGACAAACAATTTTCACCAATTTAAAATCTACCCCTGTGGCTCCCTCACCACTAATATCTTTGGGGGCCGTGATTTGATGACTGGTAACCGCATTTCGCGCGAAAAATATATCACTTACCGAGATCTGCTTAGGTAGAGTGCCACACCCAGTAATGGGTAAAAGGCGTGATGATATATTTATTTATTTTATTTTTATATGAAAGAAATTATGATGATGTGCTAGATTAATTGCAGGATGAATCTAATGAATAAATGTTTGTAAGCTTACCTATCTTTCTATAATTTGTTAGTCAATGACTTAATCGAACCACAATGATAAAAATAGATAGTGGATCGTTTCGTTATTGGAATAAGTAACGCAGATGTAGTGAGCATCTTTTATAACGACAAAAAAGCTCATGATTAGTATAGTTTACATGGAGGATGATTTTATTCAAAATTATGGGTTGTATAATCCAGTAGGGACAACAGAAATTATGTGAATATTATGAAAAAAAGCCGATGGATTAAAGGGATGAAAACAAACAAACGAGGGTAAAAATACGATTATTTAATGATGTTTTAAATTTGGTGTAGTAAATTTTTGGCAAATATGTTTATACTCGTTGAGTAACGATTCATAAAAAAAGTTTTTAGAAAAGTGAAGTGTGTTTTATAGTGGGTATAAATGGGTTAGTATATTTCTTTAGCACCCACGCATAAAAAAACAAAAGAGCGATAACAGTTGATGCAATAATTCAAGGAAATGATATTTTAATGACTTACAACCGAGTCGAAAAGTGGGCAAGGTCGTTCGCTTGAAAATAAAACAGTTAAACAGCTTTTACTCGACTACTCAAACCGTAAATCAAGCCTGGGTTAGAAAATATTATCATGTGCGAATTCAACGTAAATTTTATACAACGCTGTTAAGCACGCTAACAGAGCAGCCGTAAAGCGCAGGGAAGCATAATCATAATAGAAAATTTACATGCAATAAAGCTGCGAAAGACTGCCGTGCCGAGGAATTCCTAACTCAATAAGCGAGCAAACGCGTTACTCATTAAAACATGGAAATTTGCTACATTCCTAATTTTAATTCACTAACGAACGACATCTGAAAAATACCTTGCCTAAGTAATGCAATAAAACTAAAAGTTTCAACGAAATTTCTTCCTCAGAAACTCAATTTGCAACTTGTTCTAAATGCGCTCATTTTTAACAGAACTTGAATTCGTTGCCGTAAATTCTCACCTACGACAAACTATTCCCATTTTTAACAAACTCTGTTCACGTGCAGTTTTGTGCTCCACAGCGAGAATAAACTAAATACATTTATATGCATAGAAATTCAAACTCCAGTCAAAAAGATGCATAGAATATTGCTTTGATTTTCTAGATGACAAATTTATGAGCTTCACTATACAATGCAAGCTTCAACATTTGGCATCGTACATTTTCCACATTATTTTACGGAAAAATCCTTGAAGTAAAAGTGGTAAATAATTGAGCTATCTGAGCCATTTTTCTTGAAAACAATTTGTAAGCGTTTGACAGCAGAAAATATTTTGTTTTTAAAATACTAACGGAAACATGTTCGTACATTTTCCATTGTTTCTAAATTATGTTATTGCACGCATTTCTTCGTAAAATTATTTGAAAAGTTTCGCAGAATACATTTTGACTGTAGTTATAAATTTTATTTGAAATGTTGTGATAGAAAACTAAGGAAAGCACTTATAAAAAGTTTGCAGCAATGCAGTAAAACAACAAATGTTACATGCAGCTCGAAGGGGCAAACTCAATCGAAGTAAATATAGAAATATCAGTTTCGCGTTTGGAAAGAAAACAAAACAAGTGTGGTTGGTAAAGACAACTAAAAACCGTGAACGCGAATAAATATAAAACCGGAAAAATACTAACACAGAGTGATAAAAGAACCTTAAGTTGCTATAAAGTCCCAAGCAGCACTGCGCGGTACAGCGGCGAAAAAGATTGATTTTGGAATTCGCTGAACAACGAACACTATCCGTATACATCTCAGGCTTTATACAGGGACAATAAAAGCTTGTGACGCCGGAGCAAAAGCTCAGTTGATCCCCGTTTTATACAGAAAACGCTGTGTAAGTAACGCTTTAGTACGACGAGACCGCCGCAGCTACGGACACCGCATCCGAATGGCTGATAAATAAATTATCACGAAGTTACGCGCGAGCCCAGATAAAAGTGTAATTGCAATTGAATACAGTCACGCCTGCGCCCAGACACACCGCCGCAATCACTTACTTCATTTCACAACTGCTTCTTCACCAGCACTTTCATTCTCTTGTTGATGACTGCTTAACACTTGACACTTTTGATACTTTTTAGATTTCCTATTAAAATTAACTTTAAACTGACGAATTGTGATATAACAAAAATATTGTTCAATAGTTTAAGTTTGCCTACAACTTTCCCTAATGCCACTTTTTCCATTTCTTTGTTCAAAGTTTACCGAAATTGTATTCGTATGTGATATAACTAAAATAGAACACAATTATTTTTTTTAAACTGGTACTAGACAGAAGTATATTGATCAATTTTCTTCCAGAAAATTATAACAGTTTAACAATTATCATTACTAAAAAGTATAAAATAAACACTTGGCTAAGTCTCACAAAATTCAGCCTCCAAGTCACCTTATGAGAGCATCGTCAGAGGCTGGCCAGCACAGTTAGTAACCATAGACGCATTTCGCATTTAGCATTTCCCGTTGTTTGCGCTGTACGTTATTCATTTTGTTCCAGTTATCGACAGAACAACTGAACGAGGTATTTTGTTTCGTATTAGGGTTTAAATGAAGCAATGTTAATTTCGCCGTTAACCATTAGTGATTTTATTGCGCCTAGAACAAATTAATTCAGCTCTTTTAATTACACCGTCATCAATTACCCCTAAAACTTAATGATTCCTCTACTAACCTACCTCTAGCGCCGCTGTTTATACAACGCGCAACTAAAACTCAAAAGACGTTAAACCCTTCTAACACCTCTCATGTTGCGGTGTCGTCCCTTCGTTCCCACTCCTCCCCCGACCTACTTCCTGCGTTGCGCTTCCGTTTTTACCCTCCGAGTTAATTCCATTCTGTCCTGAGGCCAACCCTGGATGGAGGATTATGAAGATTGACTTTAATTTCGCCCGAGTGATAATACGTTATGACAAATTGTAAACGCGGGGAGTTCTACTCCGACGCCTGTAAATGTGAAATTGCTGTGGTAACCCGACAGATAAAGCTACACCATATTGTGGTGGCAATGCTTCAGGAAAATAAGAAGTATGACGATGAGGACGAACACTCATTTCAACACAAAAATGAGATATTGTTATGCGCAGAGGTTTACTATAAGTATGAGTTACTTTGCCATAAAATTACTAAAACTGGCACAATTTAAAAAATAAAACATATATGTCTATTAATATTTTAGAGACTAATGACGTCTTCCACTATAATTACAAATAATAAATTAGAAAACTAAGTATAAGAGACGATCAAAATTTTAAAAATGGTCTTTGTAACGCTTAAATGCATGATTTAAAATTTTTGAATTGTAATATATATTTTTGTAATAATAGACAATAAGAGAAAATAGTTATTTATGTATTAAGAGCGTGAAGTGATTCTTTGTTACTCGAGCACGGTAATTTCAGCGCGAGCCGAAGACGAGAGCTGCAAAAGTGCACGCTCGTGATACACACATCATTTTTTCTACGATTGCATCTTAAATTATTAAAAAACGTATACATACTGAAAGTGAATTCTTTCTGCCAACTTTCAATATAACAAGTTTTTGTTTTATTTGTATCCCTGTATCCCTAGTAACTATTGAAATAAGCGCACATTTAATATCTTTTTCGCGCGTTGCCATTAGAGACGCGCGACAAAAATATTTTTCCACAGAAAACGTCAACTTTACGATGGCAAATGAAAGCGTAATTGGCAACTTGTCACAGCAATCGTAGAAAAATATAATTTAAATGTTGTTTAAATTTTTCTTTGGATTCATAATTATTTTTTCAAGCAGTGTGTTTTATAATAATTTACAAAAGTTTGACAGCGAAAAACAAACAATGTGAAATTTAAAAATCCTATATTCGTAATTAATTTTCCTTTCGTGATGAAGTAAGTTAAAAGTTTAAGATTATAAGAGTGTAAAACAAGCGTGTAAAATCAGCTTGGTCGATCTCGTCGATTTTCCAGTGAGCGACAACTCGACAGAAGATTAGGTGGTACGGAAGAAATTAATTCGCCATGTCGAACGCGAACGGTCAGATCAAATTATGCAAATGCCTCCATCCATCATGCATTCTGACGAGCGAGAATTTGTTCACCCCTATCGGGCCATCGCCAGCTCCACTTGCAACACAGGGGTGGAAAACGCGATTCGCATTCTAGCGACGGCGCTTGGGACGTGTCTTGCAAGCTTTGTTTCGACGCCACGTTGCCCTGGCAACGACGAGGAACGAGGCAAAGGAAGGGAACTGGTAAATCCACGTAAAACTACCTCTAATCGTTCAATCCTGTTCGCAAGTGCCGAACATTCATCGAGCGAAAAAACGAAGCCCGGACTACGTTCACATCGTTACCGCCAAAGCGGTTAATCTTGAAACGATCCTCGAAATTCGATCAAAGAAAAAATCTCTCCTGTGGAAGTGTATCTGTATTATTGACACTTCGCTTCACACAAAAAATGCTCCAAATTAAATACCTACTATTCTTTATCTGCTTTCCAATCACCCCTTTTTTCATTCCTAAAGGAGACATATTTCTGTTGGTATCTCGTTATCATCACATCACCCTATTTCCCATTTAATGGCGCAACCTTTCAAATATTCACTGAACATTTATTTAATTAATAATCGCCAAACACATATTTATATATTTCAGGCAAGTTTATTCATATTCGGAACATATTTTTCATGCAACAAACTTTCAATCATAGTCCTATTATCCACCTATTTATTCCTTCCACGCAATCTCTTATTTTCTATTTCACCTAGACTTTTGTTTCTAATCGCCAAACATATTCTTCTAACAATATTCTTCTCAATTTTATACTCACCATACAACATTGTAAATATTAATTGTTATACATTTGAGATTCGTAGAGGTCACTGCGATTTTGTTTGTTAAAAATGAAAAATCCTTAAAACTTTTGAATTAATTATTTTTCTATAAGTTCGTTTATTTCTGTCAGTCTGAATCTTATTGTTATTGGTGGATTATTACCGATTATAGTTTGTCAATTTAGTTGTAACCAATCGAACGCTTGTTTGTAATGAAAAGCAAAGAAGGATTAGCATTGCAGCAGCGATATTGTATATCAGACAATACGTAAACCATGGATTTCGCATTTCGGTGTTTGGTGCACTATTATAAGCGTGCGGATCTAATAGCAAACTACAGCTCTTGAAGACTTAATAGAGATACAAGGGATTTGGAATCTAGTAGACTTGAGCCTGGGTTGTAATCGAAAAACAAATGAATCACAACTTTCCCAATTACAACTGCACTGGGAGTTGGGAATAATTAATAACTTGGCTTTGCAGGAGACGCATTTAAATTAATTGATTTCACTGGTACGTACATGAAAATTTGTTTATTTATTTACTACTCTACAGGGTGTTTCACAACTTATGGCACTTATTTTAACCCCACATATTACCTAACGTACTAATTATGAAGTAGAAAGAATATTTTCAAAATTCGCAAAATTAATTGCACTTTACATGAAGTAAACTTTTTAATGCCACTGATTTGAGAATTATTTCTAATATATTAATAATTAAAATTTAATTATAACACTACTAATGGCATTTACAGCTACATGTATTTATCGCACTAGGGCGCTATAAACTAGTCACTTATACGCCTTAAATAATGTAGCATTTGACTACGAAAACCGACAGTACGGCAGTGTAAAAACTGCGGCTCGGTGTGTCTGGTAGGCCCAGGCCCGATTTGGGCTGTAGTGCCATCAGAAGAAGAAGAATGGTATTTATCTGATAATGTATAATGAATAAATGGGCTATTATAATGTTTACAATTATAATTTAATGATTAATTATTAATATATTAGAAATAACTATCAAATACTAAAAATGTTTAAAGTGCAATTAATTTTACCAATTTTGAAAAAAATATTTGTGTTTCATAACCAGATACGTTGGGATTAAAATAAGTGCCATAAGTTGTGAAACACCCTGTATACAATTATTTTGATCGCATTTTCAGCTGAAACAGAGTATAATTATTTATTATTACAAAAGATCTACAGATCAGAACCATTTGGACGAGGTTGATTTTTAAGCTATAAACAGTATGTTTGTACACGCGAGTTTTACTATTGATATTTGTGCACAACAGGAAATTCATCCCAAGAAATCTACAGCTAACAGTGGAATTAGATCCAGTTGTATAGTTGTATATTTGGTTGAAAACATGGAGCATGAACAATGTTTCGTTAAGTTTGAAAAAGAAAAGTTTTTATTATGAATTTCCTGATGAAACGACAAAAAGACAAAATACATTTTCCTTTGCTTTCATCTAAAAACCGTGTACTTAAATAATCTTCTCCGCGTCTGTTTCTTTCGTTTCTTTTTAAGTTCTTTTATTACTTTTGTGCTCGTCGTGTTCAAGTTATTACCGTCTATTATTTGCGGGGCACAATTTAAATTTCTACAATGAATCCAATAAGAAGACGGATAAAGAAAACAAACCCGAGCCGGGGACGTTTAGTTATCCGACCGTTCGTAATGAAAGACTGAGCAAATCCTCTGTGGTTTCGGCAAAAACCCAATCCTCGTTTATAAAGTGTAAATTAATCTCAATTACGTTAAGTAATTTCACAATCTATAAATTCTACGATCGTCGATATCTGCGCGGCTCGTTAAGCGCCGATTCCACGGGCGCCACTTACACACATTTAGTGGAGGAATTAATATCACTAAGACTCATTCTCAGCTAGCATTCAAGGCAACAAATAACAAGAGAAATACGATTGAGTTTTCTTGAGACATATTTAAAATGTATGAAATTATTTAACCAATCACAGTAGTATTACAGCAACAATTTCACTAGTAAAAATTGTCGCAAATCGTTGCTTAGATATAACGTTTGTTATCTATTTTGAGTAGATGAATATTGTTGAATTTTATTTGCCTTTGTTTACTTTGCTTAGTTATGTCAAAAAATGAAAAAATGTAAATTGATCACCAAAGTAATAGTAGTTCAGACATTGTTTTAAAAATACTGCAGGTAATATTTTTTTGGAGTAAATAAAATATTAATTTCGAGGCATTGTCAAGCCGAATACCATACGTGACTATGATTTTCTTTTGGTAATTTTTGCCTAGATCACTCCTGCTTGTTGCTTTAAGAAAATCTACACTCTTGCTATCGCACTCGTGCAGATTTTCGTCGCAACAAGCAGTCGTGATCAAGACGACAAAAATTTCCGGCAAAATTATAGTCACTAATGGTATTATATATGACAAGTCTTTGTCGGCTCGAAGAATTGAATCCAGGTTCTCAAAGCCACAGGCCAACTCCATACCACTGAGTCATCTACCCCTATTTGTATACAGGGTGTTTCACAACTTAGAGCAAAAAATTAAAGGGTATATTCTGTACGACGTGCTGATCATGAAACAAAAAGATTTTTTTTTAAATTCGAAAAATTAAGGGTTGTTAACCTAAAACATTTTTTGTAGTACTGCACTGGATTCGTTTCCCTATTAAACGCAAACAATGATGTAGGTATCAACTACTAAAGAATAATTACACAATTCAATTATTAGCAGTTATTTATAATAGAATTTTATTTAATTAATAACTTTAACATAATCATCCACCCAGTGGCAGTGGCAACGAAAAATTTTGGACTGGGAAACATGGAAAATAGTTTTGCGATTTAAAAAAAAATCTTTTTGTTTCATGATCAGCACGTCGTACAGAATATACCCTTTAATTTTTTGCTCTAAGTTGTGAAATACCCTGTATATATACTTAAAAAAAAGTTTTGGAAATTAAATCTTTTAAATTAAACCCTATTGAAAAGAGAGCCATTTTCCAAAAACAAAACTAGTGGCAAACATAGATTGTATAAATTGACGTATAATCGTTTCATTTATGAGCCACCTACCCTATAAAGAATACTTAGTTGTATCTTTAAGTATGTTTTATACCCTAAGTAAAAATTAAAAAATTGCGGGCTATAAAAAATTTGGAGCTCTACGCAGACCAAAGTCTGCGCCTGTGTCCTTATTTGTTAAATTAATCGCCCATATCACAGATTTCGTATCTAAACAACAGAAACAAATGAGTTGTATCAAAACAGTTTCAGCAAGCCATATAATCTAATCATTAAAATGTGAAAATATTCCTACTCCATAGACAAATAGTTTTGAAAATATTGTATAGACGCAAATAAATAATTGAAAACAAAAAACATAATTACAATGATTAATCTACCAGCATATGTCGCCATTATATGTAATAAAATATTAATGAAATATATATTTAAGTATGATTAAAGTAACGACCCAGTTTGACTAAATTGATAATTTGTATGTTACCTAATTGAAGTATGCACGCTCAGTTTAATGTATAATTACGCTGTATCAAAATTATATCCATGCGTGCTTAAAGAAAAGTGTAAGCCGCCTGCATTTCTTTATTGTTAAGATCTTGTTTTTTGAACAACTGTGACAGGTGACTCAAACTGGAAAATAATTTAAACCACTTTCATTTCAAAGTCGCAATAATTGCGCAATAAAACTATTATAGTATATTTATTTTTGTAAGTTTAATTGCAAACTATAAAAATATTTAAATCAATTGTTATTTAACTATTGTTTTCAAACGTATATAAAATTATTATTATTTCAGTTTAAATCAAAAGCATAACTAATAAAAAATATATATTTGTGAATAGCTTAGTAACAAAAATAAATTTAATTAACGTATAAAATTGCTAAAGCGACTATTAAATCAATAGAGCTGAAATTAAAATAATAAAATGAAAACAATAGCAAAAAACAAAAACATTCATTTATATCAATAACTCCTGCAATTTTAATATATCCGTGTTGAATAAATTAGCCAATTGTGGTGAATAAAAAGCGTTGTATATAAAATAATTAAATTCAGCAGCTATGAGGCCGTACGCCTCATTTGAATTGCAAATAATAGAGCATGTTCATGTCCATAACTTTGTAATAATAATTTATTCAATTAATTCTCTGTCGTATTTGAACATGACAAATATATACAAATCATACAAAATATTTATATGATAAAACGACACATCATTAATATCCAATGAGCATGCGAATACAAATTTTAATTTGTCGAATCAATAAAAAAATCTCACGGTTGAAAAACAATTTAATGATATATCTAGATAATAAATAAAACTTTTTTTGGATTAATTTGTTTGGTTGATTGTTAATTTAGTTATGTAATGGAATTATTCCAGATCATTATCATATTATTAGCTATAATTACGCAGATGCAGTATTTAATTAAGTAAAATTTACAGCTGTCATTATTTCACATTTTATAAAGCTGTTTTTGCAATGTTTTTTTTTTACTTTAGTGCAAAAAGGATAATTGGTGTATTAGCAAAAAGTATGAACAAAATACATGTTGATATTATTGTCTTCACAACATTTTACCCATCATTGGGTGTGGCATTCTACCGGAATCACAGTAATGAATAAAACGTTAGTAAATATTAATCATTACACTTACTACAATTAAATTAAATAGATTTTTTAATGTTTTCTAATTTGTATTTATTACTGTAACCTATCAGTTTAGTGTCACGAAAATGTTTACTTCATGTAATACCCAATTATTTTTGCGAAATTTAGAAATAGTTACTTTTGTATTAAGTGCGCGAAATGAATGTTTTTTTGTTGCGTGTGAGAATATTATTTTCAGTCGAGACAAAAAAGTTATTCGAACGCGCCAAAAAACAAGAACAAAATACAAATAACATTTTTTCTACAACTGTCAAAAAATAATTATTGATTTATTGAAGTAAATTGAAGGAAAACAATTAAAAAATAAAATGAATTTGGTACTATTGATTTGTTGTAACTAATTGAACGTGAAAGAAATGGGAGCGTATGCGAAATTCTCATTTTGCGTACAGGGTGCACAAAATAAGTATTTTTCGCACTAGGGCACAAAACAATGCGTGAAGTACGCGTTGTCCCGGTAATATAAATGATGCAAAAATCACATACTTCGCGTATTGATATTGGTAAAAAAGTTAACATTTTTTGACAATTAAATTATTTTTGCGTAACCTTTTTTTTCCCCCCGAAATATAAAAACAAAAATAATTTAAAGACATTAAACAGCTGGAAAAATAAATGTCGCCAAAATTGTACATATGTTTCTGAATCACCCTGTAGCTGTACAAGGTGTTTTTGTACTTATGGATCAAACTTTAAGGGTATATGGCACTCAATATGTTTCCTTTAAGAAAACCACCCTTAATTTTGCAAATTTTAGAATAATTCTTTTTATTATCATTACAACGTGTTATATA
The DNA here is from genome assembly GCA_947425015.1 of Pterostichus niger. NCBI lineage: Eukaryota > Metazoa > Arthropoda > Insecta > Coleoptera > Carabidae > Pterostichus > Pterostichus niger. The sequence goes on along the minus strand of OX380342.1, from coordinate 8,571,634 downwards.
TACCCTTAAAGTACAGAAACACCCTGCATAGGTGAATATTTTATTCGTTTTTATTTTTATTATCGTGAATTATGTCGCGAAAGAGTAACAGTTAATTTTTTTTTGAAAAATAAACGAGGTATAATCATGTTTTTGTTACAAAATTACCATAAACAGATAAAGTAGCATAAAAATAATCAGGTTACAATAAATTTCCATGCATGCGAAATAAATAAAGCTTGATTGCACAGGCGATTAAAAAAGCGAAACAAATATTTCACATAAAAAGTCCTTCAATTTATGCGTTCCTATTTTGACGTTAATGAAACAAAATGTCGATATAAATCTAATACTACAAACAGGCTGGCATTAAAATGGAGTAAAGCCGTTATGTAGCCTCGCAACGAGCCAAATAAATTGATATATGATTGACTTCGTAATGACACTGTGTTATTACGTTTGTTACGTGTATTGTGACATAATGTAAGCAGACAATCAACAAACTAAATAATATATTCTTTCAAAAAAACTTGATATATATTGTGTATTAAAACCAATTAATTGAACATTCGTTTTTATCGTGTTCATTCAGTTGAGAACAAAAAATTAATTTGATTTCAATGTAGATTATTATTTTGTAACATGTGATTAATGTTGTTGTTTTTTATAGCCATTGTATAGAAGAATGGATTATGTTCTTTCAAATGGAATTTATCGGTTTCACAGCGCAAATTATCACACAATAACATCCACATTCACACTATAACTTTTAATCATATGAAATTAACATAATTTATGACAGATTTACTATTTCAATAGCAATTTTACCAGCCAGAATTTTTAATAACTTCTAATTATATCATCACGCCATGTACGTACATCTAAATATACAGTGTGTTCCGAATAAATAGAGACATAGGCTTTTGTCATCGGAAACCAGTATTTTGAAAATAATTATAGTATCAAATTCCATATGAAAATATTTGGCCTAACCAAATACCTTATTTACTACAGATTATCTTATTTGAATATCACAAATTAGAGATATAAATTAAAACAACAGTTTCCAAATTAGTAGTATCTCGACTGTCTAGCCATCAAGATTAAATAAACTGTGGATAAAAAATTATATGTTCTTATTCAGGCAGCAGCAAAATAGAAATAGTAGAATAAATGTTTTTTTTCCTCCCGTTATTAAAATATCATTTAGCGTAGTGGTTTCCATGGCGCTAAATAACATCTTAATCACATGTTGACAAGCCATGGCTTTGAACATTTTAGTCACGGCTTGAAGTATTAAACACGAGGTGAAGTTAGCTTCAGGTATCTGTCAGTGTAAAAAACTTTACTTTTTACAGAATTCATAAAATCTTACATTTTGTTATTGTCTTAATTTGCAATCGTAGAAAAAGTATATTATATGACTCGTTTTATAAATACTTTAGGTACTCGGTTTTTATACACTCGTTACTAAAGAGACGTTTATAAAACTTATTACATAATATATTATTATGTTCGACCATAATTTACGACATAATCAAAATAATAATTATTATACCTAATGAATAAATTAATTTCTTTGGATACAACTAAGCTTTTCACATTAGCTTATTTTACCTGAAACTGACAGGAAAATAAATATTTGCCAGAGCTTTAAAACTCAGAAAAGCTTTGCTTTGCATGCCTAGTCAGGAAAATAACATATTGCGTGCCTAGGCAGGTAATGAAAGAAACATGAGTGTCTAGTTACTTAGCAACATAAAATACTGACTGAATATGTAAGTCAAATATTTCTTTTAATTTAAAATATGTATTATTTGTTTAAAAGTTTCAGGTAAAATGTTATACGTAACACGTCAGTAAAGCGTCGTACAGGATTCGTAAGCTGTTTCCATATATCTACTCATCCTGTAATTGAACGCTTTCCTAACTTTTTACGTAAATAACTATTAAGAAAGTAAATCGCTTTCAAGGCAGTAGAACATAAAGCTTTGAATGCAACATAATCAGACTTTATAGCACTCATCTTATTTATCTGGCCAGCTCACTGCGCTTCTCAACCATAAACTACAAGCTCCTCCAATAAAGTACTGCATTATGTATTAGTTACATAAACAGCTATTATTTCATGTGTAATTGTTTATTGGCACATTTTGATTTGCAATAAATTGATTTATTGTAGTTACATTTATTTGTTTCTCTGCACAACAGGAACTTAATCCAAATTACAGTACAGAAGGCTTACACTTTAAAGTGGAATCGGAACCACTCAGATTTTTGTTGAAGTGAGTGAGATTTGAACGCACGACCTCTTGCTTATTAATTAAGAACTGTAAATTTTACATCGCTTTTAGTCAGTGGGATTGTCTATGAATATGATATAGTAATAGTATCTTAGTGTTAATAGCGTTAGAAACAACAAGAAATATCTTGATTTGAAGATTGATTTTCTTTTATTCCACAACTGCAATCTCTATAGAAACAGTAGTATTTCGTTGTTTCATTCATAAAGTATGAGATGCAAAGATTGCTTTATTTCTAATAACTTTGTCAAAGTAAATCTTTTGTAAAAGTTTAAAGATGTCAAAAAGAAAAAGTAGCTATTTCTCGTAGGAATTCTTCTTTAAAAATTAAAACTATCAAACAAATTTGATCTCTAACGGAAGCACACAAACAAAAGTCCACACACAGCGTTCGGAAAGAAGAAGTACTCTTCAAACTGATCCTTTGTAACCCGTGTACAAGGACCTGCACTGAGCTGCGCTCACAGCGAAATCTAAGTTCCTCTTCGGCATCTACAGTGCTGCTACCTGGCGTGCATAACGGGAACAACGAACAAAACGATCGAGAGTCTTGCAATAACGAAACACTTGAGTAAGAATAGGGCGTCTTTGAGCCCGACAGAAGTTATCCGCCAGCATCGCTATTTGTGTATCAACCGGTCTGAATACAATCTACATACTTGACAGAGATAGCGAGCTTCATCCGATAGAAGGAAAATGTGATATAGGATGTATTACCATAAATCGGTTATTGAAGATTTACTTATATCTACCTCTTCAAATCAAACAATTGCAAGACTTTCATTCAAAGATTAATGGTCTTTTTTCAAATGAATTTATTACAATTCTTTACAATTACTATGATTACATAATGGTTTCAATTCAGATTAAATTTCATTTTAGTATTGAAACCTGCAAGTAAACAGTAAAGACCGAAATTTGTATTAGTTTATTTCATGATTACTAAACACACAGTATTAGTCATTTTAAATTTAGCCATGAAACATAAATTAAAGATATATAAAGTACTGTCATAACTAATATAACAAGTGATATGATTATTGTCGATAATATTTTGACATGAAACATGAAATGGAAATATAGTAAGTGCGGAGCACGAACTGTATTTCCTATATCCGTAACAACGAATTTAAATTCATGTCAAAATATTATCTGACAATTACCATATTAATAAATAAATAAATATATCATCACGTCTTTTACTCATTACTAGGTGTGGTATTCGATCGTAGTAGATCTCGGTAAGTAATATATTTCTCACGCGAAGAAATATATCACTTAACGAGATCTGCTACAGCAGAGTGCCACACCCGGTAGTGGCTAAATAATGTGATGATACTGTATCACATTATTTAGCCACTACCGGGTGTGGCACTCTGCTGTAGCAGATCTCGATATCAATATATTTCTTCACGCGAAGAAATATATCACTTAACGAGATCTGCTACAGCAGAGTGCCACACCCGGTAGTGGCTAAATAATGTGATGATACTGTGTTCGATCCCACAACTTACAAACTGATTTCCGTTACATTAAAATGTAGCTCTCCCACCACTAACATCTCCAGAATTATTTGGAATGTCTTAAATTTGGAAGAAATTGAAATATATGGACCATAATAAACTTATAAGTATTTCAAGTTTCATATACAATCAAGAAAAATACTAGTTAGCAATTACAAATTTGTAAATATAATTTTTGTAACAACTGAATTTCGATATTTGATATTTTGTTGATTGGCAGTTGGTAAATTAAACTTTCAAATTTTTGATTGATTTTACAACATACTTATTAGTGTAATTCATATTATGCTATACATTTCCATCGTTTTTCATGTTGACATAGTTTGAAATAAAACTTCAAACGAAAAAATACATTCCAGGCCAAATGAAGTGACGCAGGGATCAAACTAACAGAGCGATTAAATGTGGTTATTATAATGTTTCCCGCCCTACTCAATATGTTCATAAATTGGAATATTGTATCAATAATGAGATTGTATTTATCTGAATGTTTATATGTTAATTTGTGATAATGATTTGAAATTAATTACAAATAATATAATGCTGGTAACATTTGACGTAAATTTCCCATATATTATTAATTAATCACAATATGTATAGAACGTTCCTGAGGCTGTATATAAACGCTACTATTTAGTTTCATTATTAATATTATAATAATGATATATGAATACGATATTATGAAAATTATAGAATCACAAATGAGGCCAGCATTATAATTCTATATTAACGTGATTATTATCATTGTTATTATGTTTATCAGTACTAATTTAAACAAATAAGTAAAAGGATTCTTAATCTAATTTAGAACCAGTAAATTGAGTATTCGACAAAGGATACTAGAAGATAATTGCACGAACACTTAAAACTTCCATTAAACATTTATTAATTAGATTTATATTCGTCATTCTTTTATACAATACAAGCACATTTATTCCTCAAAGGAAGTCTTTCGGTCACGCAATAAACCTTCAATCATATACATCTATTTATTTCTAAGTCCCACAGTTTTATTTTTTTTTGTAATTGCATTTTGAATGATTAAAAAACGTAAACAAAATAAATTCGTTCTGTCAATATGATAAGTGTTTGTTTTGATTGTATCTCTGGTAACAATTGAAGTAAACGTGTATTTCATATGTTTATTCTCACCTTCTATACGCTTTATAGGTATCTAAAGAAATGAATAATTACAGCGCGTGGCCCTGTAAAATTTTACAGGTTCACAAAAGAGACCTGTAGAATTTTACAATGTTCATAAAAAAAACTAATATATACTAATTAAAATGATTACTTGCAGCATCCGCAATATTATGTTTTATTTTTTTTTTTTGAGCTGGGCATTAAATCCATTATTTCACATTATTTATTTGTAGAATTCACGAAACTGTTGACACTGACAGTAGTTGTTTTTTTTATCACAACGATTACAACGTCTAGCTATAAATTGTCCTATCGCCAAGAACCTTTGATTACAAAATGTAATGTATCTTTTTATAAAACTAATAAAAAACTGTTGTGAAGTTAGAAATAAAACTATGTACGCGGCATGCTTGCAAGTAATCTTTACTAGGCCCACTTGATTATGGTTGCTTGTATCACAAACTTTCCTGCTCGCCAATAAAAATTTATTTACTAACTGTTTTCGAGCGTTGCTATTGGAAACGCGCGGCAAAGTTATTTTTCGATTGCTTTACACAAAAGTCAACTTTCTTATGACAAATGAATGCGAAAAACATTATTTTCAAGTTAGAAGATGAAAAACTAATCGCTGCAAACTATAGCTATATATTTTCACTGCGAAGTTACTGTTATAGCTCAAGTAATTGTAGCTAATCTATAAAAGTGGCTTGTTATTGCCCAGTTCTGTTTAACAGTTAAATTTATTAAGTCTAAATTAAACATTCCTTCGCACAAATAATTAAAATTGGAAACAAACAAGTTAGTTGGGTACTTAGAACGTTCGCCATTTTAATTTGGGTTTGTGAGGAAGCGTGAGTAACCCTTTCCTGTTCCAATTTCGGTTGGTTAACAAAGTATAAAACAGCAAAGTCAACAATCCTAGTATTAGTTCCCTAACAACCTTAAATCGAAACTTTAAGCATCTCCGTTTGGAAGTCAATTTCCTTTATTGCACAACAGAAGGAAAAGCCATATGGGACCCGTTTAAAACTTTTCTACTAGTAACAATCTTCACAAGGCAAGGGCAATTATTCACCAAGAGATCCGAGACCCTTTCGTTCGCTTCGCGTTCGCGCATTCTTAAACAAAGTTAAACCCGCTGAAATTAAATTCCAACGGACTCTATATTTTTCTCACGTGCCGGGGCTGGCCGCGATTTAACGCCCGACGGCGCGCGATAAGACTTATCGCGAGCGATGTAAATAAAGTATAATGGACAACGCTCCAGGGAACATAAATTAGATTTAGGGGGGTTGGAATGGGGTTGAAGCGGGATGAAGCTTCTCTGCAGCGTTACAGATGTGGTCATTTACATACGAGACAAGGTTAAGGGACAATTGGATGCTTTGCGTTCCCGGTAGAGCCGAGGAGCTAGGGGAGAATTCATATGGTGTTATTGAAAAATGAGGGTGTGAAGAAATTTGTAAATTATACCTACAGGGGTATGAATATTTTTCAGAGGGATTTATCGCGAGGGAAGAACGATATTATCGGTTGTTTGCATAATTTAATTGTCTTTCTCTTAAGATTTATTTGTATAATAAAATACTTTGGATGGAATAGAATCTAAAGATAATATCTACAGCCTTAAATTGTAACAGTCAAGCTAAGAAAAACCTCCCTAAAACACCATTTTATTAAAATACAACACCATAAATACTTCTAGTTAAATTAACTTTATCCCTCAAGTCCTTTTACAAAGTACATTAATGCACCATCATTTAGGTAAGTTTAAAATTTATATAGCCATTATATACCTAGTTTTTAAACATATTTAAACTTAGTACATTAGATTCGTGGCTCCGAAAACACTATTTATTTTATTTGTTAAGCTACAAAACTGGATATTAAACCCAATTAAATTATAGGAATACATAAATATAACTTTATTTATAAAATAAAACAAAAAATTATAAAAATTTGTCACTGTAGCGTACAAGTAGTAAGTAACCAGAGAAAGATAGACATACGAGGAGAAAAGATATAAAATTGTCTTTGTAAGTTTTGTTCTTACAACTAACCTCAAATTGTATCTGTCAACCTTCAGTTTTAAAATTTAAGAGAAAAACACAGATTAAAACTATGGAAGAACAAGGAAAGAAATTTTATACTGTAACTTGACTCATCTCAATTTATGCTGATCCATTCATTCCTACGTCAAGTGAATTTCAAATTCAAAACGCTATATTTATAAATAAATAAATAAATATAAATATATCATCACGCCTTTTACCCATTACTGGTTGTGGCACTCTGCAGTAAGCTGTTCTCGGTACATAATATATTTTTTCGCGTGAAGTGCGATTACCAGCCGTCTAATCATGGCCCTCAAAGATATTAGTGAAGGGGGAGCCACAGGGGTAGATTTAAATTGGTGAAAATTGTTTGTCGGCTGTGGCGATCCAACCAGGGTTTTCAAGATCCACAGGCCGACTCGATATTATATATTATAAGATGTAGTTTTTATTATAATTGTGAAAGAATGTTTTTTTTAATTGGATTATCGCCACATAAGTTTTTGCTATGTAAATTCATGTTCTAAAAGAAGATACAAGAAGTATAAACTTGAAAATGGGGTAGGTGACTCAGTGGTATCGAGTCGGCCTGCGGATCTTGAGAACCCTGGTTTCGATCCCCACAGCCGACAAACAATTTTCACCAATTTAAATCTACCCCTGTGGCTCCCCCACCACTAATATCTTTGAGGGCCGTGATTTGACAGCTGGTAACTGCACTTCACGCGAAAAATATATCACTTACCGACATCTGCTTAGACAGAGTGCCACACTCAGTAACAGGGTGGCGATTCAAGTAACATTAATAAATTCCGTGACTTTTCCCTGATTGAGTAAAAAAATTCCCTGACTTCTAGAATATTGACTTATTTAGGAATTTATGGTTACATTTCATATATTATATCATATAATGTAATATAATTGTTTTTTTTTTATTAAATTTATAGTAAAAGCAAAATCAATTTGTCTCTCTAAACAGGCAAACACACAACCTTAAATATTGCATACAGAAAAAACATAGCGCGGTAGAAACGTTAGACAAAACAAAACAGTTTTCAATTAGTAAACATCCTTCGGTTATATTTTCATAGATGGCGGTTCTCACTCTTAAGAAGCAATAAAGGGTATTTGTTGCCAATAAAGGTATACTATCTATCTAATAAAGGGTATTCTGCCAATAAAATCTAAAAATAACTAAATACATTTTGAAATAAAAGTTTGTAGTTATTTTTCTAAAATTAAATTAAAGAATTTAAAGAACAAAAAACTTTTTTCCCTGACATGGAATAAAATTCCCTGACTTTTCCCTGACTTTTCCAGAAATATAAAATTCCCTGACTTTTCCCGGTTTTCCAGGTTAGTCGCCACACTCAGTAATGGGTAAAAGGCGTGATGATATATTTATTTATTTATTTACATAAACTTGAAAATGTCATGTGACACAGTATAACAACCACTAACCTAACTAACCCCAACACCTCAGGTACAGTCCCAACCACATTCAAATTCCAGATGTCACTTGAAACGACAGTGAAGCACAAACAAACACGAAAAGCCGCTGCTGATCTGTCACATTAAGCCTAATCCCGAGCTGGTAGCCAGTGGCACGCGTGCGGGGTCGTTACGTATTGTGCCACCCCTCTGAGGACGACGCTGGCGTCACGCTGCTGTTAATTGGCGTTTCGTGCGTGATACACGCGCCATGTGGGGTGGCCACGTGTTTGCGGTAGGGTAGGGATGTTTAGAATTAGCTACTGAAAATTGTTTTTATTACTAACCGTGGAAAAAGGGATTGAAAATCATGTTGATATATAACCTAACGACAGAACTGTCATCGACCCTTTGTACGAACATAAATTTGATAATATAAAATAAGATTTTCTTCATTTCGGAACTTTGAAACTTTTATTTGATAAATTATGAAACAGGAATTTCAACTTAACTACAGTACAAGCCTTCTAAAGCTTAACGTAGACGAAGTTGTATTTGTGATTATTTAAATTAATTTTTAGAAAATATATTATTTAATTGGACATCGGCGGCGTTGCACACTTTTTTCATACGTAGGCGAAAGTTAATGATGACGCCCGCCTAGCAAACGTTTAATATATACCTATCGATTTGATTTTTTGTTTATGCTGTTTTTTAAATCCTCAAGTGTGCTAGGCTTCTTGGCATAAACAAGAGATTTCAAAAAGTAAAATCTGGCGATCTGGGCAGACAATTGTGTTATGGGAAAAAGTTTAGCTTCTTTTAAAACCCATATATCAACATTTTTTTTTTAATTTGCTTACAGGAATAAAATATCCAAATTATTAGAGATAAGAAAAACTTTTGAAGACTGCTTTTTATATTTTAAAAATAAATTTAGGAGACGTTTAAAACATTTCTTCCAAATAGAATTTTTATCAACCTCCAATAATTAAAATATAGGCTTTTTTAAAAATTAGTTAAATGCTAATAAGTGCTTCCTTAGTACAAAGATCTTCAATGCGATAATAATTATAAAAATGAAAACGTTCACAGAATTTAATACCACAAATTTTTAATATTCTTTTTATTTATTTTGATGCTGAAAGAACATTAAATTTGTGTTTCATGAATAAAAAGCTTATAATATATTTTTTTGTTATTTATTTTTTATACCACTGAATACAGTTATTTATGTAAAATTTATCTTATAAGATAAGAGCCAAATCTATTCTTGTAAGAAGTTAAAAACCTGTTTCATTACAAAACTTGTGAAGTGTTAATTAAGATGTCGTTTTAATCTATACGAATGTCTCTGATTTACCAGTTAGTTATTTCTCACAAATACGTAATTCTTTCTCGTTTATCTAAAAAATAATAATTGATGAAATGATGGAAAAGAAGCGAAAACATATATCCGGCCACAAAGAAGAGAATAAATAATTGATTTACCCCGATGTAGATAAGTAATCGGCTTACATAACATTCAGTCCAGAAGCAATCACATAAAGCATTCAATTTGTCGAGTTCGCGCATGCGCAACATTTCCTCAACAAATTCTCAAATCACATTAAATAAAATATACGACAATAAATAACATAAAAAGCAGGCAATAACCGTATTTTCGTTGGGCAAATAAATTCTTGAACGGATTCTATATGAAATACAGTCAGAAGAGAAGGAAACACGTCTGTTAAATGAAGTATGCTGTAAATCCAATAACTATTATATTATCTGTGCCTTCGGTGTTTCCTTCTGCATTCATGTCGACTGCTGAGGGGCAGGAGAAGAAACTAGGGGAGGATACACCCCCAGGCAAAGGGCAAATTCGGTAAAAATCGATAAGGGTTCAGTAAAGTCGCTGGCCTGTACGAAACGAGGACTGAATATAAAAATAAACGTGAATTTCACACGCTGTGTCGTAAGACACCTCCGTTCACCCTGCGCCCCCTCTTATCACGCGCCCCCGCACCATCGAGCGTCTTTTGTCGCCGTATCGAACAACGAACACTCGTTTTATTGCCACGAGGTTACGCAATGAAATGCCCTATTTATAAAATAAAACTCGGACGGAATCTGAATGCTAAACAAATCTTCACTGAAAAAATGTCACTGTGTCATGAATACTTATTTCACAAACACTTTTTCACTTTCCAACAGCCTAGAACTAGAATCCCTGGAATTAATTCTAGAAAGCTTAAATCAATCATATTAAAAAAATTATCTTTGTGTGTGACAACATTCATAGATATTAATAAACGTAGAGTATTTCATACTTTCTTTAGTGAATGTCTTCTCTTTCAGTAATTAATTAAATGTATTGCACTGCACAACAGGAAATTAATTCTAATTACAGTACAGAAGTTCTACAACTTATAGTGGAATCTAAAAATAGCGTTCTACTATTAAGTTACAACTGAATTATGTATTACGTTTAATTAATTAATTAAATTATGTATCAATATGTATCAATTTAAATATATTTAGTTGTCAAATGTTTCTAAATTATTTTATAGACAAATATTTTAAATAAAAGTGGTAGGCAGCAGAGACTAAAAACAAAATGAAAACGGAACTGAAATAACAAAATTTACTGTAATTTATGTGAGAATGGAAACGAAAACGATATAGTACATTTTTTTTCTCAGAGATTAAAAACAAAATAAACAATTTCGATTACCCGTTTTAAACGTTATTTTATTTATATGTTTTTTTTTTCTTGGCGTTCAGATATTTAGATATAAGTACATGACATCTCGTGGACGTTTGTCGCACTTCAAGCTCTGATGAAATTAAGAAAAATATAATATTTTTCACTGTTGGATTCATTAAAGAAAATATCTCGAAAATTACTCCACTGGGTGATTAGTACAAATATCTTCTTTATTTGAAACATTTTTCGCAATGTTTGATACATCAGAAATTATTTAAAAACGAAAAAAATCAGCCTATGTATTTTATCATAAAGAAACAATTAATCCGATTTCGTATCTTTTACGGTTCTTGAAATCGCAATGGTTCTACTCGAAACAAATGGACTCGTGTACATAAGAAATATAATTTAAATTTGCAAACAAAAGAAAAAAATAGTTTGTACAAAAACAGAATATTTCGCTTGTTTCGAGTAGAAACGAATAAAAACAAATAGTTTTTAGTCCCTGGTAACTAGTGTAGTTTTTAGTATTTTTTAATTTAAAGCATTTTTGTTTGAAATACTTTAAAAACATTTGACAAGAGAAAATATACGACGGTAAATGTTGAAGTTGTTTTGAAAATACTATAAAAGCTTTGCGAATCAAAGAGTATAATTATAGTAATCAAACGATTAACCGTAAACGAATACAAACCATACTATCAATAAATAGAAAGTCAATGCATGCACTCATTTATTAATAGGCAATTAATATCAAATGAATAACGATAATTAACTTCCTTTATTTAGATGAAAGAGTCAGTTTTTGTCGCATAAAATTAGCACTTTAATGAGCAGCGACAAGTAAATTACAAGCTGGTTTTACTTTCCATAACCGGAATTGCGTGCAGTTGCAGTGCGTTCGTTTATACGTTCATAATTACCCGTGAACCAGAAAGAAATAGAATTACAGTTATAAAATTAAATATACTACGTTAAGGACAAATTAATAACCATGTGTTATTGCTTCTTTTTAAGTCATAAACACTTCTGCAGGAAATAAATTTACCATAACCATTGAGCAATAAACATAAAAGAAGATTACTAACGAATAGTCAAGTTAAACACGACAATTTTTACTTACAACTTTAAAAGACAGATGGTGCCAGTGTTTCTAGAAAAATAATGCGGTACAGTCAACTCTATAAGCTTCAGCAAGGATATTTTTTATTTTTATTTAGTTATTCAAGCTAACTTCAAATTAGATCTGTTACCGAAATAGTATAACATCCAGGTAATGTACAAAATTTCAAATGCAAAAGTTTATTCTTTGCGAGGCTCGCTTCGCTCGCACTATTAACAAATATATCCTAAACCCGTATAGCTATATGTTCTATGCATTATATTACATATAATTGTTTTCTACGATTGCTATGAAAAGTTGACTATTACGCTCTCATTTGTCATCGTAAAGTTGACGATCGAAAAATATCTTTTTTGCACGTCTCCAATGGCAACGCGTGAAAAAGACGTTAAATGCGCGCGTTTCCAATGGCAGGTGACTTAGTAAAAATCCGGATTCGATTCCCAGAACCGACAAACGGTTTTCCCTGTGACTCCCTTTTCAGGGGCAACTGTGGGGGCCGTGATTTGATAACCACACTACACGCGCATAAATATACAACTCGATACCACCTACCCCATATTACAAAATGATCTATTAAATGAATTTTCCGGCGAATGGGAGCTAGCTAAATCAAGAAAAAATAAAACATTAAGACCATCAAGTTTTATCAAATTTGTTAAAGCCGGTTTCAAAATCGTTGACACACACAAATAGACAAACAGAGAGAGAAGAATCGCTCGTATTTGTTCAAACGAACGCTGGATCAGATTTCCACATACGCTAAAATAAATGTTATTTAATCTATTAAAATGCCTGGACAAATATCCGATTTTGCGATAAAAGTAATAAATTAATCAAAACAGATCCTGTTTAAACATTCCTCACTGCAACACGAACTGAGTCAAGTCATTCTTAATTAACAAATAAATATGTAAATGTCACTAATTATACACGTCGATCGTGCAGCCAGTATTAATTATTCATTACGACCTTTGTCGATGTTTCTTTCGGTTTTATTTGCCATACGCTAACTGAACCTATTACAGAGAACCAGTTTTTGTCCGACGCCATTTCAATAAGATTAGTTTTTTGCGTGTGAAACTGACTCGAAACATGTATGCTAATTATTTACATCAACCTCTTGAACTAATGTGCTGATAGTTTGGGTGATAAGTTTTTTAACTTCTTGTTATGTTCCGTTATATCTACTTGAGAGTGCTTGTCTTGTCTTTATTTTATTCTTGTTTTTAAAAGAGAGTAATTGTTCTTTCTGTCTGGATACGATCAGTTTACGGATGTTGTATTGGCTATGCTATGTTTTTTCGTCTATTCAAATGGTAATAGAGAATTAAATGACTCCAGCTTAGCATATTTAACAGTTTATTATTTATAGTCATGAATTAATAATTGCTGTCACTATTTTTTATCAGATTAGTGTCGGTTTTCCATTCTTTATCTGGAACTAAATTAAATAAAGGAAGTCATATTTTAGTTTAAAACTGTCTCAATTTATTATCATGTCACTGTATCTATTGCTAAATGTGGCATTTTTTTCAGTAGCAGATCTTAAGAAATGACATATTTTTTGCGTTTAAAATATGGTTATTAATTATCTAACCACAGTTATAAGTTTAGGTTAAGATTTAACTTGATCTTAGTTGCTACTCTGCACAACAAAAACTTCTGGTAAAATTCTACGATACATCTATAAGTTTATAGATTCGTAAATCTATAAATAATAAACAAAATCACATCAATATTTGTTGATTAGAAAATTTTTCATAAAGTTTCGTTACAATTTTGTTCATCATTTATAGATTTATGGTTCTACAAAACTTAGCGAAGAATCCTCTTAGTAGCATCGATTATTGTTAATTTCAAAAGTCAACTATACAAGGTTGTAAATATAAAACAAAGTGCAGTTACCAGCTGTCAAATTAAGACAGCCAAATATTATGTTAGTTGCGGGACAGTCTTAAGAGGAATTTTTGTATACTGTAAATTGCAGTTGTTGGCAGTTATTTTAATTATTACTATAAGAGTTTTTAAATTTATTTTTAATGTTTAAGTTATTTAGTTTCTATGTGCTCACATTTTTATATTTATAATTCATGATTTTTTTGCAATGATAAAAAATATTAAAAGCTGTAATTACTTTTAATTATCAGTATCAGTTAGTAATTTACTTCTAAAGTGTTTTACTTTTGCACACGTTTATTTACCGTAATTACGTAATTGCACCAACTCCAGTTACGTAATTTTAAAGTATTCTAGTTAACACTTTTCATTTTCTATTTTTCTAATTAAAAATACAATGATATAAAACATTGTTTAAAATGATTTACTAATATCAATAACAGCAGAAAATTATATTAAACACATTTACACTATTTAATTAGATCAAAAATGTGAAACATAATTTTACAATGAAATATGAATTAATAATTAATAGTGATACCAACAGTAAATAAAAATATGATTATCTTAATTTAAAAATAATTAAAATAACAACAACAATTATGAAAGATATAATCAGCAGGGGACATTTTAAATTTTTTATAATATGTAACAATAAATCTTGCGATAAAACAACAATTGTTTGTGGTTTATTATCTAATTTTCGAATGTTTAAAACATCAGTACTAATTATAGTAAAGATAAATAGTATCATTAGTAGTTAAAACATTTTAAATTTGGCAATGAAATAATAATTACTCTTCCACCAAATGTTTTTGAGCTGCAGGAATGAATATAGCAATAAAAGAACAATTATGAAAATTTTAAACTGTAACAATTATAACAAAGATAAACAGTACTAGCAGCAGTTAAATTTATCAGAACGCAGTGATAAAACTGCAATTTCGTGGTTGGTTTTATCCATGAGCCAGTTACGCTTAGAAAAACGACTCGGCGACAAGTAAACAACTTCAACGGGGCTAGTTGAGCACAACTTCAGATAGAATTTATCGCCTTTGTGAGATAATAAGGGTTAAACCGCAAACTTACCGCCGCCACCAACGCCGCCACCACCAAGACTTGTTTGCGCGCCATAGAGTTTATTAAGATTTACACGCGCCTCGTTGAATCGTTCACTCGGTGTTGCCGCTATTTGCTCCTGCTGCACGAACTGGCAACTGTGTATAAACATGGCGGAAACTTTTCTACAATCATAATTTCACACTGAAAGTTTGACTTGACTGTTTCTGGAAACTCTTTTATGGATTTAATATTCATTCAGTGTTATTTAACGATGTCTTGTGATTGTACACGAAAAGAATTTAAATAGAGGATTAAACTTGGAGAATTTTTATGTCTTCACGTCTTTTAGATATTTGAAGATGCATTCTACAAAATATAGCGTGATGTTATGTATGTATGTATTTTATATCTAAAAATAAATGCGAAACAGGTTCAGATTTTACTAAATGTTATAGGTTCCTTGTACTATAATTGGGATTAAGTATAGAATACAAAATAGTTAAAACAAATAAATATGATATACAGTGAATAACTACTGCAACGGCATTTTGGATACATATTCGTTTTCGCTTTTGTTTACAAAATAGAGATTCAATTTTGAAATTAAGGAAATAAATAAATAAATATCTAACAAGCATACAGAGCTTAGTTATGAAAAGACTTTTCGTCCACATGTCATACATTATTTTTTAGTCGATTGTAAGAAATTTTTAGTTCAAATAGTGTTTTAGCGGTTGAAATATAATTTACCTAGCAACCGCATCAAATGTTAATATTTCACTAAAATTGTTCTGTTCTGTTAGAGATACATGGCGGGCCCTAGAGCCAATCCCGGTTTATTTACATTCTACTAAGTATTGAATAATAATTATTCAATATCCGAACAGAATCGCCAGGCCGGATTATGCACTTTAGACATAAAGACAATACACAACACTCCGCCCAGTTTCTGGCAAGAGTTGGACTGACCTGCTTATACCTTAAATGAAAGATATAGTGCAATGCAAATCAGCCGACGCCACGATACACAAAAAAAGTTTAACGTCCAGAGGACTCCCCAATTTCAAAGTAAAATCAGTGTTGGGTGACTTTTTCAACCACACTTTGTTGCTTCTTTCCAAAATGCAGTTCAAGTTTAGGGCTGGCTTACTAGTAGTTGAGTTGCTTTCCCAATTGCTGTTGCTTTTTAATTGTAAAAAATACCGTTTTTTAGAGATCTTATTCTCTGCTGGCACAGTCCTTCGTTACCAGCTTCTTCACGTGAACTTTGTTCTATGTTAAGAAGTGAGTTATACCATACTGATGAGCTTTAATAAGAGCGAAACGCGTCTATGGTTACTAACTGTGCTGGCCAGCCTCTGATGATGCCCTCATAAGGTGACTTGGAGGCTGAATTTTGTGAGACTTAGCCAAGTGTTTAGTTTATATTTTATTAAACCTAGTTTTACCAAGTGTATGGATGACAATTAATTTTGTCTTTGTTGTTATGTAAAAAAATATTCTAAGCAAAAACCATAACTTTTTGAAGCAATCGAATAATAAAGTCCATAAGATCTTGCAGTGTTTCATTTCGGTTGAAAACAATTATAGTGTGAATTGAAAGTAAAAAGTAATCTGTCCCTTGGAAGAAATCCCACCGCCGCCGCTGTCGGGCAGCGATGGCGTTTCTCCGCCACCGAGCAGCGCAATCCCGGCATTTCGCTTTCCGTTCGTGTGCGGCCGAATAGATTTATCGTGACATGGTTGAAAAAGTCGAACGCCTTTGTCGAACTGCGCATTGTTATTAAGTTTGAATTTGTGATTGAACATGTTCCCCGCTCGTGGACCGTAACGTAACGTGCTGTAAAATTGCCAGCACAACTGATTATTAAAGGCGTTAATGTAGTGTTTTACGAGTAATTGTGAACGATTACGTTTAATTCTATTTCTGGAGAAATTACTGTTGTTGCACACTGATTTTACTTTATGACTTGGTTCGGGTAATTGTTATTGCTTCATGAAAACTTTTAGTGAGGGGTTTATGTTGCTTCAACTATAAACAGCCAAAATCAAATTCCGATTTTCACTGTTACCAATTACTTTATATTCTTACTTACTAATTGCTTCAATCAATACTTCTGTTAATAGTTATTTACGAACTAAGTGCGGGAAGACGATGTTCCCGCATGAGCGCATTTTTGAAGCACGAGCGACAGCAAGAAGCGAGTGTCTTTAATAGCGCGAATGAGCGGAAGACGTCTTCACGTACGTAGTTTGTATAGTATTTTTTGTTCGAGTACTTTAATTTCAACTTGTGTGAGTACACCAGAATCTGCAAATTATACACAATCTTTATCAATTGCAAACCAAGCTGCTCTAGGAACTTCGATTTCTAATTGTCAAAATTTTACTATAAATGTTTATAATAACGATTGCGGCTCTTCCCAATCCAAATATATTGTTTTTTAGTTCAAATATCAAACCTAACCTAAAATAGATCAATTAATTTAAGCATTTTATGTTGTTATAATCTTACTTTTCCATTAAAATAAGTTCCGTCAAATCAAAGCCACCAAAAACATTAGTGGAGGGGTGCCACAGAGGTAGATGTAATAAATAATAAATAAGATGCAAAAGCTGAAGTCTCCGTGCCAAAAAATCATAGCTAACTGATCATTTAATTAATGTAATTGTCTACTAATTATTATATAAATTAGCAAATGTTATTTGTCTCTTTCTTGAAGTTTAGTATGTAAGAAATATAGACAGATCTTTATCTTCACGGAAGCTGTCAAAGGTCAGCGATCGACACTTCAACTTCACAGAGATTTACCGCGGGTATATCACGTCGTCAGCAAACAGGAAGAGCTCTAGATCACAAGAGCACGAGACACACGACACGAGAGAGGAGAAAAGAGCAGAGAGTCAGAGAGAAATCACTTGTCATGACACAGCAGGAGACACGGACACACACAGGATGGTAGATGTAAGCTAGACGACTGACAGCTGATTGGAGAATTGACAGATGTAGTGTTGTTGTTGCTTCGCTGGATGATATAACGAGATGACACTGATGCCACCCAGAAGGTAATACAGTTTTTTATGGTTGCCACACTGGAAGTTACTGTTTTAAACGACGAAACTTTATAAGTACTGAATTGAAGATGAAATATAAACTATTTGAAAGCACTGCATTGCAGGAGAAAATGTAATTTTGTACAATTTTCATACTGAATCATTAAATTTGAAAAGTACAAGTACCTTATTTGTGCGAATTCAGATTTTCAGCATTAACTAATATACAGGGTGTTTCACAACTTAGAGCAAAAAATAAATGGTATATTCTGTACGACGTGCTGATCATGAAACAACAAGATTTTTTTTTAAATTCGAAAAATTAAAGGTTGTTAACCTAAAACATTTTTTGTAGTACTGCACTGGATTCGCTTTCCTATTAAACACAAACAATGAAGTAGTTATCAACTACGAAAGAATAATTACACAATTCAATTATTAGCAGTTATTTATAATAGAATTTTATTTAATTAATAACTTTAACATAATCATCCACCCAGTGGCAGTCGCAACGAAACATTTTGGACTGGGAAACATGGAAAATAGTTTTGCAATTAAAAAAAAAATTCTTTTTGTTTCATAATCAGCACGTCGTACAGAATATACCCTTTAATTTTTTGCTCTAAGTTGTGAAACACCCTGTATTAACGAAAAAAGGAACGAGATTTTTAAATGAAGATGACGAAATTAGAGTAGCATTATCATTTTTACGACCAATATAAACGAAATTATCAAAACACATCAAGCTCAAATTTCGTATTAAATGTATTCTTATAATTAATTTGTAATTAATCACTCAATGAACATTCTGTTGTCTTTGTAGTACATATTATTTTATTTTACAGTATAGTCCAAAATTATTATTATAAACTATTTTACATAGTGTATTATAGATAAGTCAACAATGTGTAATTTGTCGTTAAATATAAAATACAGTTACATGTATTTATCACACTCGGGCGCTATAAACTAGTCACTTATACGCCTTAAATAATGTAGCATTTGACTACGAAAACCGGCAGTACGGCAGTGTAAAAACTGTGGCTCGGTGTGTCCGGTAGGCCCAGGCCCGATTTGGGCTGTAGCGCCACATATGATGATGATGATGATTATAAATAAGTAAAATTGTACCACGATAAAAAAGGGTTGAGAATCACTGACTTAATCTAATGATAAATTAGGCAGTAAAGTACTAAAGATGGATTTAAAGTGGCATCTGCAATAATCATCCGAATCTCTTGTTCATTCATTCAATGTAAATCAGGAAGCAAAACAACTTGTAAATTCGAGGTAGTGTTTATCTACTGATGTAAATCAGAAACAGACATTATAAAAACTGATAGCATCCTCCCTATTTTCCATGCGATTAAAACCCGAAATCGTTTGATGATAATCGGTTGTTGATGGCTGAAATTTCCGAATAACGAGTTGGGAAAGTGTTGGCCGTTTCGATATAATAACTCGACGACTCGACTGTGTCGCTTCGCATTCCGCACTCTGCTTGTAGTCTGAGCGGACTCGGGAGAGATAAAAGCTTTTCCTGTAACGAGCGTAAACTCTATTTTACTGCCCGTGTAAATGGCACCTCTGTTCCGAACCAATTACCTCCGGCTGCATGTAAACACAAAATAAATCAGTGCTTTTTATTACGATTGCACAAATGCGACCCCGGACGCCAAGAGACAATTCACACTTATATTGAGAAGAGAACAACCTACAATATGGACATAAATATCCTCCGTAACTAGATCATTACCTTATATTACTTTATAGATTATCACAACTTTGATATTAAGTTAAATAAAATAAATAAATATATCATCACGCCTTTTACCCATTACTGGGTGTGGCACTCTGCCTAAGCAGATCTCGGTAAGTGACATATTTTTTTCGCGTGAAGTGCGGTTACCAGCCGACAAATCACGGCCCCCAAAGATATTAGTGAAGAGGGAGCCACAGGGATAGATTTAAATTGGTGAAAATTGTTTTTCGGCTGTGGGGATCGAACCAGGGTTCTCAAGATGCACAGGCCGACTCGATATCACTGAGCACACTCATATTGTAAAAAAGAATGATAGCTCATCTTCGTAATTGGTTAAAAATAATATTTGTTATGTTGGCAGCTTCGTACGAAAGTAAAATGCATAAAAGTAAAATAGAATAACAGAATAAATTATTGTAGTTACATATATAGTTGTAGAAATGGTAGAAACCTCATAAAAAATTGAGTTGTCAATAATTTATCGACAGGCAACAGATACTGAATCAAGTGAAGTTATTTCATATCAACATTCGACACAATAATCTCTGAATTGAGTTGTAAGGTAAAAATGAATAACATTTTTGGGCATTGTTCAATAACGGAGATGACAGTCTAATTATAAAAATCTAACGTTTTGATAGTTGGCCTGCCTTTTTCAGAGGACAGAGAAAGTTACTTTATTGTAAAACACAACAACATTGGTTCACCTTTAGTATAACAAAACACTAACTGCCGAAACGAATAAAATAATTTCAGTCGAGAAAATTATACCAATTGTTCAAGACGATGAAAATATTTAAAAAAATATATCTAATATTAATTATTATAATATTTAAAGAGTAGGAATCGTATTTTTTTTTTACGTAACATGTCAGTAAAGCGTCGTACAGGATTCGTAAACTATCTACTCATCCTGTAATTGAACACTTTCCTGACTTTTTTACGTAAATAACTATTTTTTCCATTTTAAATTTGAAACAAGTTCATTAAAAAGAATGTATGTAATTTAAAAAATATTATTTTTGTTTTGACACGACAACCTTGGCCAAAACGTCGTCTAACTACTGTTTAAATAAACATATCAAGTCGTCAGTAATTCATTTATTCATTCTAAATCTTGTGGTAAGATTGAGTTCATAGTTGGTAATTCTAATTATTTTCAATGAAACTGAAGCACAGATCAAGATATTTATATACACCAAAATATAGTGTGTTACAAAAGTGGGTATGTGTCAATTAAGTTAGTTTGAGAATGTGGAACAAATGTCGAATGACAGATTGGTGAAACAAGTTTATATTGCGAAAATTGAGGGTGAGAGATTGAGTGGAAAAAGTAAAAATAAGTGAATGGATATGATCAAAGAAGCATGAGCAGAATAAACGAACTTATATGAAAGGAATTGTGAATATGATTGAAGCGAAAGTAGTGTGTCGAGGTTGGAATAACGAAAATTAATTGTATGATGAAGCTAATAAATAAATATTCAATCCAATTTTTCATGATTCATCATTTGGTGAAATGTTTTTATTATCAAATATTTATTTGCATTTTTCTGTAGCGAGCTAGTGTTTGTAACAAAGCATCCTGGTGCAAATGCGGTGCAAAATAAACCAACGTCTGCCGTTCAAAAATAATGAATTTTTCAGCGAGCGAACAAAACATTGAATCACAAACTTATCAATTTGATAAGCTCTCGATTCTATTGTCATTGCTTGTTCCACCATGTGTAAAATAATTAATTTTCAACTACACATTTGCTTATTAAACTTTTATTGTAATTATTGGATTTCATCTGATAACATGTTTTTGATAACCGTTCAAATTCTCTGATTTATTGAAATATTTGGCAAATAGGAAAGGCAATGAAATATTTATAATGTTTCCTGTCCTTGGCGTTTCCTTAAGCATATATGAAACAATTTATCAATTTCAACAGACAAATGACTACGAAAATGTACTTCATGGATCACTGGATACACAATAACTCAACATTCAAATTCACATCTGTGCATTAAAGGAACAGATTGTTTTTTTGGCTCGGTATTCGACACGTAATTCGTCTTGCACAATTTTATAACTAAAATAAAATTGAAGATAGATTTTGTAGGCGTTTTATTTTGAAGAAAAATAATTACTTGTTGTTTGAAGTTTGAAAATAAGCATAATTTCATTCACTGAAATACATCATGAAGTTATATTTGGCTTGCATTCAAGAATAACATGACAAGTTCCAAGAAACATCTAAGAAATCATATGAACTGTAATCTTAACATAAACGCATTGTATTCCACGGAAAGGAAACTTAAGAAAGGAGAGTTGGCGTAGCATGAACATAAATTTGTTTGAATTATTTTTAGTTAACATCTTACTAAAGAACCTTAACACAATATTTACATGGAAAACAAATCTTATTTATTTTCTATTTTAAGATAAAATTTACATATTTAAGATGGTTATACACTCAAGCTAAAATAAAATAAATGTTAAGTAAATACTTCGTAACATCAAAACATTAATTCAGTTCACAAAATAAATCGTCTTATTTTTCTTTCTAAATTCTGGATGAGATCTTCATTATGATGTATCTCAAAATAAAACAGCAAGGAATGAAAATAACTCTCATGGCCGACGCGTCATGCTTCTCTAGCAATCTAGCGGATAAAACACGTATTACTCAGCACTTGTAGCTGTAATATATCACCGGGAATACAAACAACATTTATACAAATGTCTAGTCGGTTAATATCTCCATGAGTTATACTAAATGATCCAAACAACAGCTAACAGAGCCTTGCAAATGTAAAACATCAAAAGAGTTTTCAAAAGAGATGCAACTGGCCATATTCAATTTTTTATATGCATTTTTTTACTACGCTGTATAACAGAATATTAATTATAATTACAGTATAGGTGACCTACAGTTTTTAGGGTAATTCGAGACACTCAGACATAATAGTATTTTTTGTTAATTAAGAAAAGCAATTTTTTACCGCGGTTTTAGCCACATTTGCCTGTAATATATAAAACCAAATATTTCTTGAGAACAAATCAGGATCAGATATAACTGACATTTACTTGTATTGCAATACAATATTGTGAACACCTTATCGGGAAAATGTATTTTTTCACGACAGTTCAGAAAATTAATCCTGTCTCATCATTTTTCAGGCCGGTATTCCGTCTTTACCGATCTAGATAAAAAAATATGACCAGAGAGATCGGTAAAATTTAACCAATTTCAAAATTGCAAAAGGAGATCAGAAAATGAATGTATCACTTTTAGGTCTTGTTCCATAAATAACTATTATCGTTCTCAAAATGTCGTCTGCCTCGGTCGCCAAGTTCTTTCATTCTATACATCAAATTGTTATTTCATAGCTTGGGTATATATAAATAACTATTTTACCAGAAACTAACAGGAAAATAAACATTTGCCTGATCTTTAAGACTCAGGAAAGCTTTGCAAACCTAGTCAGGAAAATAACATATTGCCTGCCTAGTCAAGTAATGACAGAAACGTGAATGTCTAGTTATTTAGCAACATAAAATACTGACTGAATATGTAAGTCAAATATTTCTTTTAATTTAAATTAATTTAAAATATTTATCATTTGTTTATAAGTTTCAAGTAAAATGTTATACGTAATACGATTGTTGCTCGGCATGAAACTATCTACTCATCCTGTAATTGAACGCTTTCCTGACTTTTTACGTAAATAACTATTACATGGGCAGAAATAAAACTCAGATTAAATTATAGCAACATATAGTAGTAAAAATAATCACAAATAGTTAACTCTTGTAAAAATAAATGAAAATAAGTTATGGCAGCTGTTTTTCAATGAATTCATTCGCTGTAAAATGGACGATTACGTCGTTTTATTCTTGTATGAAATGGCGCGAAAGAATTGAACGTCAGACGGATGTGGCATGTTGTAACATTCGGGTAATTTTTCGGTGCCAAGTGAGACTACCGTCTGTAAGTGTTTGATATATTGAGGTGCTTGCTCAAAGAGGTTATTTTTAGTATTTTACAGAAGTGCGTTGGTCTAAAGAGGATGTTAAAAGCTGTGAAGTATTTGCTGAGACTTGTCAAGTGCTTTGATTTGTGATTAGTTGACTGATGAGTTAAGTTGTTGATGATTTTTCAATGACAGCTTAAATTAGCATTAATTAGAATATTTACAAATTAGATTTATGCCCACTTGATCGGTTGCCAAGTCACTTTGAAATATTGTTTGAAATGCGTGAAAAAAAAACAAAAGAAATCAATTCGTCATATTTTAATTTGACAAGCGTGCTTTTATATCTGAACTTTGAACAAGATTTAATAGTATTTGAAATAATATAAAACCGTATAAAATGAAATATCGCGAATATAAATCTTTTTGTTTATATATTAAATAAAACAATTTTGATATTTAACCATGAAGCATTTCGAATTAATTTTTAGTGATTACAATACTGAAAAGCAATTAAATTTTATGTAAATTTGCCGCACAAAATACATTTTTAACAAATTGTAAACTTTCAAGAATGCTGCGCAATACATAAAACTTGAAGATTAAACCAAGTTTACAGAAAATACGTCTTTTGCAGATCTCTGTAAACAAATATACAATAAAATATGATTAATTAAGATACAAATGTTAAGCCATGTTTACAACCACGAATAAGCACAAAAATGAGTAACGAACGACAATATACGTGGATGAATGACGAACGCGAAACAGCAAAAAAAAACTGTTTATTAGATTAAGCTAGTATAACACGATCAATGTTTTTGTCAATTTTTCATATCCAATTTCTGATAAGTAAAAAATTGAACGTATCATCAATTTTATCCATATAACTTGTTCTTACATAGAAGATGTTTTATTCTCATCTATTATTTCATCAACTTTATGCGCAAAGGAAATGCGCACTATTGAATTTTGACGTTTAAATGTATATTGAGGTTAGGTCATTATTTTTACTTTAACCTAAATTGCAAACTTCAAAGTTACTATTCACTTAACTGCGCATGTACATGAATATATAACTTTGTTGACAAAATTGCATTTTTTTCATCAAAAATTATTTTAAAAAGTACCGTGTCCTACAGACTTCTATACTAACTGCAGAAACATCTTGTATCATTAATTTATCATTGCACATATCTTACTTTATATTATTATTTTTACATCACCTTTTTACTTCCTTGTACGAAGTAAAGGAAGTATTGTAATCGCGAAAATTTTCGGTTTCCAGATTTCAGCGGAAATATTCATTTTGATCATCCCTGAATCCATTTAAATAAATTGTATTTAGGACTGTTATAACATCTAGTTGTGCACCTCCCTTTTTGGTCATCATATAACTTCCGGAAGTGGTACTTTACTTGAAGCTTATAATAGATTTTAATGCAAACCTATATTAAATTAAAATATAATTCAAAACTATTCAAATTTGATATATAAGACTACTATATCAATAGAAATAGTTAAAATGAACTAACCGGAAGTGATACATTATATGAAGCTGCTAACAGTTTTTTTGAAAAAAACTGGTATTATTTTGTTTTTAGAAATAAATGCTGCAAATAAAAGTTTTAGAGAATTAAATTCTACATCTAGTACAATAAGAATTATTAAATTAGCCTTTTGTATAAGGGAGATATGTAAATTAAAAAATTATATATTTTTTGTTTTTTGTAATTAAGTTTGCTATGGATTAGAACAAAAAATAAGAACAAAATAAAAAAATTAATGTCAATGTTAAATTACGTCAAATATGTGCAATTAAAAATGTAGGTATAGTATAATGCTCTTACAAGGAAGTTATGTGGTGTCCATATCAGAGTTTTTAGTGAAAAAAAAATGCTGAATTCAGCTCATTATAATTGGTCAAATGTAACATATTTTGTAGAGATTTAAATGAAATTACAAATTAGTTCACAATTCACAAATCGGTCGTGTTTATTCTTCGTTGTTTGCATTCATCTGAATAATATTAGTCAAGGGTTTATCATTATCATGTAAGTAATAAAAATTTGGGAACAAGTTTGAGAACTGCAGGTAACAAATTCGCAACTTAACATATTATTCTATTCACAAAGAACAATATACATAAACATAGAAGAAAATGAAAGCATTTGCGGAGCTTTGTAAACCATCATGTTATTCTTCTAGATTCCCGGAAAACTAAATCTACTCATTCTACCCCACTTAATTACATAAATAAAAGCTTCACAGTGAGTTGGCTTCGCATGCGATATCTTTATTTGCCGAGAGCAGAATTATATTCATTAGCTTGGTTCGTATAGACTTCGAGCGTATTATACTTATTAGACAAAGTGGTTGTGATTACAACTCTGAGTTATGACATTATGTCTTTGAAACAAACGTGGATGATTATCGTTTTATGTTTATTTTGTTGTATGTTTGACAAAGGATGATGAATTGTATAAAGATGAAGAATATTGTGTGCTGTGCTCAGATCATAATGATAATAATACAGGAGCAAGTCTTTGGAATTTATACACTGTTCATTTAAATGCCGTTAACTTAGAACAAAAACAGTTTTATAAGTCAATTAGTTTTTCTTTTATGGTACATTTCAAGGCATAAAAAGTTTGCTAATTTAAAATTCCGTTATATTTTTCATGCTTTAATAACTTTCTAAGGTCATTTACAAGCAATTGTTTACCTAAAATTTGCACAGAACCTCCTTAATATTATGAAATAAGGGTCAATTAAATGACGACATCACGCTATAAAATAAAATAAATATGTCATCACGCCTTTTACCCATTATTAGGTGTGACACTCTGTTGTAGCAGATTTCGGTAAATGATTTATTTATGCGTGTTATCAGCTGTCAAATCATATCTCTTTAAGATGTTAGTGGAGGGGGAGCCACAGCGGCAGTTTTTTAATCGCAACCAGTTTGTAAAAGCCACAGGGCGATTTGATACCACTGAGTCACCTACCTCATTAAATGAAACGAACTCTAGAAACATTCATTCATCAGATTCATCAATTAATCAGACATCAAACATACTATGCTTGCTTCAACAACCTTCATAGTCCATACAAGCTTATTTATTCCTCACATTAGGATTTTTTTTTACAAATTTAACCGAAAGTAGGCTTTTCTAACCTCATATATGCGGGTCGAACCTTAGCTATTCTCTCTTTAAGGAGGAAAAAAACTGATTTCCTGTCTTGTTTATGGTTGGTTTCATAGCAACGATCAGCACAGTCTTAGATACTTATTTTTCGTGACACATGCACAAAAAAACACGTTCTTATTCCCTAATTTTAAAGAGAGAAACACTGGTTTTCTTCCCTAGGGAAAGAAACATTATATGTCTCTTCCTAGGTAGGATGTTTCTATCCCTAGGTAGCATGTTTCTGTCCCTAGAGAGATGTTTCTCTCCCTAGAGACAAAAATTATTAGCTGTTTGCGGCGTTTCCTAGGAAACTAGTTATGCACCCCATATTTGACATTTGTCCCGGTAAGACAGGATTTTTTGTGCACTTGTTACGAAAAGTATAATATGCTTCACGGGAGGGCGCGATTATCCCTTGTGTGAAGTTGGCAAACCGAGACGTAAGCGAGGGCCGAAGGCTCGCTTGTTTCCCTCCCTTGATGCATAACATACCATACTTATTCATATAGCGTATTTTTAAGATTTTTATTCGTCCTGGTCGTAGAAAAAATCATATGTTTACCTGTGGAGTAAAGTGTAATTTTTTACCTTGTTTTGTCAGTGCAAAACGTTACTCGCGGGAGGAAATAATGCCCTTTCCTCCCATGTTATATAATAGCTACAGATAAATAAATCAATAATTTGTACAATTTGAATAGAAAATTTAGTTCTTCATATATTTATTGCAAGCATTCATCTGTAAAATGATTTAGAACCGAAGATGCGTAAAATTTTTGAAATGTCAATAATTTATTTATTTATGTCACGCTGTACAACAGGAACTTAATCCACAGGGTCGGCACTCATCGAGTCGCAGTGTAGTAGTTCATATAATTTTTAGCTTGAGTGAGATACGAACTCGAAATCTCCGGATTCGAATTCCGTATCGCTATCCACACCACCGTAATGACGGACAATTATGATTACAATTAATGTTTACGCTATTATAAGTTGAAAAAGTGAAGAGTATTTAGAGATGATTAAGAAGAATTAAATAAAAGCTGGGGAAACCCGCAGTAAAACAATGAATGATGTCAGGAGCTTATTGTATTAAAAAATGCGGTCAGATAATTAAAATGTATGTCGTATAAACAGGAAGCAGATACCCCGCAAATTACTCTTTTTAATCCGCGTCTATTAACAAAATATTCCACACATATTTCAGTGAAAATAGCGCGAAAAAATGTTCCCAATTTTCGATTCATTTCATGCGTTATCTGCTCCACTTTAATTCCATTTATTCTCTTTTTCATTTCACAAATCCGGATATGGAAGCAGCAAACGATAACAAACAAAACGCAGAGTTTTTCACAGCGGGACATAACGAATCAATTCACTTGTCAGTGCGGACAAAACACGGTACGTTTAAAAGCGCAAAAACTCGCAAAATTTATAGCGTAAAATTATGTCGAAAGACAAAAACTTTAATCAAGAGCTCTCGTTTCGCACAACAAGCGGCAGACAATCGTGTAAAGACATCTGGTGCAAAAACGCAGCTCTTCCTTCGGAGTTTTCGTCCTTGATGACGTTTCCCCATTTACTGCCCCTTATCGCCGTCACTGGTTCTTTATAGATCGCAGAAATGTTGGAATGTAAAACCAAATTGAATTAACGGCGTTTGTGAAAAAAAACTCCATCAGTTTATATCGCAATGATAAATTCATGATGTGCTCAGATTTGATTAATAATCGCCCGTTTGTTTTTATCCGATTTTCCGCCAAAAGAATTTATCAATTGAAAGCGAAAAGTGCAGGTGAATTCATGAAAAAAATTGTGGTAATATCGATGATTAATCTCACTAAATAAACGCCTCAACCAGTGAGGAGAATTCAATTAATTCAAAAGAAAAATAAATTAGCCAATAAATCATCTGTCACTTCACACAATATGAAGTAATAAATACACTAGAAAAAATTAGTTGCAAACAAAACAGTTGCCATTTGAATCAAGTTTGCGTACAGCGCCATAATTTTTCACGACGTCATCACAGAATAAATACTATACAGACGTGATACTTGACGAAGTTTTTAATTTCAAAATGACGTTTTAAATCTGGCTTTACATGGACCGTACTCACAAGTAAATATTGCAGCTGTTACAACCATGAAAACAGCAAGAGTGCTCAGTGCTCACATAAAAAAATTACTACAAAAGTTACTAAACATTTGGCATTTGCATACAGTTATTCACGAAAGGACAATAGTCTATTGAAAATTATTTCTCATACTATTTTTCCTATATCGCATTCATTTGCTTTTATTTTTTTAAATAATAAACTTTCAAGGTGATAACAATGACAGATTCAATAAACATTTACATTTTAATTTATTTTGACATTTATTAATTAGGTCAGAGCTCAATTCATAATTATCTTGGTTATGTTGTACGATTAAATACATAATAATAAGGAAGTTTAATATAATTATTTTATTATAAAAACAAATTCCATAATTTTACATAAGCTGAGAAATAACAACTAAAATGATAGATTTATGTTGAGGGTTTTTGCAACTAGACAATTTGACAGTTAATATCCCCAAAAACAGTTGAATAAAATGCACTTTGTAAATGCAATAGAGGAAAAAACATTTTTTATTGTAAAACCGCTAAACCAAAATCACTTTTAAAATAATCTAATATGAAGAAAATCGATATATTCAACAAATTCTGTACTAACTTATTTATTAATTTTCTGTCATATGACATGACTGAAAGTATAGTACAGTGGTTCGAATCCAGGTATCACCAGATTTATTTTGGTCATGAATTTAACTTATTTATTTAACAAAGAAATAAAATTAGAATTAAAAATGTACTTGAAATATCAAGTTACGTATATTGAACAAGATTTGGATGCTAGTGACATCTACCGTAATCTGTCGTCGAACAAGTTTTGTGAAGGGTATCGCATCTGTATAGTATTTACTCTTTGGTATGTTCAGAAGTCGTTGCCATAGTAGTCCATCCTTTAATAACCGGTAGAGAATAAATTAGTAGACAGGAGCAATCCATTAAAACTGTCATGTATACACAAAAGATTTGAAAAGAGTCTGGCTAATGTAAAACACTTAACAGGTCTTAATCACCGCGGAGCTAAATAAGAAACGAGTCGAAAGCTCGTCGAAAACTCTCCAGTAGGTTCCGAGTTGCCTGCAAAAAGCGGGCAAACGAAAGAAAAACGAAAAAACCGCTTACCTTATCGTCCTCTCCTTCGCTATCACACTGCAACAAAAACAGAACCATTAGCAAACCATACAGAAACGTTGACAAATAGACATTTATAAAAAAGGGAAAGAGCGTAATGAAAAAAGGTCCGAAATCATCCGGAAGTTTATCCAATGAATAACGCGGCTTGTCGGAAACAGAAGTTCGGAGCCGGGGCGATCCATCACCAAGAGCACCCCTTCGTCGGCCCGCGCCCGATCCGCGCGCCTACGTAACACAGGGGCGGCACTAACACTCTACACATTTTTTCTGAATTCACCTTTGCACGATATCTTCAACTTATAATCTTTCTATTCGGAATTGCAACTTTTGCATTTTTTTCTTTTGACTTTAGAGTGCTTCATAACAAACACCCTAATTAGCTAATTTTAATTTAGTACAAAAGTTATTTCAAATCAGTTTCCGAAAATCAAATGGTAAAGTATTAAGAGCTTATTATTTAAATGTTTTTAAGAATATGGTTTAGCTTCATTGGGTTGTTAAAGTTTACCGCATGCAAAAGGTTTAAATAAAAGATAAATAACTTCGATTTGAAGCATTTTTGATTTTAACAATTTATGAATGTTTGATAGTGGAAAAAATAATTCCTTATACTACAGAAATACATATAGTAACTACACTAAACAAATAGCATTTGTTTATCCTGCAGCAATATGGCGTCCTAGCTGTCAAATAACTATCAGTTTTGCTGTTATATGTTACTACAATTTTTAGAAGCAAAAAATACCTTTAACGTTTTATCTTAATTGCAATATAACTCACCAAATGTCAACAGTACTAAAAAATTACCCGCACAAATAATTCGTATTAATTGAAACTAGTAATAAATCCTATTAAAAATATACTTAAATTCTAAAAAATACCGTGATAACATCGTACGCCATTTTTTTTTGTCTATAGCGAAAATTATTGTTCAAAATTTTGAGAGTTAATTACTTTCAAATTTATGCCATTTTCTCTTAAAGCATATTTCTTATAACATTGAAATCTGAAAGACTTTTCATAATGATAACAATAATATTGTTGCATACCTTGACCAGGAAGTAGCTATCAGTCACAACGGACGTTATTCACTAATAAGTCAGCACATCCACAGATCCTATACCACTACCACTCATATAATACCGTTTTTTAAATATACTAATACGCACAATAACACACAAATAAAACTAATTTACGCATTAAAATATCACTAAATATTCATTTAAACATCCACAAAACAACGAAAACACTTCCGATCACTACAACAGCCCACAATCTACTAACAAACGTTTTACAACGTTTTAACTAATTGGTAAGATATGCTGCAACATGTTCGGTAACGTTCAGATATTTGTATTTATCATTCAAAATCAATAATCTTACCTACTTAATACAATGTACAGATTTTACAGGTCTCAGATATTGTCGATAATGAACGAACAAACTCGAGTGAAAAGTTTCAAAAATATATTTATTGTTTCAATCGAGAAAATTATCATACATTTTTGGAGTCAATGGCGTAGCTAGATATTTTTAGTAACTGTTCAAATTCATTCAATTTTGCCAACCTCAAATTACCAAAATTTTACCAACATTATGCTGTTTCGTACGATACCTACGTTACTGATTTTTATTAGTCAAAATTCATATTTATTACATAATGGCGGCTTTGTATCACGTGATTTCCGCAACCAATCAAAAGTAAGCTATCTTACTGTGCCTATAATATTACTGTAAATACAGAGCAACCAAGGGGATGTGTCAAACCAAAAAAGAAACTAATTTTATAAATAAATATACCATCACGCCTTTTACCCATTTCTTAAATAAGAAGCTAGACAATTTGATATATACATGGCCAGCTGCATCACTGTTATTTAGATTTTAAGTTTTCTTTAAATTAACAATATCGTATCGAAATGAAGTTAACATATTCTATATTTTTCATTTATGCAATCCTCAAAATTTAAATGAGGTTAGTGCAACTGACCAATAATGATGCAAATTTAGTACAATATCTTCACGCCTTTTACCCATGCCTAGGTGTAGCAATCTCCGTAGCAGATCTCGGTAAGCGATATATTTCACCGCGTGAAATACTGTTACTAGAAATTTATTTATTTATGTTATGCTGTACAACAGGAACTTAATCCCAATTACAGTACAGGGTCCGCACTCACCGAGCCGCAATGTAGTAGTTCATATAATTTTCAGCTTGAGTGCGATTCGAACTCGGGATCTCCGGATTCGAATTCCGTATCGCTATTCACACCACCGTACTGACGGACTTAATCACGGTACCCAAAGATGTTAGCCACAGGGTAGCTTTAATGTCGTGAAAGTTGATAAATCCACAGATCGACTCGAGGTTTCGAAACCACCGAAAATTTTACATTTTAAATAAATTTCAATTCTCGTATTTATATCGTAGCAAAATAATTAATTAATATATTGTATGTCTTCATTTTAAGTAGAAAAAAACTGAAATGTTTTTCCACCTGTAAAGATTTATAAATTAATTTAGAGAAAGGAAATAAATAACAAATAAGTCTACTTAAAGTAAGCGTCGAATTAAGCCAAAAATGATTCGTAAATGGCAAAAAATATAATCCCCCTCTGCTCGTGTAGATAGAAAGAAGATATTCATATCTCCATTTGGTACAAATCTCGGAAACGCAAAGTCCGGTGCTGATTCCGGTCGAGAATTTCCGGCGATCGTCCTGCCACCACACGGCCACATTCCAAACACCGTTACCCGATATTCCAGCGCCGGATGAAAAACCAGATACGAAAACTTCGATTCAATTTAATCACGGCCTTCTTGTCCGTTATCAGCTCTGCCCGGGACAGTTGAAGATCGGAGATGGTCACTTTTCAATCTTTTATTTGGTGGTGTGGAAGGATACAAGGGCTGCCACAACACGGAGAATACACATTGCCGAAAGAGTTCACACAAATTCTTTGATTTATTTATTGTCTTGCAAGTTTTATTTTCAATTGCAGTACAAGGACGTAAAGTTAATAGTAGACTTCGAATCACTTGGATACAGTTGTACAAATATTTTTTGTTTTGTTTTGTTTTATGGTACAATACACAAAAAGAAATTAATCCCAATTGCAATATAGGAATCCTATCCTTATAGTGTATTCCGTGCCATTTTCACCAACGACTATTCGACTGGAAATTTCTCATTTAGGTTTAAATAAGTTTGAAGAAAATAATAATTATTAGAGGTTATATAATATGAATGTCAAACGTTAGTTGTGCTGTCATAGCAACCTCGAAGTAATTGGCCATAACTTGTGACTAATAATACATTATTACTCACGGTTGTCATAACAACTTGATTGTGATTGACCACAACCCATGTATAATAAATTATTATTCATAGCAGTGAATAATGAGCTACATTATCTATCAAGAATCGTACATATAATAAATGCGTTATTTAATTGTTGTACAATATTTCTTTTTTTTTGTAAATTAAAAGTAACCGCTACGTAAGTTAGACAAATAATTTAAAATATTTTGATAAAAATACTTACTAATTTTAAATTACAACAAATTCACATTTGTACTAATTTTTGAGAGTTAAAATTAAGGCTCGCGTTTGAAACAGTGTAATATTATTTCTGCTTCAGTTCAGAATATATCATTTGATAATAGTTATTTTTGTATTAAGTGCGGAAAATGAATGTTTTTTTGTTGCGCGTGAGAATGTTACTTTTAGTCCAGACCGCAAGTCGAGACAAAAAAGTCATTCGAACGTGCCAAGAAACAAGAATTTTGCCCACGAAATACAAACAACATTTTTTATACCACTGAAAATATAGAATAATACAATAATTATTGATCTATTTAAGTAAATTGAAGGAAAACAATCAACAATATTATTAATTTGATACTATTGATGTGTTGAAACTAATGAAACCTGACAACAAATAATTTCGGAGCGTGCGCGAGATACTCATTTCGCGCACTAGAATACGAAACGGTGCGCAAAATACTCATTTTGTGCACTAGGGTGCAAAATAATGCGCAAAATACGCAATCTCATGGTAATGTAAATGATGAAAAAATCACGTACTTCGCGTATTGATATTAGTAAAAAAAAATGAATATTTTTTGACAGTTATACGTAAAAGTTATAAACAATAGTTTGGTTACAGTTTGTACGATTTAAACGTCTACTTTAAATAAGATGTATTGATACGTCTAGTACTGTCACGTGGAATTTGAAACTATAATTAATTGATTTTGATTTACAACGAAATGGTTTCTCATGTTATTTCCCTATGTTATAATTTTCTTCACATACTGTATATAGATGAGTCAGCCACAGTTGCACGTAAGCATTTATTAAATATTATTAGCAAGATTTGAGCACGGTTATAAAATGAGTATGCTAACCATTTAACTTTTAATTTATTTGTTTATTTACTGTTTTCATTGGAATTCAAACCACTCGGACACGATCATAATAATTGTAGTTATAAGATAAAGTCAGGAATCTTTGAACCCGGAAAGTTTAGCTTATAAAATAAGAGTGCTAACCACATATCTGCAACTAACCGTAATAAAATAAATAAATATATCATCACGCATTTTACCTATTAATGTGTATGTTACGCGGTTATAGTTAATCTATTTACTCTTGCGTCGCCATTAACAATTTATTCCATAATAATACTTTAGTGAAATAAAGCAGAAAGGTTTGATGTTTTCATTTTGAAATGCGTCGATTTTGAGATAGAAATAAAATAAATAATTCAGTTCAGTAAACTAAATAAATCTTTGTGTTTCAATGCGGAAAAGAGAAATTGAAAGTCTCTGTTTTCACAAAAAGTCGGAAAACAAAATTTGCTTTGATGATTAATTTATTTACATCCAAACAAAATAAATCTCCAAGTTGAAAATGTATTATAATGATGTCAAATAGGCGGTGAACTGGCGAACACATTTCCATAAGTTAAATAATTTATTAGATCTGAAGAAAAAACAATCTGAAATGTGAAAGAACGCATGGTTCGTTTCTAAAAGCAATAAAATTTGAATTGTAGGTAATTTAAATTTCACCATATATCAGCCAAGTACAAAAGTGTCGTTCTGGCAACTTCCGAACGGAAAAATTTTAAATTCACGTGTGCAGCGAAGCGAGTCGAGAACTTCTAGCAAATATTTTCAGATTATCTGTATGGAAAGTTCTGAAACAACATATCCTTGGGCGAGTAAAATAAAGGAGCACATTGCTACAGGGATATTTTGTGTTTATCTGCGTGTTTTCTGTAGTTTGGCGACAATGGACAAAGAAATTCTGTACTGAATGCATTCAACAGGATACGCCAGCTTTCTTTGTCTGCGTTTTCTCAGACTACTTGCACCACTATTTATTTTTATTGTTCCAACCTAGTTTGAAGAATTAAACCCGCTATTTAACCTGACAACGTTCTACATTCTTTCACTATATTTATGTACTTTTTCGAAGGGTTCGTATCAACTATCTGTTGCGGTTGATTTTTATTTTGCCTGTTAACCGTTCCTAAGTATTTTACAGAAATTAGCTTCATTCAAAACTAATGCAGGGTTTATACAGTAAATTTAACTCGATTTTTTGTAAGTGAATACTTAATGAATGTAAATTAAATTAAATAAAAAGTATACAATAAACACTTGGCTATGTTTCAGCCTCCAAGTCACCTTATGAGGGCATCGTCAGAGGCTGGCCAGCACAGTTAGTAACCATAGACGCGTTTCGCTCTTATTAGAGCTCATCAGTATGGTATAACTCACTTCTTCACCTAGAACAAAGTTCACGTGAAGAAGCTGGTGACGAAGAACTGTGCCAGCAGAGAATAAAATCTCTAACAACAAGTAAGATGACATGAGAAATTCTGTGGAACAGATCATGCCATCTACCGAAAAAAAAAGGAAAAGCTACGCAATAGCAATTTAAATAACAACAAAGACAAAATTAATTGTCATCCAACACTTGGTGAAACAAGGTTTAATAAAAGGCCAGCCTCTGACGATGCCTTCATAAGGTGACTTGGAAGCTGAATTTTGTGAAACATAGCCAAGTGTTTATTTTATACTTTTTATTAAACCTTGTTTCACCAAGTGTTGGATGACAATTAATTTTGTCTTTGTTGTTATGTAAATTAAATTAATAACGGCTGGTAACCGCACTTCACGCGAAGAAATATATCACTTACCGACATCTGCTACGGAAAGTGCCACACACAGTAATGGGTAAAAGGCGTTATGATATATTTATTTATTTTAAATTAAATTATAAAGAGGAAAATTAAGACATCGACAGGATTTGAACCTTTGATCTTATGTCATTTGCATTAACCAACTAAGCTACAGTCATCTGTGATTCAAATCGGATTTTATTCAAAATTTTCTCGTGTCAAGGTTTTCAGTTTATGAAAGAGTCATGGGATCGAAGCTGCATATGATACATAACAAAAATAGAGGAAAAAATTTGAATAAAACAGATTTGAATCACAGGCGACCGTGGCTTAATTGTTTAAAATATATAAGGTCTTTTTCTTTATAACTTAAATAAGAAATTAAACAAAGAAACATAGAAACAATTGTTATTAATAAAGCCCGGATATTTAGGCACTTAAAAACACCCAAATAAGCAGGCATATAGGCCGGTAATTACTCTAAAATAGGCGGGATTTTAGGCAGCCTAAATGTAAATAATTTGTTTAAAAAAAAATAAACGAATCCTTTTTCTAATATTGGTACTCGTATCTACTCTTCGTTAGAAAAAAATAATCATTTTAAACAAAAATTAACGCAATCTGAAAAATAATAATGTAGGGTTCTCATTTTATTAACTATTATGCAAATTCAAATTATGTAGTATACTTTAATTCACAAAATATTACGAGCAATTGCTCTATGAAATTTTCGGAAAGGGACTGTCTTCGGTCAGTCAGAACTTGCTTGTAAGTTGAAAACTTCGTTCGACATCACAAAATGTGTCAGGGGCATTCTTATATTTAGCCATATCGTCTAAACTTACTTCAGCTCCATTGATTAATGGCAAAGACACAATTGAATTGCCACGTAAAATTTTGACTAAAAAACGTTTTTTCTTTCGGCATTTTAAATTCACACACAAAAATTTGAATCTAGGCAATTGCCTAAAAATCCGAGCTTTAGTTATTAATGTTACTATGAGTAGCAGATCTCGGTAAATGATATATTGCTTCGCGTGAAGATTGATTACCAGCCGCGAAATTAAGGCCTCCAAAGGTGTTAGTGAAAGGGGAGTCACAGGGATAGTTTTAACGTAATGAAAATTGTTTGTCGACTGTGGGAATCGAACCTGACTTCTCAAATCCACAAGCTGACTCGATACCACTGAGCTACCTACCCCATCCATTGACATTATCATTGTTTTTTTTAAATAAATGTCAGAATTGGCGTTAGTAAAATAAAATGGTAAATTATGAATGTTATGCATAAAACGGTAACTACTAAATATAATTTTATACCATAGTTGCTGCATAAATGTGGCACAAATTTTACGCAATTTGTATTTAAATGTTTTTTTCTGAAATCGTCAAGAAAATGCCTACTTTCCTGACGCATTTTAGTATGGAAAGTAAGTGTTTACCTGACTCAAATAAATAAACTAAATAACTAAAAAATTTAATAAGATTTTTATTTATTTTTATCAATAATATTAATACTAAATATACAATTGCTTAAATTACTAAAATTTATGTATGACACTGGCGAATTTGAAGCTAAATTTATTGTTGCAATCGATAAATTACTTGGAGATTCAGTAAATAAAATAAGC
This sequence comes from Pterostichus niger, assembly GCA_947425015.1. Classification (NCBI taxonomy): domain Eukaryota; kingdom Metazoa; phylum Arthropoda; class Insecta; order Coleoptera; family Carabidae; genus Pterostichus; species Pterostichus niger. The sequence goes on along the minus strand of OX380342.1, from coordinate 8,533,383 downwards.
AAGTAGCACATTTGCTGACAAATTATTTTGCTTTTTCCAATCCATGAAAATTTCATACTCTTTATCATATCGGTCTTTGGACTTGCTCGGTAATAAATTTTCAACAGCCGCAGTTGCTTGATTTAAGATTTCAAGAGGAGAACTTGAAAATACCACCTCATACTGATTTTCATCTATATTTGTCAACATTATAAAGAAATCTTCTCTGTCAACAATATTACTTTTGACACAAATATGTTCAATAGATTTTTCACATAAGATATTGTTTTCAACAACTTTTGTTATCACCTTGGATATGTAGTTTGCTGCCAATATGATTCTTACCAAAAAATTAAACATTTTGAAATATTTATTATTAATTATATTGATAAAATATAAATATGAACGATTTCAGAAAAAATAGTATACATAATACGTCACGAAAGTGTTTTACTTGACTCAGCGAATTAAAATACTCGGCCTACCGGCCTCGTACTTCAAACAATCGCTTCGTCAAGTAAAGCATCACTTTCCTGACTTATTATGTAATATACTATTTTTTTCTCAAATAATTTAGGAATGTTTGACAAACAAAAACATGAAAATTATGAGCTGAGAATATGTTATTTTTGAAACCACGAAAACGCAGCAGCGAACGAAATGGATTTGTGAAAAAAAATTGTGTCTGAGTGCTTCAGATTACACTATAAGCTGCAGAGTAGCAAATAAATAATTAAGTCACGCTGTACTCCATCGCCACAGGATTTATAATAAATTCTCAAAACTGAAAAAGTAAAGTTCTCTTCCTGTTCCCTGTTGGGAAAAGTTATATAGTAGTGTAGATATTTCGTATGTAAAATACCTCCCAATAATTTACAGAAGAAAATACATTTGAATTTTTATTCGAGGTACGAACCGGAAAGAATGAGTCGAATTTAAAAACTTGTTAAAATAAATATCATTTATTCACACACGGACGGATTTCAATTCGAAAAATTTACAAACCGAGACGATCGAATCGGGATTGAAGGAAGTACGCATGCGAGTTGATTCCATTGGCACGTCGGTAGATGGCTCTGCCATCACGAGAAGAAGAAGAGGAGGGCTGAGTCGTCGCTCTCGCTGACGCCACACACTCTTTACGACCGCAATCCCGTGATGCAACCTCATTTACAAGATTGGCTTTTCCGGATTGAACACATTTTCGATTCTTATTCTTCCACCGACATTTATCCGAACCGAAGTTCCCCGAGGAATCTGCCATTCACTTCGTGTGAACGCCGACGTTCACTTATTTTACAGGGCAATTGTTTTACCAGAATGACGTGCGCAGGAACGGACGACGTTTGCATTTTAAAATGAAGGGAACTTTCATTCGCGAGTTTTTTTTTAACAAGGAGCGAGGGTTGTAAATAAGGGTGTACTTACGATATATCCTTTCCCAGAACTGCATCGACTGCTTGCCTGCAACAATAAAGACATATTTTGTCAATTCACAGTTCGTAACCCTTCAAAAGATATTTAATTTATTTATCAATTCTGTTACACTCATCTTTAAGTTATTTAAGAAGTAACAGTAACTCGCCTAGAAAACTATTACTGTTATTACTACTTTTAAAACTACCACAAACACAAGACATTAACGTGATGTCGGTACCACAAAAATTAAATAAAAAAATATTAATTCGCATAACAGCGAAGTAACAATTAATTTGATTAATTTAATGAAGTTACGATTTCTAATTAATCTTTAGTAGTTATACAAATCCAACAACTCCCAAATAATCATATTTAAAAAAATATATACAAAGCAGTAACAAATGAAATAAATTGTTATTTTTGAACATATTCTGAAAATATAAATAATAGGAACAGAATGATAAACAGATTTTAATGTTTGTGAATCTAATTCAAATCTTAACTCAAGAGTCACAGCTTATTGAAGGAAATTGTAAATATTAAGAATGTTGTTAAGATGTGAAGAGGATACTTACATCGCTAAGCCGATCCCTGGAGCTGTCTGGGTCTCTCGGAGCGACGGAGGATCCGGTCAACCGCTCGGACGCTCGTCCGCTGTCGTCGCTCGTTCCAGGGTCGTGGCTCAACGTCAAACCCTGCAACAAGACAAACAAAATATACTTAGCATCATTCAAGACATCCTAAATCGAAAAACAACTATAAACATCGTATTTATAAAATAGGGATATAAATATATCATCACGCCTTTTACTCATTACTGGGTGTGGTACTCTGCAGTAGCAGATCGCGGTAAGTGATATATTTATGCGCGTGAAGTGCAGTTACCAGCCATCAAATCACGGCTTAGTTATCCAGGCGTAACCTCGAAAATAGATTCAGCGACCTCAAAAACCCCCGAGTAACTAGTTTTGAACCTAAAACTCTATTTCAGTTGAATATCGTAATTTCATCCCCCCCATCCTCGTTTTAACCCCTTAAAAAAGTGCATATGATCAAAATAACACCGAAAATAGATTTTGGCGATCTCAAATACCCCTGAGTAACCAATGTTGAACGCCTAATATTTTGGTATTATTTAATTTAATTTATGGCGATTCTTGCTTTTACCACCTTTCAGGGGTGGTCAGTGTTACTTGTCAGTATAAATTGGAAAAAAAAAACTCGAAGGGATTGTTTTATGGTGCGCGAAGCGCCCCGGGATCTCAACTGTTTAAATTTCAGACAATAAGTGAATATTCCCTGGTGTAAATTAATAAATGATTTAAATTGTTCGTTTGTGCCAATTGAATGGGGGAAATTAAAAGAATTATGTGTCATCCAATTAAGTCATTCAGATTATGCCTTTTTTTTCTATACACCAATTGGATTTACATTATCAAACAAAATTAAAAAAAAAAACAATATATACCCGCTAATAAAGAGGTGTACGTGCGGTGGCCGAGCGTGTTAAGGCACATCTCTTAACATACTGTGACGTCACCCGAACCAAGGTTCGTCAGTTCGAATCCACCTGTCGACAATGTGTGATTTGTCGTAAAATATAAAAATAAAGTTACATGTATTTATCACACTCGGGCGCTATAAGTTAGTCACTTATACGCCTTAAATAATCTGCCTAAAGAAACCGGCAGTACGGCAGTGTAAAAACTACGGCCGTTGCCATGGGCGCCAGTTCACATATTTATAGATTTATTCTAAGATCATGTAAGAACTTTCAGTTTATAGTGTATGTAGAACCAATGGAATGTAGTACAGGTTGTGATTATTAGATTTAGAAATTACTGTATTTATGCTCAATAAAATTAACTGTAATAAAATTGAAAGTGCTAAATAAAATGTTTGATTGTTTTCTTACAGAATAATCACGTTGAAAGCTGTATATTTTCCAAATAGCTTGCAAGTGAATGATTGTTTCCTCAAATTACATTGGAGTGAGTCAGCAAATGAGTCGATACTGATGTATGAAGTAATAAACAGGTCCTGAAGAATTACTTGGATAAAGTGAACCCATTGAATGTAATTGATCGAAGTTATAAAGTGCGTTGCGTCGTAAAGTATCGGGAAAATATCAGATAATTCATACTTGTCAGAAAGTAAATAAAATAATAAAACTTATTGATTCAATCAAATAAATCGAACGCTGCGTAAAGGATTGTTAATTAAGTTGTTGAATATGTAAAAATGTAAACTGTTTTTATGACAAAATAAAACAAGGAAGTAAACATTTGTTTAAAATTGCACCAAACATTAATAACGATGAATAAATGAAAGAAAATAACATGGAAACTAGATAACTTGTATTCTACACAACATGTTAAATATACATGTAAAAGTGTATATTTTATATGTACTATTAATGAGAAATTAAATACATAATTACAGTATTACTCAAGATATTCCAAGTGAGTATTTGCATTTGTGATTTCATTACAGCTAACGTATGCTTATTTTTAGAATAGAATTGCAGGTATAAAGTTTTTTATTCAACATTTTATTACTTCAATTATTAACAGTCAATTAAATCTATTCTACGTATATTTATTTATTTTTAATGAGAAAAAAAGAAAAGAAAATTGATTTAATAGTGGCTATTACTGTTAATTCAAGGTTAGAGGTAATAAATCAAAATTATGTCGTTTCTTGAAATTGAATTATTATACAAACTGTTATTAAATTGCTATAATTAAAATCTAAAAACAAAATATAGTTAATTTATCACAAATATGAACGTAACTCTTTCTACATATATATATATATATATATATATATATATATATATATATATATATATATATATATATTTTGATTAGTGGCTTTTGGTTGGAATTGAATACAGGATCGATAAGGATTCCAATCTTTTAACTATATACATACATATATATATATATATATATATATATATATATATATATATATATATATATATATATATATATATATATGTATGTATATAGTTAAAAGATTGGAATCCTTATCGATCCTGTATTCAATTCCAACCAAAAGCCACTAATCAAAATCGGCCATCTTACTCTAATTATATTAACTATATGCAGCGATATGACAGCTGATAATATGTTATCTTCAGAGATCTGCAATTGCAGAATTGTTACCTGTACAATTAAGTATCATCACGCCTTTTACTCATTACTAGGTGTGGTATTCTGTCATAATAGATCTGGACAAGTGATATATTTATGCACGTTACCAACTGTCAAGTCGCGCTCCCCAAAGGTGTTATAGTAAAGTGGGCATCACATAGGTAATTATTATTGTGGAGAAAATCAGCCCTAAGATATTTACAATTAAATAAATACAATTTTCAATTCAAATAATAATATATCTTCTTTAACAAATCTACTATATTTGTATTTGCAAAAGTAGAAGAGTTCAAATTTCGTACGACAATTATGTTGGTTCTAATTGCACTGTAAGTTGTAGGTCGTTTGTTTTGTAACTGGAATTAATTTCCTGTTGTATGAAGTAACAAATAATGAAATAATTTTATTTTTCTAGTTTGAGTTCATAAGGAGGTCATTATGAAACCCAGTTGTGTATCATACGTAACATTTTGTTTTAGACGGTTAGTAGTAGCGGATGACATACTGAACCTATCAAGCTGAGAACATCAACATTTCAATATAACCTGAAAATATGAACAATTGCATAAATGTCAATAACAATTACCAACCACAACATTTCATATACAAATTGTCCTAAATTGACTCGGTTTAAAACATCACCATTTTTTATCTTAATTTATAAAAGCCACAAAATAGAAAAAATAATATAAATAACTCATTTTATAAGACTTTTATTGCACGCGTCCAAGTTTAGAAAATGTGTCTTATAAAACTCGTTCTTTAATCTACTATTGTAAGCTAAAATATCTGCAATTGCAGTGCAACTACATTTAGTTGATTCTGTTTATTTTATTTGTTATTCTGCACAACAGGAAAAAAGAAGTGAGAAAATGTCAGGTATAGTGACATTTTTATGGCATATTCGAACCCAGGACTGCACAGATGTATTAAGTAATTACAAGTAGTAATCTACCCGACCGCTCTAAAGCGTTTGATCACCTTACCAGTATCATGAATTACTAAACATTAACATTAAAAAAAAAAACTTGAAAGATAGTTTTTATGGTAGACGTTTTTGTCGTACAAATTCCTCTTAATTACATTCCATATAGCTAATAATAATTTACTCTCGCCAAAACACCCCTTAAACACCGATTTACCACCCAGCGCTTATAACACCCAAACAAACAAACAAATCCACAGCAAACATCGTCGTCCGTTGCTCGTGTGTTCGGGTGTGACGTCACACCAGCACTACCACGTGATCCTTGCTTTGTGTCGGAGCCGCCGGATCCGACCGGAGCCGAGCTACAGCGACCGGAGCGCGAACGGAACCGGAAGGCTAAAGCCGGTGCTAATCGCGGCCCGCGGCGACAAGCTGCCTGCTTAGCCGGGGATTAGAGAGACGGAGACAGTGGCGTAGGGAGAGAAAGAAAGTAGGGACAGGATGCTTATTTGGAAGATTTATTTCAGACTGGTTTGAAAATAATTTACTCTAATTTTAAAAAAAACAAATCATCACGTCTTGTATCTAACTGAGTGTAGCACCCTGCCGATAGCAAATCGCGGTATGATAGATTTAAGTACGTGAAGTTTGGCAATAATGACGTTGATGAGAAATTCAAAGACATTAAATAGCATTTAATAATTAATATTGCAAAACTGCAATCCTTGGTAAAGCTCGCTTCATGGTTGGTTTCATAGCAACCATCAGCACAATTTTATTTATTTATTTATTCGTATATCGAAATAGTTATTTTTGTATTAAGTGCATAAAATGAGTGTTTTTTTGTTGCGCGTGAGAATGTTATTTTTAGTCGAGACAATAAAAGTCATTCGAACGCGCCAAAAAACAAGAATTTTGTCCACGAAATACATACATTTTTTCTACAACTGTAAATAAAGAGTAATACAATAGTTACTTATTTATTTAAGCAAATTGAAGGAAAACAATCAACAATAATATTAATTTGATACTATTGATGTGTTGTTGTAACTAATGAAACCTGACAACAAATAATTTGGGATCGTGCGCGAGATACACATTTTGCGCACTAGGGTGCAAAATAATGCGTAAAATACGCGTTGTCATGGTAATGTAAATCATGAAAAAATCACGTACTTCGCGTATGATATAAGTGAAAAAAAATGAACATTTTTTGACAGTTGTAGAAAAAGATTTTTTAATTTCTATTTAAATAACATAAAACAATGGTCTTGGAAAAATCATTACTTTCCTTGTGCGATTACTGACATTAGGAAAACGTTAAATTTTTCTCCCGCATTATACAAGGAATTTATTTATTTATTTTTGCTTGCATTTGTGTTATGGACAAATTTAAAAAGATCATTGAAAATGCGAAAAATTTAATACCGTTGGCCACACATTTTGATAACTCTTTTAATCTTTTTTATTTTAAATGTTTAATTCTTAATTCCAATGTATATATATTATTGACTAAAGTTAATTTATATTATGACAGAAAAATTCTGATGACGCCTGGATTCGAACCAGGGACTTTCCGCATACCGGGCAGAGATGCTAACCGCTACACTACATAAAATGTAAAACTTAATGACACCCAATTTACATTCGTATGTTTTAAAATTGTGACCAATTTTCTGAAAGTTTTCTGAGAGCAGATAGTGTTTGTGAACGCGCCTCCATGTTCACCCCCAGCAAAGTCAGCCACAGCGCTGTATTAACAGCAAATACGTCTTCTAATTGATAATTATAGCGACTGCAAACAGTAGCTAAGCGCCCGGGTACAGGATCAATTTGCCCTGAGAGAAATAAACTCGCTCCCTGCACCAGCCCCACTTCGTTCGCTCGTTCTCTCTCTGTCCAAGTCGTTACGCCACGCTGTGTTATGTCGTTCGGTTATAGGTGCAGACTTAATTACGGCCGTCAGCGTAGCGATAAACTACGTTTACGTTACGAGGACAGATTTGTTCGCCAGAGACGAAACGAGACGAAGACGACTCGAGGTGAGAAAGTAATTGGAGACAGAGTGGAAAGTGATCTATGCGAGATTAGACTTTGATTTTTTAAGTGGTTTTCACACTGGCACTTTTCAAACTTATTATTGCATCTTCTCAATTTTTAAATTGTTTTTTTTTTTACTCTAGGGACCCTAGTTTGTAATTAGAAAACGAGCACGAATACGAATCCAATATGGCGGCACACTGAATAAATATACATACAGAGTGTCTTAATTTTAATTTGCAGTCAAATTAGTCGACTGTGTTAATTGAACTCGGGTTCTCAAATCCACTGAGCTATATAACTACCACATAAATTATCATACATAAATAAATAAATAAATATATCATCACGCCTTTTACCCATTATTAGGTATGGCACTCTGCCTAAGCAGATCTTGGTAAGTGATATATTTATTCGCGTAAAGTGTGGTTACCAGTCGTCAAATCACGGCTCCCAAAGATTTTAGTGAAGGGGGAGCCACAGAGGTAGATTTAAATTGGTGAAAATTGTTTGTCGTCTGTGGGGATCGAACCAGGGTTCTCATGATCCACTGAGCTACCTACCCCATATTATCATACATCATCATCATCATCTGTGGCGCTCTAGCCCGAATCGGGCCTGGGTCTACCGGGCACTCCGAGCCGCAGTTTTTACACTGCCGTACTGCCGGTTATCGTAGTCGAATGCTACATTATTTAAGGCGTATAAGTGACTAGTTTATAGCGTCCGAGTGTGATAAATACATGTAGCTGTATTTTATATTTTACGACAAATCACACATTGTCGACAGGCGGATTCGAACTGACGAACCTTGGTTCGGGTGACGTCACAGTATGTTAAGAGATGTGCCTTAACACGCTCGGCTACCGCGCCTGTGATTATTATACATAACATATATTATTTAAAAACTAATTAAAAAAATTAAAAGTACTACTTTCAAAAACATATTTATTATATTTTAATAATAATAATAAGTTTAAAGTGGAAACAAAGTAAATGTGTTCTTGGCGGTGGTCCGTAACTTGAAACAAAACATGGCTTTTTACAGTGAAATATTAACTCCATATAGTGTCAGTCAAACAAACTAATCCTATTATTCGCCGTAAGATGTCACGCAGACATCTTATACTAGTGGCAACACTGTGTAAACTCTTTACATATCATTTCTTAGCGGATTTCAAACGTTGCCAAGTTGTTCGCGCGGTAAACACAAGCTAATTATATTAAATGAAATATAATATGCACAAGGAATATAGTGCAGGTTGGCGGTATATTAGACATTAGATGCACAAAGAGAATACCTTCCAAACTGTAAATGTATCGCGGTTCGTGTTTAAGTCGAAACTCAAACAAAAGCTAGTTGGTATATTATTAATATGTGATAAGTCTGTGTTGTGCACATGGAAGTATCATGATGAAATATCAGTATGTGCTGTCTGGTTATATACAAATACATTTTAAGCAGAAGGGAGACGTCATAGGTCGTGGATAAAACTGTACAAAATGAAAGCTTACATGCACCGATCTGATAGAATGATTATGAAAAAAAAAATTATAATTAATGATATTTATAATTATTTAAAATTAAAACATATTGGCTGGTAGCACAAGCTCTGTTTTCGGGGGTTCTAAGAGCACGGTTTTAACATGTTAGAGATAGCTAAAACACCCAAATACACTGCTCATAACACAGGCAAAAACAGAGATTGTGCTACCAGCCAATGATTTTAAAGAAATTTTAATTTATTTAAAAGAATTTAAGTTCATTTCTTTACCAGACGTTGGTACCTACTGGTTTTGAAAAGTCTACATTTGTATCCGACTCTCAGTACATTTTGTTTAGCGTTGGCGTTTATCAATTTTGTTGTGATTTGTGTGTTATATATTTGATAAATAATACCTAAAACATTTAAAATGTTAGGAAATTTATTATACATTTATGCAACAATCATTGCATTACATTTTTTGTATATCCTATAATCGTAGCTGTCTTTGACGTCATTATTCTAGTTACAAATGTTGATGACGTCTCTCTTCTGCTTAAAACAAAATTTGTATATAAATGCATCTATATATAACTACGATTCTGGTTTTTTTTATCAGCGGTCATAAAAAATATTTATTTCGCGACTGTACAGAAAATTAATCCTTTCAGATCACTTTTTAAATCGCAAAATCTATCTTTACCGATCTAGATAGGAAAGTACAACCAGAGCGATCAGTATTCCTATACTTTTTTATTTGTGTGTCGAACATTGAATAATTTGTCATTAATGATTGTAAATAAAAATATTGTATGTAATACACCCTGAAAATTATTCTAGTGGGTGTTAAGCTTCCAACGTTCGTTTGCGACTCGCCCAATAAAGCATGACTTTTAGATCTTGTTCAGTAAATAACTATTATTGGATATTGCATACCTTTGGCTACATCCGCTAAAACTGATAAAACACCAAATATTTGTTGGAGGTTAACAACGCTTCCTTGGTAAAAGAGAATCGACTAAAATTTGTAATAAATTTTGAAGCTCTTTCATAAAATGTGTCGGTCTACATATATTCGTAACTATATTTAAGGATAGTGTAAAAGTATACAAACTTTAGTTACCTGTACCATTAATTTAAATAACTTTTTTGTAATATGACAGCGAAAAACTAACTCATTAATAAATAATTAAAATAAATATTTAAACATGAGTTTCTGAAAGATGTTAAATAACTATTTGATCTCGGTTAATTTAAATTTAAATCAACTTTTCAACTAATTGTAAATTATGTTTAAATAAGAGAATTGATGCAAAATGTGATCTCCGATGATTGTCAAAGAAATTGTAGTAAACCGTAAATGCGTTAAGTAGTTCTGGCTTTGTGTAAATGAATAAACTCGTGAATAAACGTCTAACAACATGGTTTTGTTTCTGCGGCAAGCTTTGATGTCTTGTTTGCATAAAAGTTTTATTAATTCCCAGCAAATTAAATATACCCTTTGTTACGTTTCATTTTGAGCCTTCCTTCGAATTTCACTCGGTTTATTGTTTATTGTGTATCAGCACCTGAAATTTGATTATCGATTAATTATTGACCGATAAATTTTGATAATACTTAGCATCAGTTAGATTTCCTTCGTTTAGTATTCCAGTTTATAGCAAAACTTAGATTCAGTTTCTCTCGGCTTCATTGTATTTTGTAGGTTATCACTTTGTTTGTTTAGCTGTCAGACAATTAGTGGCCGTTTGCCGCGAAGTAGCTCTGCCGATATTATTGTCGGCTAGGCGCGCCTTTTTACCGGCACCATTCGAATTGAGGCGGAGGCTGTCTTTGTCTTCGCGCAGCGCTCTCTTTTCTTGGCAGAATTTCACAGGTTCGATTTCGAACGCATTCAGTTTTTGTTTTGTCTTTTCGAACGACGTCTGTTGCGGAAATGTGAGTTTTGAATATTGGAAGATGGGCTATTTCATTTATATTTCGGCAAACCTGTTTTGTTTGCGAAATACCCGTGTGGGGATTTGGGAAATAGTACCATTTAGGGAATATTGCAGTTTAGGTTACTGCATTATTCGTCGGAGTTGTTCCGGATTTGGTTCCCAGTAGGAAAGATCACATATTTTCTGCCACTTGAAAGCCGCCCACGAACACAGGTAAAGATGTCTGTTCATTTGTTAGTGAATCTGCCTTTAGTCAAGTAAAGTTAGCCTGTTCATAGCTTTCCCTCGCACATGGCCCTAATTGCAGTCGTTTGTTTTAGGCTTTTCGTTCTCGTTTTCGTTTTCGTTTTATGTTTGACGACAGCCAGTTCGCTTTATGTACGTTTTGTTGTACGTTTTACGTGTTTACGTACTTTTGTGGCTGGTCAGCTGTCCGTGCCATTGTGGGTTTATGCTGTGTGCCCGTGTTCCTGGCATCGAAGCTGATGTGAGCGCACTAGCTCGTTGGCGTTGCATTGGAGGAGTTCCTGTTAATTGTTGCGGAGGGATTAAAGCCCAGCAGTTTGGGAAAAGAGAGAAACCACGTGTAGCGGAAGTGACGCTGCGTGACGTTCCCATTTCACGTGCTTGTCCGCCATCTTGGGAAGTGACGATTCTGGACATCCGGTTGGCAGACCGAGTTGTGTCACTGCTGCCACCTGTCCCGTTCACGCCTGGACGCCATACAGCTAAGCCACAATCATTTGTTTTATTTATTCATTATTTTTCTTGTAGTCATATGTTGTCATACTTTCGATTTATGTACCGTATTGTTATACCTTGGCTTGTGTGCCTTCTGTGCACGAGATTATTTAAGTTATTGTTGAGCAAGATAATTAAGAGTAGTTACAGTATATTTGTGAAAATCCAGTTAAGAGTATTTGGTAGAGTCATTTGTAGTGACGTTGTGGTCACTGACGAGGTGTGTTGCTTGTGCAACGTAATAGTTGTTAGGGTCTGCGATTCTGTAGTCAAGTACGTTCGGTCGCGCCGCGTAAACGAATTATTGGCCAATGATACGTCATACGTCGGTATACGCCAGTTCATTTTAGGTGTAGACTTTTCCGCAGCCCTAGTCGCTACGGCGAAACGCAGCGCCCCGCCTCCGTTTATGCTAGTATCCGCTTTGACGCGTTTTGATCTTAAGTGGATTTACGATCCAGCTATCGTGTAGCAACGACTATTGTGTCCTGTGTAACTTGCTCGTTAATTGCGTTAATATATTATTAATTTTCCGCATTCTCCTTTTGTTATTTGAAGTATTTGAAACCTCTCGTAGTCCCGTCCTGGGAAGTATCCCGTACTTTGTCGGCCGTAGTACTTTTGTTGAACCGGTCGCGGCTCAGGCCGGCTGGCGCCCAATTCATTTGTGATTTATCACCCCTTCTCCGACTCACTCCCATCTTCACTGAGTTTAGCCGCGGTTCAACCGTCCAGCCCGGGCTCATCCCCCAGGGAGCGTAAGGTTGATTCATTGTAGCACAACGAAAGTTGCGTTACAAATTTGGCGCCCAACGTGGGGCCTCGAGAAAAATAGGCGTGAGAATTTTGAGGGCCTCGAGAAAAATAGGCCTGAGAATTTTTAGAGACACGAGCAGAAGAGGCTCGATTTTGTTGTTGTCGTTTTCATGTTTGGCTTGTTTTTGTGATTTCTTTTGTTTATCCGTGCTTGTTTTTGAAAATTGGCTCTGAGTTAGGAAATTAAATTTTAGGTTTGGACAGTATTCTGCAACTAGTATTTAAATTAATTTTAGTTTTAGTTACATTTGATTGTCATTGAGTTCTCGTACGTTGGAGGCTAACATGGAGAACAAACAAAGCTGTCTTCCCGACACATAGAATTCCGAGAATTAGTCGATTGGTAGTGAATTAAATTCAGTCAATTTTTTAAAATTTATTTGTACATAGTAGCTGCATTTTTTTGTGGGTTCGCGTCCTCTGTAGAGTTTTCTTATCGGAAATTTTTGGGAAAATTTCCTGGACAAGTAGGGGGAGAATTGTTACGTTTCATTTTGAGCCTTCCTTCGAATTTCACTCGGTTTATTGTTTATTGTGTATCAGCACCTGAAATTTGATTATCGATTAATTATTGACCGATAAATTTTGATAATACTTAGCATCAGTTAGATTTCCTTCGTTTAGTATTCCAGTTTATAGCAAAACTTAGATTCAGTTTCTCTCGGCTTCATTGTATTTTGTAGGTTATCACTTTGTTTGTTTAGCTGTCAGACAATTAGTGGCCGTTTGCCGCGAAGTAGCTCTGCCGATATTATTGTCGGCTAGGCGCGCCTTTTTACCGGCACCATTCGAATTGAGGCGGAGGCTGTCTTTGTCTTCGCGCAGCGCTCTCTTTTCTTGGCAGAATTTCACAGGTTCGATTTCGAACGCATTCAGTTTTTGTTTTGTCTTTTCGAACGACGTCTGTTGCGGAAATGTGAGTTTTGAATATTGGAAGATGGGCTATTTCATTTATATTTCGGCAAACCTGTTTTGTTTGCGAAATACCCGTGTGGGGATTTGGGAAATAGTACCATTTAGGGAATATTGCAGTTTAGGTTACTGCATTATTCGTCGGAGTTGTTCCGGATTTGGTTCCCAGTAGGAAAGATCACATATTTTCTGCCACTTGAAAGCCGCCCACGAACACAGGTAAAGATGTCTGTTCATTTGTTAGTGAATCTGCCTTTAGTCAAGTAAAGTTAGCCTGTTCATAGCTTTCCCTCGCACATGGCCCTAATTGCAGTCGTTTGTTTTAGGCTTTTCGTTCTCGTTTTCGTTTTCGTTTTATGTTTGACGACAGCCAGTTCGCTTTATGTACGTTTTGTTGTACGTTTTACGTGTTTACGTACTTTTGTGGCTGGTCAGCTGTCCGTGCCATTGTGGGTTTATGCTGTGTGCCCGTGTTCCTGGCATCGAAGCTGATGTGAGCGCACTAGCTCGTTGGCGTTGCATTGGAGGAGTTCCTGTTAATTGTTGCGGAGGGATTAAAGCCCAGCAGTTTGGGAAAAGAGAGAAACCACGTGTAGCGGAAGTGACGCTGCGTGACGTTCCCATTTCACGTGCTTGTCCGCCATCTTGGGAAGTGACGATTCTGGACATCCGGTTGGCAGACCGAGTTGTGTCACTGCTGCCACCTGTCCCGTTCACGCCTGGACGCCATACAGCTAAGCCACAATCATTTGTTTTATTTATTCATTATTTTTCTTGTAGTCATATGTTGTCATACTTTCGATTTATGTACCGTATTGTTATACCTTGGCTTGTGTGCCTTCTGTGCACGAGATTATTTAAGTTATTGTTGAGCAAGATAATTAAGAGTAGTTACAGTATATTTGTGAAAATCCAGTTAAGAGTATTTGGTAGAGTCATTTGTAGTGACGTTGTGGTCACTGACGAGGTGTGTTGCTTGTGCAACGTAATAGTTGTTAGGGTCTGCGATTCTGTAGTCAAGTACGTTCGGTCGCGCCGCGTAAACGAATTATTGGCCAATGATACGTCATACGTCGGTATACGCCAGTTCATTTTAGGTGTAGACTTTTCCGCAGCCCTAGTCGCTACGGCGAAACGCAGCGCCCCGCCTCCGTTTATGCTAGTATCCGCTTTGACGCGTTTTGATCTTAAGTGGATTTACGATCCAGCTATCGTGTAGCAACGACTATTGTGTCCTGTGTAACTTGCTCGTTAATTGCGTTAATATATTATTAATTTTCCGCATTCTCCTTTTGTTATTTGAAGTATTTGAAACCTCTCGTAGTCCCGTCCTGGGAAGTATCCCGTACTTTGTCGGCCGTAGTACTTTTGTTGAACCGGTCGCGGCTCAGGCCGGCTGGCGCCCAATTCATTTGTGATTTATCACCCCTTCTCCGACTCACTCCCATCTTCACTGAGTTTAGCCGCGGTTCAACCGTCCAGCCCGGGCTCATCCCCCAGGGAGCGTAAGGTTGATTCATTGTAGCACAACGAAAGTTGCGTTACACCTTCGAGCAATTATATTAGTTAGCAAGATTCTGTAAAATACGCAAACTGTTGGCGTAGATATAATGAAAGTTCTAATAGAGTTAATAATTCCAAACTGTTATGAACGACAATCTATAACGTCAAACGAGGACTGGGGGCGAATATATTCTGTTCTACACCTTGTTCGGTTTCAATTTGCGGTTCGAACGTATTTCCATTCCATTAAGCGACCCATCCGAAGTTGTATTTCATAATGCGCCGCGCAGCACCGAGCCGCGCAGTTGCGAATAAATCGCCGGAACGCCGACAAAATGTTTTCCAAAACCGATGGTTTTATCTTTATCTGGTTTAAATTGTTTGCAGTGGTAACAAAGCCTGCGGCATTAAATCATCTTAAACAAAGATTATTTTGTGATTTAATACTTTACAAACAGACATTAATATTCATATCTTTTATGCGAGGATCGAGGGAGATTTACGATGGCACGAAAACTAAATAAAACTAAAAATACCATGTTAAGTTTTAAATACGTGTTCGCGTTCTTGTTTATTCCTCTTTCGTTGCAGACTGCAACTCTACTCCTGCTGAACTTTTTTTGTTTTAATGTTTACTTACTTAAACGAAATACGGACTTTTAAAATATACTTTTAGTTTTTGCTTACTTTAACTTTAACTTACAATTTTAAGTCTAATAAAAATAAAAGTGGATGTGTTTACTTTCTGCGGAAGACTTACATTTTGCATTTACATCACTTTTAATTAAATAAAATGCGTTGTTTGTTTATTTAAATGTGCAATAATTTTCATATATATGGATAAATATGTAAAAATATGCTTTTAATTGTAATTAAATAAATTTAAGTCACATTTTATATTGACAATAAAAGATATACTTGTAATCTGCATTTTTATGAATAATTCAATTGTATAAAATATGCTGAATACACATAATTTAATTTCGTTTAATAATTCATATTTTATATTCATGTAAATTTGATTAATTAAATATAATTACATGTCAATTATTTAGATATATTAAAATAAATAATGTAGGTCGGGTGAAATTAAGCATTAATATAATAATAAACGACATTTATTTTTAATAAGGGAACTTCCAATCTACATTTATGAAATAAAAAATGAAAATGAATAATTTAATTTGTAGTATCACACCCTTAATTTTGTTATAATTACCGGCCTCTCACTTTCTTTTGTTAATTATAATTTAATGATTTAATATTCAACAGCAGACTGTCGAGCTTTTGTTTTTAACCTTTTTGTTTTTTTTTTCCAAACAAAGAAGTGAGTTTTTTTTTGTAGTTAAATATTACGACACATGAAATTGTATTATAATTAATCACTAACTCAATTAAGTCATAAAATTCGTATTAATTTATGCGTATGTGTGTTTAACGAGCAACTCAATTATCATTAACATAACAAGCGCTCGGAGAAAGAAATTCTGAATACCGTCATTTATTTTTTGCTTCGCCTGCATTTTAATGGAACTGAGGGAAGTGAAATTAAAATTTTATAATCACATTCTTCGTTTATAATTACTAACCCAAATAAATCAATATCACACTTTATTACTTTATTTTTTCCATAATTAAATTGTTTGCGTTTTTACAGACAAAAGAAAACAATAATTTAAAAGTTTTTTTATTACTATTATTATTATAGCAAGTCAAAAACATTTGACATATCTGTAGTAAATATTTTTAACTGTCAAATAATCTCAAATTATTTTAGAAAAAAATACTTCAAATGAAACAAATTTTAATTAAGATCTTTGAATTAATTTTCTTGAAATTACTAGAGGGCTTTCCACGATGGGAAATATGATGACCCCCAGCTAGGCTCCGCGGACCCTCAAGAAAAGTATTTACCTGAAACTGACAGGAATATATACATTTGCCTGACTTTTAAGACTCAGAAAAGCTTTGCTTTGCATGCCTAGTCAAGAAAATAACATATTGCCTGCCTAGGCACGTAATGAAAGAAACCTGAGTGTCTAGTTACTTAGCAACATAAAATACCGACTGAATATGTAAGTCAAATATTTATTTTAATTTAAATTAATTTAAAATATGTATTATTTGTTCATAAGTTTCAGGTAAAATGTTCTACGTAACACGTCAGTAAAGCGTCGTACAGGATTCGTAAGCTGTTTCCATATATCTACTCATCCTGTAATTGAACGCTTTCCTGACTTTTTACGTAAATAACTATCAAGAAAATAAATCGCTTTCAAGGTAGTAGCACATAAAGTTTTGAATGCAACATAATCAGACTTTATAGCACTCATCTTATTTATCTGGCCAGCTCACTGCGCTTTCTCGACCATAAACTACAGCTCCTCCATTAAAGTACTGCATTATGTATTAGTTACATAAACAGCTATTATATCATGTGTAATATCAAGCTTGGCATGAAACTATCTACTCATCCTGTAATTGAACGCTTTCCTGACTTTTTACATAATTAACTATTTTTGTTACATGTTACACCACCTACTGGAGTATTAATATTGTAAAAAATTACTGTTTACTTTTTTATATAAAATGATTGGCTATCAACAGTATACTAAATAATATATTAATTTTGAAACATCCTGTACATTTGCATGGCAAACTACATAATAACAACAAAGACAAAATTAATTGTCATCCATACACTTGGTGAAACTAGGTTTAATAAAAAATATTAAATAAACACTTGGCAAAGTCTCACAAAATTCAGCCTCCAAGTCACCTTATGAGGGCATCGTCAGAGGCTGGCCAGCACTGTTAGTAACCATAGACGCGTTTCGCACTTATTAGAGCTCATCAGTATGGTATAACTCACTTCTTCACCTAGAACAAAGTTCACGGGAAGAAGCTGGTGACGAAGAACTGTGTCAGCAGAGAATAAGATCTCTAACAAACGGTAAGATGACATGAAAAGTTTTATTAAACTACATAATATTGAAATATGTAGATTTCCTTTATTATTTACAACTTTTAATTGAATAGTTTTTCATTCAAGTAATTTAATTTGGGAAGCAATGGCGGCATAAAAACTGATTTTCCTGACAGCTTGTATGCTGCTCATTTATAAGTGATAAAATTAATGAATAAAGCCATCAATTCCAGAAAGCAATTGTTTTAATAACGATGATTTAAAAGGTTAAAAGTGTCAATGTGTATAAATGTATGAATTAGAATTTATTAGACAAAATGTGCACAGCACATCACATAAACTAAACAGAGTGTTAGTAATATTTATGGACAGCAAGGGTAATAAATAATGTCAACAAAAATGGCAAGCAACGGGACAAATATTGACCGATTGTGTCGTTATGGTCAAATCATTATTTATGGTCTGTCTAAAGCGTCGAACCATTGCGACTTGTTTACATTTCAAACATACTCACATTAGCTTTTAGTTATTTTTTATTGATGCTTGATTTGTTGCAGATTAGTTTAATGACACTATTATCAACATCATTTGTCATTCTACAATGATTTATATACTTCTTCAATGCTTTTATACGCACCTTTACCAAGAAAAAAGGCTTGAAGATGAAATAAAATCATTCCGAATAATTGAATTAACAGGAAATATTTATTTCTGTTAAGGCAGTTCTTAGTAAGAGAAGTTAGCAACCGTTAAATTTTGGTTTCAAATGATGTTAGTAGAAGAGATATTATCATCATCTGTGGCGCTACAGCCCAAATCGGGCCTGGGCCTACCGGACACACCGAGCCGCAGTTTTTTTACACTGCCGTACTGCCGGTCTTCGTAGTCAAATGCTACATTATTTAAGGCGTATAAGTGACTAGCTTATAGGGCCCGAGTGTGATAAATACATGTAACTCTATTTTATATTTTACGACAAATCACACATTGTCGACAGGCGGATTCGAACTGACGAACCTTGGTCCGGGTGACGTCACAGTATGTTAAGAGATGTGCCTTAACACGCTCGGCCACCGCGCCTGTGAAGAGATATTATATGATAGCTAATACGAAAAAGATGCAAGATGTTTCTATGGTTACTAAAGACGATTTCAAAGCTAAAGACGAGAGCTGAATTCGGCCCATTATCTGCAATCAATCTGTATGTTAATGACAACTTTTTCTATATCATAATTATTATGTTCTTTTTGAGTATGTATTTAATAGTATACTACATAACGAGGATTGTAACAAGCGCATTACGTGCGAGTGAAAAAGTTGCGCATGAGCCTTGGCGAGTACAGTAATTTCACGAGCAATTTAATTGCGTTACAATTCGAGTTGTGTATTATACATTATCAACGACCATAAATAATAATAAGAACAATTACAAAATATTTGTTAGGTTATATCTAGGGTTGTGCCGTGGTCAATTGACCAAAAATATTTGACAGCCAAATAATACGGTCAAATAATCTAAATGAAACCGCCACGACATCTGTTGTTCAATAGAAATAGCTACTTACTATTATTACATGAATATATCTAGTTTGGTATTCTGGGTTCTGGAGAATTTGCTTACTTTTCGTTACAAATAAAATAAATACATATTATTTCATTTTACTTTATTTTGAATTTGATGTGGTTTTGTTTATTAATTGTTGTTGGGTTTTCATTTTCAGTCATATTGGATGTAGTAAACAGTACTATATAAATAAATTACAATTTTAATTGTGATTTTTATTAAATGTTTCTTGGTCAAATTGACCGAAAAATATTTGACTGGTCAAATGCACAACCCTAGTTATATCCGTAACATCAACTGTCAAACAACAGTGTTACCGCCTAACAAATGAAAAATTTCTTGAGAACAGTAACGTTATATACTCGTATGTATATTACATAACTAGTGCAGTAAACTCTTTGCAACCGTAAACAAGCATTTACTGTTCTAGCAAATTGTTTTTAATTGCCTACCTATATATATGGTCGTAGATAATAGTATATTATATAACAAGTTTTATAAAAGCCTCTTTAGTATGGGTGTATAAAAAACGAGTCACATATTTAACTTTTTCAACAACAAACAATGTAAACTTTTATGAATTATTTGAAAAATAAGGTTGAGTTGCGATGACTCGGTATTTAATATGTCATTTGTTATCTTCACGCCGTGACTAGAACACTCGATGCCACAACTTGTCAACATTTGAATAAGATGCTATTTATCACCATGGAAACCTGAATAAACTATAGATTCTTAATCGTACATTAAGAATGAAACACTGCCCCTTGCGAGAAGAACTCACCGCCGCCGCTGGCTGCGGCTAGAGCGAATACCTCAAGCTCTGGACTTGTATGTCGATCCGGTAGCTAATGGAGTGATTATACCGTAATTATTGCGGCTAAACGTAAAGCGTAATTGCTACTCTAAATATCATCAGGTCTTGCTAAGCGTGGCCTAGTGAAGTGCTCTAGGTACCTCAAGTACACCGCCGACACATATGGTTAGTAGATATTCTCTGTCTTAGTTGCAATAGCTACAAGAACGAGAAATTATTTACTTGTCACAGAGAGAAGAAGAAAATTAAAGCGTATTATTCAGCCATTAACAATTTAATTTCTTTAGGCAAAAAGGATTTTTAATTTAGCAGTTTAAATTTTGTTCATTGCAATTCTATGCACATTCTTAATACCGAACGGTTTTAATTAAAATCGTTATTACTGCGTTCTTTTAAATATCATGTAAATAATATTATATCCTAAACTGTAAATAAATCTTAACCAAACACTATTTTAAAATCACCACTTTGAATGAGATTGTTATTTTGAATTTTTCGCTGTTTGTTAATTTGTTCATTCTTTCATTGACGTTATTGCTATTTCTTTTTGTATTTAATAAGTGTAGCTGGATGGAAGAACAGCCTTGGCTTAACCCGGCCTTTGATTTGCGTCAATAAATAGTATTGATTTATAAAATGTTCTAAATTTGATTATGTCAAAAATGTTATGTTGATAAAGAAACAAATTCAAATAAATCCTTTAAAGATTGGATTTCATGGCTTTAATAGTTTATTTAATTAAACGATGATAGTGACAACTTTTCGGTTGGTATGATACATTTTGAAGTCAGAATACAAAATTGTTTTAAACAATAAAAGTTACGTATTAAAATTAATGTAAACTAATAGGAGTAAATCCTGGAGTCTAAACGTGATGTCTCAATAACCGGCCGTCAAATTACGCCTACCAAAAATCTTAGTAGAGGGGGAGCTACAGGGTTACTTTTAACGTGATGAAAATTGTTTGTCAACTGTGGGAATCGAACCCGGTTTCTCAAAAGTCACCTACCACATACTTTAGTAACTATAATATTTTTCAAACTATGTAATTTTTATGAAACCTCATCTCTTTCCTACTAACAAATGTTTATAACTAATTTCAGAGAAAAATGTTTCAAATAAAATGTAAAAATTATTTTTTTTCTGAACTGTCAAAAAATGTTCATTTTTTCACTAATATCAATATGCGAAGTACGTGATTTTTTCATCATTTACCTTAAAATCACAATGAGTATTTTGCGCATTATTTTCCACCCTACAGCCTAAAATGAGTATCTCGCGCACGCTCCCAAATTATTTTTTGTCAGGTTCCATTAGTTACAAAATATCAATAGTATTAAATTCATATTTTTGTTGATTGTTTTCCTTCAATTTACTTAAATAAATCAATAATTATTGAATTATTCTTTATTTACAGTTAGAGAAAAAATGTTGTTTGTATTTCGTGGCAAAATTCTTGTTTTTTTGTGCATACGAATGACTTTTTTTGTCTCGACTAAAAGTAACATTCTCAGGCGCAACAAAAAAAAATCACTCATTTTGCACACGTAATACAAAAGTAACTATTTCTGCCACTTTTAACTATTCTCTAAACTAATTCAGGACCGTTTGACAACAGGAAACATTTTTAACAAGTTCTTATGAAAATTCTACATCTATGTTTAACTAGTAATTTGAAAGAAACCTGGTGAAAATGTTCCCGTTTCAGTTATACCCCCTTGAGAAATAACAACATACGCATATTAATTCCTGAAAGGCAGTAATTCTCGAGATAATAGAAAAAAGTAATGTAATAACATCTCGTTGACATCCGCTGAAATGATCCGCATTTAGGGGCGTAATTGAAGCGGACGTTAATCCCATTCTCCAGGGTTTATTCCGGTTTATTCGTTGGTTAGTTGTAGGTTCCGGTCGCCAGTACGTTGGTGATTGGTGGGTTTTCTCCAGCAAGTTTAATGTCTGTTATTTACCTTGTCTTATACGCGGTGCAGATACCATTTAAGCTTTCTGTGTTTGACATGTTGCGTAACAATCTCTCAGAAATGTTGATTTTCCGGTTACCGGAATTGTTCGCGCGGTGGCGCGGTCTGTATCACGCCAGCGGTCGCCAAACAATACCAGAGAAATAATTCTATGAGGTTTGTGTTCAATTAACAATACACATGGAAAGTTTTGCACAAACTAAGTGATTTCATTGTGTTGTGGTTGGACAATTACTAGTGGCAACCTTTTTAAGATTCTGGTTTATGTTTTGTTCAAGGTTTATTTGGTTTGATAAAGCCATGGATTAACAAAAATTTATTCTTATATGATTCAATTTGCATTAACAATAGTTGGGCTCGAGTTATGCAAAACTTTCTGGTATTACAAACGGAAATTTATACATTGAATTGTAATTTATTTATATTGGATACTATTACTTTATTGAGAAAATACAGATATTTATTTAAAAATTGACGACGTTTCGCTTACAAGTTTGCGAAAATTCTCAAATCAAAATCCATATTGCTCCATTGATTTTATTGTTTTAATATGTATTATTTTATAATTCAACTACATGGTGATTTTTAACTTGAGAATGGGCACGAACTTGTTCCCGAAAAATCGTATTTTTTATCAATATCTTGTAGAACTCATTTCCAAAAACATAATATCCTAACATCCTAATATCTATACTCCATATAAAATATCAAAATATCTGTTTCTACTTCCCTTAACAAATACAAATAATTTTAAAAACTCACCGTCAAACAGAATTATGTATACTTATGAAACTAAGTTTAGTCATATTGATTTGTTCCACCTTTCACTGAATTTAAAAAGGCTGTTAAAATAGCACTGCCTTAACTATTATCATAAGTTTTCTATACATAATGTATTATTCAAAATTTAATGTATTTCTCCGATTGTTTCTAAATTGAATGTATTATTCTAAATTTTTTGTACTTGTCCAAGTATCTATTTACCTTTGTATGTTTACTGTAAACTATAATTTAGTATTCTTTGATTAATCCGTGAGAACCTGTTATTGGTATTGTTATACTGTTGGTTTCTCTTATTTGTATAAATAAAAAAATAAATAACACTTACATGTCTACATATACTTGATATTGGGATATATAAGTACAAAAATAAAGGAAAATTCATTTCACAAAATAACATTCATGATAAAAATACCAGAAACAAGGGGAAATTGAGAAAACCCTTAGTGAAATATAATAGCACCTGTAACTCTCCTGATGTCATGAGCGTGGATATCTTCAACAGTATTCCACACGATATTATAATGTGTAAAAATATCTGCAGTTACAAGAAGAAATTAAAAGAAACTCTTGTGCAAAACTGTTTTTGTACTATTGACGAATTTTTGTACCGTTCTTAATTTTATTACTTGTCTACGACGCTTTTTATATGTGCTTATATCTCAAAAATATAATATATTATTATTATTATTATTTTCCCAATGTATGTGGCTGAGTGGTATCGAGTCGGCCTGTGGATCTAGAGAACCTCTCGATCCCCACAGCCGACAAACAATTTTCATCAAATTAAATCTACTCCTGTGGTACCCCCTCAACTAACATCTTTGGGGACCGTGATTTGACGACTGGTAATTGTACTTCACGCGATGAAATATATTAATTACCGAGACCTGTTACGGCAGAATATCATACCTAGTTATGGGTAAAAGGCATGATGATATATTTATTTATTAATTTTACATTTTCCCAATACTTAACTCAAAAGTAATATATTTATGTACTCAGCGAGCCGCGATGTGATAGTTGAATTTTAGATTGAATGGGATTCGAACTCCGGATCTTCGGATTCGAATCACATAACCGCACTGCCGGATATGAATAGTAAATAATAACTAAAATGAATTACAATATAATTCAAATCAAGTTTTATTTCAAACATTTATTGAAACGATAAATTGATTTATTATAAAATATTATTAATTATTATTAGCGAACACGTAATCGTTTGGTATTTTCATGTTCAGATAAAAACGAGTGTAGATTAAAATTAAATCTCTCATATTTTTGTGGTTGGTTCAGTTCTACAAATATAAGTTAATTTAATTTTATTAACATATTAATTATTAGACTTAAAAAGAATTCATAAGTTTAAACTTTGCTAACTTCAATTTATATCAAATAAATAAAACTATGTGTGACTGTTTTAGATTTAAATAAATAAATAAATATATCATCACGCCTTTTACCCATTGCTGGATGTGGCACTCTGCCTAAGCAGATCTCGGTAAGTGATATATTTCTTCGCGTGAAGTGCGGTTACCAACCGTCAAATCACGGTCCCCAAAGATATTAGTGGAGGGGGAGCCACAGGGGTAGATTTAAATTGGTAAAAATTGTTTGTCGGCTGTGGGGATCGAACCAGGGTTCTCAAGATTCACAGGCCGACTGGATACCACTGAGCCACCTACCCCATTTTTAGATTTCTCTATAAAATAATATAATTAGAATTAGAAGTCTCTGTTGTGCACAGTAACAAATAAATAAATATATTTTGTGCATTAAATGTATCAGATATTAAATTACACCTCCAAATAACTTAGTGCAGAGGGACCTACAAGGAGTAATTAAAAAATAATTAATTGTCGGACAAGTAAACAAAAACTATTTAATGAATATGTAATGTTTAAAAAGTCATATTTTTTAGGAAGGGATTAAAGGGTTTTTTTTATTTATGGTTCATATTTGACTTATAATTATATTTTGTAACTTGAAACAGGAGAGTCATAAAATAAATATACTAATATTTAGGATTTTTTTTGGAGGCTGTATGAGTTTTTTTTTGCTGTAGATGAGAGAGGGGGAATTTGTGCGCAACAAGCATCCCATATTACGTCCGCACAACTAGTTCTCGTAAGAACAAAGGCCATAAAAAATTCAAATTGATTTTCCAGTGCTGCGAGCGCTAACGAACTGTGAACGGAGCTCGTATAAAAATGTACCATGTAACACCTCGAAAACGCCGTGTTCAATCCGCTCTACAAACAAAACACTCCATCATAAACGTCGCACCAAACAAATTGCTGCCTTCATTAGCCATGAATTTATTACCAAGGAAAGAATAAACTCGGTGAAATCAATTGGAGAGCAATTACTTAATTGGTGCAAAGTAAGGAGTATTTAAACCTCATTAGATTAAATTTCAAACTAATCAAGAACCACCAAACAAACTTAGTAACTAAACTAGCTTTCCAGAACTCATGAACAAGCAAGAAAGTTTAATCTACCTGTCCGTCTTTTGTGCAATTGGACAGAAACCACACAAACAAACAAACAAGAAAAGCAGCGCGCGGTCAAATCGATGACGAACAAATACGCGGAGTTTAGGGACATTTCACCGCAATTACGTTGGCAGCACTTGCTGCCACAGCATGTTCTGATAAACACCAAGAGCGCAGTCGCAGGTCTACACGTGTAGTGGAACGGACGGTGCTGCGTTCTGTCGGTAGAAGAGTGAACTAAGGTGGCTCCGCCTTCTGGACGTTACTGACATCTGGCGCTGACAGCTCCAAGCTCTAAAGCTTCTTAGCTGATGACGTGCGACTGCATTCGGAATCTTGACGCGACAAAAGCTCCACGCCAGATTCATGTTGATCATTTAAACCTCTTCCGGTATGTTCTTTGATGTTCAAACAAATCGCTTAAAGTTTAAACAGAGCGACTCTGACTGCTACAACATGACAAGTTTTTATTATGACCAGATGTCGACGACTTCTATTGTTAACGCATCGATGGGGCAGAATCATTTTTAATTTAAACACGCCTTTTGTCTGTGTTCATAACCAACATTCTACACAAAAGTTTTTCCCTACTGTTACACAGTCAGACAAATTTATCAGTTCGTCAGTCGAGTTGAGAGTTGACAATCTTTTCATCGGATTTTTAAAAGAAAAATATCATTAAAATTTTCTTTTCTGCTATCAATAATTTTTTAATTATTTTAGAAATAAGCAAAGAAATGCACAATTTTAATAACATCTTTTGGTTCAGATGTAACCTATCACATATTTATTTTATTTGATTGACATTACTTTCTGCACTAGATTTACTGATTTAAATTGAAGTAATTCAACGCAATTAGTGCACCAGTTTGCTTAGATCAATTCAGACATGTCGTCTAATTTATCTCAACTGATTTAAGTGAACTAAGTGCCAAATGGAGTACAACTATTGTCAAGTTCATCTGGCAACTGGATAACAATTAAATATTTTTAAAAACAATGACAATGCAACAACAAATGAAACCAAGTTCAATTTAAATGTGATGTTCACGATATTTACCTCATTACTAATACTTGTATTTAAAACAAAAAGTTCGCATAAAATGTATATGACAAAGTTAGATATATATTTTCTTGTCAGTTTTTGATTCAGACATGACTACAGTAAAAAGAAACTACGTTTTATTAGTATTTTGTTTAAATAAATGCTTTTTAAATTAGAGACAAAAACCCAGGACTTTTTTATTTTAGCTAAACGTCTGGAGGTCTCGGGTTGTCATTTAAATATAGTTTATGTTCGACTGCATCATATTACCTTGTTTTCCGACACTGTTTACTGTCCATAATCGGGTACTTTATTGGACTAGTACGATAAAAATGCAAAATTGGACTGCTGTCAATGTCACATTAAAACAAAATTCAAAAGAAATATTTAAACACCATTTTCTGTATGTATTATATGTGTCTTCATACAATTGTTAGATATTCTCTTGCATTACATGCAAGATCTTTTATTTCCTTTGGAACGTCTTCAATGTCTTCATCCATCTCAACACTATTTTCACTTTGACAATTTGATAAATAAAGCAACAAATGCATAACAACGAAGCACACTTTGAGATGCAATTAAATGTTTTAAATATAGGTATTGACATAATCATATTTTAAGAGAAAATATTCTTCATGCAGTCGAACATAAAACGTTGTATGCAACTCGTACATAATCGGACTTTATAGACTCGCCTTATTTATTAGCCTCGCTCGCTGCGCTCGCTCTGCCATCAAATTCGGCTCGTCCAATAAAGACCTAAATTATGTACTTGTTACATAAACTACTATTAAATGTACTCTCTAAAATAACAACCGGTATATTGTTGTTTTCTTGATAAATACTGTAAATGTAATTAAAAACAAAATGAGTTACATGCAATGACGTAATTATCAAGTCATTAGATATGTCCTATAGCATAAGTCTTACTCATAACAGTATTAAATAGAAATTAATCTCGCAAAAATCTTCCGGTGAATAAGAAATGAATTTATCACAACTTCACGTTTCTATTAGGACGATTAGAGACGAGACGATTAGTGTGTTCAGTAGGGTAGAGGGGCGTGCTCGGGGTAAAGGACGCGGGGGTTGCTCGTCACGCGATCCCACAATGAGAAATATCAGTTAACCGTGTACCGTGTACTCGTTGCATGTCTACATTATTATTATTATTATAGCATGGACACTATATTACTCGTACAGCGCCCATTTAAAAACGTATTGACATTCAAACACGGAAACTGTTTTATGTAATTTATATCAATCCATTGCACGAACTTTACACCGACTATTAATATCAGTATTAGCCACCAAAACTTACATTTTAAATTTTGGTTAAATAAATGAATTAGTAATTAATTTTGTTTTACTTTTATTTATTTAAACCAAGTATAAAATTTAATAAAATTAAATTAAAAAATCAACACTAGGTTAGTTTCAAATAATGTAAAGTTTATTTTACAATACGTATTTCGGTCGACTAGACCATCATCAGGTGAACAAGATATGATATGATATGATATCTTGTTCACCTGATGATGGTCTAGTCGACCGAAATACGTATTTTAAAATAAACTTTACATTATTTGAAACTAACCTAGTGTTTTTTAATTTAATTTTATTATAAAATGTTTCAACGAGAACCGACAGTTAAATATATCGAATTTATAAAATTTAACTTTTGTTAGTTGGTGGTTTGGCCATTATTGAAATAAACAAACTAATAGATCTAAATAAATAAAACTGATTCAAATTTGTTAATTTAAATACATTTACTGTGGAACTAAATTTATTTTGTCTTTTATAAAACCGGACACTAGAAAAGTAGATTAATTCAGGATAACTCTTATTTTAAAGTTGGTTTAAATTTTAAAGTTAAATTTTTATGAAAGAAAGATTCGGATGACGCCTGGATTCGAACCAGGGACCCTCCGCTTGCCGGGCAGAGATGTTAACCGCTACACCACGTCACCTGTGTCCGACGTATGGCTTCAACCGAATTCTTCTTTCATAGTGTCTAACGTAGCGGAGGGTCCCTGGTTCGAATCCAGGCGTCATCCGAATCTTTCTTTCATAAAAATTTAACTTTAAAATTATCTTCATTACTGTACGTTCAGTCGAAGTCATATGTTAAAAATTAGTTCGTGGAATGATTCCCTATAAATCAGAACTGTGTCGCTGTAGACGAAACCCGTTGTCAATGCCTATCATAGATATAGGAGTCTTTGGGATCGATGCTACGTTAGACACTATGAAAGAAGAATTCGGTTGAAGCCATACGTCGGACACAGGTGACGTGGTGTAGCGGTTAACATCTCTGCCCGGCAAGCGGAGGGTCCCTGGTTCGAATCCAGGCGTCATCCGAATCTTTCTTTCATAAAAATTTAACTTTAAAATTATCTTCATTACTGTACGTTCAGTCGAAGTCATATGTTAAAAATTGGTTTAAATTAATAAAAACAAATTAAAGTTAAATATCATATGGAATAATTGCTACTGTTGTCAAATATTCAAAATACTTTTATTTATTTAAACTAAGTTTGGTTGATGCAACTAGCCATTAATTAATTAATTTAGTAGTGGGAGTAAAGTAAGCACATGATCCATCTTGTTTTCCAAATTATGTATGACGTCACAATATTTAATTTGATGTATGATGAAAACTACAAGTCTGTCAAAATAAACATAACCTAGTTAACGTTTTACTTAACCTGTACTTAAAATTATATTTATATTACTTCAAATTATAATTATAATTATAATTATCAGTGGTACCGAGTAGGACTGTGGTTTGGAGAACCCGGGTTCGATTCTAACAGCCGACAAATAATTAAAATTACCCCTGTGGCTTTCCCTCCACTAACATCTTTAGGGATCTGCCACGATAGAATGCTACACCCAGTAATGGGTAAAAGGCGGGATGATACTTGAACCGCGGTGACCAGAATTTAATTTTGTTCATTTACAAACATCTAATCAAAATATATGACAAACGCTTCTATATAAAAATAAATAATTTATTAATATAAAAGAAATTAAGTTATTAGGGGTATTATAAACCATGAATATAGATCAGCACGGTGGTGTGGATAGCGATACGGAATTCGAATCCGGAAATTCAGAGTTCGAATCGTATTCAAGCTGAAAATTATATGAACTATCACACTGCGGTTCGGTGAGTGCGGACCTTGTACTGTAATTGGGATTAAGTTCCTGTTGTACAGCGTAACATAAATAAATAAATAAAATCAAATTGTATAACAATGATGTCACATTTTTGTGTTTGTCATATAAAAGTTTTATCAAATAGTAAAAACAGCAACCGTGTTATCAGTTGCAGTAAGTGGAAGTTAAATATCGCTGGCAAATATAATACAAATAACGACTTAAAAAAACTTACTAGCGTTTAGTTTTTTCGAGAAAGAAAACATCAATTATGTTTTATTGCTGTTGATTAATTTAATGTTCGTGACCTCTAAAAGTAGGTAAATTACACACAATAATCTTATCGTTGAACATAAATTAATTTTATTATCATGTCTAACGGAATTCTACAAGTGCTTGATTTCCACAACAAACAAGTCCAGTCGCACTCCAGTCTATCCGGAAACGAAATTAACCGGAGGAGTTTCCGATAACATACACAATCGTACTTTTCTAAACGGGCACGTGTATCAAGTACAAACAGGAGCCGACACAAGACAACAGGAAAGAGAACAACTGAAGACCACAATAACAATACATAACTGTCACTGCTGCAGACACAAACAGTTTAGTCATGTGTCAACAAATACAAATCACACCGGCATCTTACGATGTTTGGATGTTTCACGCGAAGATGGCGGGCTGTTCATGCACAGGAGGGATCTCTTATATTACACATATCACTTTAAGACATTCCTTAAATCAAAAGAACGACAACATTTTCTGTACTGCACAATAAAAAAACAACTGTTTATTTACTACTAGGTATATTATAGTTATTTGTGTATTAAGAGCGTAAAGTGATTCTTTGTTACTCGAACACGGTAATTGCAGCGCGAGCCGAAGGCGAGAGCTGCAATAGTGTAAGAGAAACAAAGACACTTTACGCTCGTAATACACACATAATTTTTTCTACGATTGCATCTTAAAATTATTAAAAAACGTTACGTACTGAAAACTATTGAAGTAAGCGCGCATCAATATCTTTTTCGCGCGTTGCCATTGGAAACGCACGCATTTAACGTCTTTTTCGCGCGTTGCCATTGGAGACGCGCAAAAAAGATATTTTTCGATTGTTCCACAGAAAACGTCAACTTTACGATGACAAATGAGAGCGTAATTGTCAATTTTTCATAGCAATCGTAGAAAAAGTACTTATTGACAGAGAAGATAATGATATTTATCACCATTACATTATTTTGCTACTCTGCACAACAGGAACTTAATTCCAATTACAGGACAGGAGTATAAACAGAAGCGTAACAACAGAATATTTTTAGTTTGGGCTCTTAGTCCTTAGAAATTTTTAATTTTTTTGGTGAAAAAAACGATAAAAAATGGTCGCATCTTAAAAAAACATTCTGATTTCTCAATTTTTTACATTAAAAAAATATTTATCATTTCTCAATTTTTTTCGATTTTCTCTGTTTTCACCCCCAAGGGTAAGGGAGGATAAGGTTTCCTTTTAAGTTTTTGAAACTCATTCTCACCCCGCCTACCAAGGGGGTGGGAGGTATGTTTGCATATCATGTCTGAATAGTTTTGGGAAAATAAAAAACACGTGTTTTGTAACTTTGTCATCGAATGCTTCTTTCTCGAGATATTTAAGCGTTTCCAGACTTTTTGAACACTCTATATATGAGTTGTTGTACTCACAAATTCTGATTTGTTAAACGAAATTGCATTTTAGATGGATTTTTACAATATTTTCCGAATATGGTTAATTACAAAAAGAACAAAAGTTTACTGGGTTATGAATAACTATATTTATTATAATATACTGACTTTTTATATTATAATTTTTATAAAATTTAATAAAAAATTTGAAACTACTTTCCATAATTACTTGAAGATAAATTTTATGTTTTCAAATTTATGACACTACTCTCAATCGTTAATTTATAAAATATGTACAATACATAATAGCAAGGT
Source organism: Pterostichus niger (assembly GCA_947425015.1). Taxonomy (NCBI): domain Eukaryota; kingdom Metazoa; phylum Arthropoda; class Insecta; order Coleoptera; family Carabidae; genus Pterostichus; species Pterostichus niger. Next base: position 8,501,712 of record OX380342.1, on the reverse strand, counting down.
AAACAAATGAACTTCCAATTTTTTTAAATAAATTAAATTTACTTTAAAAACATTAGCTGGTAGCACAAGCTCTGTTTTTCCCTGTTTTAAGAGCAATGTATTTGGATGTTTTAGCTATCTCTAACATGTTCAAACCGTGCTCTTAAAACACCCAAAAACAGAGTAAAACTTGTGCTACCAGCCAATATGTTTCATTTATAATATCTTAAATTAAAAGAGCAGCTTAAGTTTTGACCCAATTAGTCGCATGATTCACCCTAATGAATTAAAATTTGTTCATTTAGTAACAATTTCGAGTGTAAATTTTTGCTAATTTCGCTCGGCTTGAAAATGAATTTCTAAAGTATCACCCGGTGATGTTCTTAATCCTTTTACCACGTCTCTTGTCTCTCTGAAGTTCTCCACGACTCCTGACTGTTGGAAGGTAATCCTCTTACGTTTAACATAACGTATCTCAACCATAATGACTTTTAATAATGCTTCGCGTCTTTGTAATCCGTTGTAACTAAAGGTAATTAGGTACATTCTTCGCACTCAACGAGAATTCTTCTGCGCTGCGATTTCATGCAGCTTTTTGGTTTATTTGTGTAATATATTTTTTACGATAGAAATGTGCATGCCACTAAGTTTAAAGTACCACTTTTGAAGAAATTTTATGAGTGATATTTCAAATGTTTAGAATCCATTACCATTGCAACTTGTATCTCAGTTGTAACAAGTTAAGAGTGTAAAAACACGTCATCCATTACAAAGCACACAGAAGAAATGCACATGCATTCTACATTCTGTGTGACTTATGTAAGTTACAAAACGAGAATAGCAGGGCGCCAACGTTTACACTAGAAATACGCAGTTGAAATAATAATTCATACGAGGTAGTAATGCGAAGTTGAGAGTTTAAATGCCTAAAATAACAGTGTGCCGACCCTCTTTACCGCAGGTTTATTTCACCGCTACAACGCTACAGGAAAAGATGAACCCCTTCCCACCCTCTGTGACGTACCGCCCTGGTTGAGGTTGACTGTGTGGCTTGCTCTGCACCCTGAACATATTCCGTAACACCGGAGCCAGACAGATGACGATCTGTCGACGAGAAGAGACTTACAGAGCCGCAATGGCCCACTACATTTTTTTTATCAAATATGTACTTTCCTTTCTTGTTTAGTACAATAAAAACTAACTTAGTAAAAGATATTTTAAATCGACTTTTAAATATAGCTAAATAAGAAGTTCAAGTTTGTTTTTAGTAACTTTTTATTCTGCGTTATTAACGCCAGAAAAAGGTGCATGTTGGTGAAATTAAAGGTGACAGATTGCGTGGATAATCTAGGAATAAATGGGTGGATAGGAATGAAGGTTTGTTGCGAGAACGAAAGATGAGACGAACTTATATTAAAGGAATTATAACTGTGGATATATAGCGTGAATCTAATAAATAAATATTCAGAAAATGATTTAAGGGTTCGTGCTCTCATTTGATAAGACAGTACGATATTATGTACGGTTTTACATCATCAAATTTTTAAATATATTTACCGATAGGGTATCCAAGACAAAAAGATATGTTTACAAATCACTGATCGGGAGGCCGTAAATGAATAAATATTAAACTACCTAACATACTTTTAAAATGACAACTAAAATAATTTTTAATTCCTAATTTTAATTTCGTTATTATTACGATGATCGTACAAAAAAAAAATAAGAACTGCGGTTAATAAGTATCCTTAACTTCATTTTTCAAAATCATCCTCAACCGGTACAAGAAGCACTTTCTGCCCTGAATACTTAAAGAACTATTTTCTACTAATATCTATAGATGCAGTTACGTAATAATTAATAGTGACACATTACAAATATAAATAACAATTTTCACCAATTTAAATTTACCCCTGTGGCTCCCTCTCCACTAATATCTTTGAGGGCCGTGATTTGACGGCTGGTAACCGCACTTCACGCGACAAAATATATCACTTACCGAGATCTGCTTAGGCAGAGTGCCACGCCCAGTAATGGGTAAAAGGCGTGATGATATATTTATTTTTTATTTATTTTACATTACAAATATATCATCTAGTAACAGATCTGCTACATTGAGAAATTGATAATTTAAAATATATTAAGCACTGCCACCAAAATAACATTAACATGGAAATGTTTCACGGGAAGATAAATACATATCACTTTAAAATATTCTTAAGAGCAAAAGAACGATAACATTTTCTGTACTGTAGAATACAAGCTAGAATACAATTGCTTATTTATTACTAGGTACATTTTAATATGACCAGAGATTTATACGAACGACCATCTTAGAAGCGGAAGTCCGGAGGTTCAAATTTCGGCGACTTTTAATTACATCCGAAAATATAACTGCGTCCAAACGGTTTGAATAACACTATAAGCTACTATAATTGGGATACATTTCCTGTTGTGCAGTATAAATAAGCTCTTTTTAAATTGCACCAAATATTGAACAATCGTAGCGTAGTGTCGTACAGAAAATTGTTTGATTTATCACATTGTTTCAGTAGTAGTACTACTAAATACTGTATTCCATTTGCCATTTGGATCAGATTTAACTAACTGAACTAAATTACTTTATTTATTTGACTTGCTTACTTCGCTCACTTTATTCGTAGTACTAAATTTACTGATGCCAATTCAGCTTGACATAATCTACTCCAATAATAGCCGTTTCCACAAACGAAACTTAAACTTTAAATAACATATTTATTTATTTTGTCACTTTGTGCAAATAAAAAAATTAATATATCATCACGCCTTTTGCCCATTATTGGGTGTAGCACTCAGATCTCAGGAAGTGATATATTTCTTCGCATAAAGTGAAGTTATCAGCCGTCAAATCACGGCCTCCAAAGATGTTAGTGGAGGGGGAGCCTAAGGGGTAGATTTAATTTAGTGTAAATTGTGGTTGGGTTCTCAAATCTACAGGCAGACTCGATACCACTGAGCAACCTATTCCAGAAACTTAATCCCAATTACAGTATAAAAAGCCTGCAGCTTATAATAAAATCCGAACCACTTACGATACAATCATATTTTTGGAGTCAGTGAGATTTGAATACACGACCTCTTATTTGTTGATTAAGAAATGCAAGTTTCACCTTGCTTCTATCCACTGGGATAACAATATCGCATCAAATATTTGACAGCAATGTATATGTCTTCATATGAAATTTTACTTCGATTTGCTTTTATTTATTTAAGTTAGGCATAAACTTTAAGTTTCGGTGGCGTAAACAAGCGTAAGTGCAACAGTCTACATAATTCAATTCAGTTTGTTATACGGTCTAATCTGAACTAAGTGAACCAAATGGTAAATGGAATACAGCTAAAGTAGTGCATGCACACACACACACAAATTGTTTTGAAAATATGACATGCACCATTTTGTAAAGCAATATAATATTTCATACTTTTTTTCCGAACATAGGAAATTCAATGTTAAAATTTTGATTTAGCGATAATCTCTTGACCTATAATTTTAGAACAAAAGTGTATTGAAGAAAAATGTTCAGAATGAAAAACTGCATCCATAGAGTATAAGTTTGTTGTTCAATTGTTTTTATGTCCGAGTTGGAAGCAAAAGAAAACACACGCTTTAAAGCAATTATCATGGTCCTACATAATTTGATTGGTCTAAAAATTGTTCAATGTTTAGTATAATGTAAAACAAGTTTAAATAAATTATAATATAATTATTTTATCTCTAAAAAAAAACCATGTAGTTCTCGCGTCATAATGCTGATGATAATACGGTACAATCTTTGCAAATCCTACTCTGTTTGAGCGTACGTACCGCCGAAGCTCGTACATGTAAATGACGATGGCGACGGCGGGCGGCGGCACCTAGAGCTCGCGTCGCCTCTGGATGCTCCATGAATTATGAATGAGCTTATAGGATTGTATACCATTTGTATATCTTCACATTTACATGCCAACAGCTAGAGGAATCGAAAACCGCGCGCTTTCAGATTTTACACGCTGTACGCATGCGCAAGAAGAAACTAACATTTTAAAAATATAGATACTTATATCATTGATGCAGTGTATATTTAAAAGAGATGAAACACGTCACTTTTGTTTTTATTATTTCTATTTTTGCTCTTTACTGGACCATTAAACAAAACAAGTTATATGTTTTCACGAACCTGTCAGAAAGTAAGATTTTCTTCACACAATGGAAGATGCTGGCGACCATCTACAGCAATTTTAGCGCCACATGACTATTTGCTAGTTTCACTAATAAAAGAGCTTTAAATTAATAAAAGCAATTGATATGTTTTTATTTATTTAAAACAAGTTTAAAATTTAAGTTTCGTTGGTGTAACTGACAACTGACCATAAGGCACTTTTCTAAAATTAGGTAATAACCCAAGTCTACTTAACACAGATTTGACAGTTTGAACTAGCGCCAAATGCTAATATATGTTTTTGAAGAACCCATATTTATATGTTATTTGGCAATTATTGTGGTTATGTTTGTGTATTATATTTATTTAATATACCTATGACTACTAACAAGCTAACAAGTGGGTAAAAAAGTGTTCTTGTATTTGTAAAATTAAAGTAAATTCATGGCTACTGCTGCCTTCTACTCAGAATCTCCCATTGATAGAAGAAAGTGATACTTTTCATCTCTAGGGAAGCAAAATTTACTTTCTTCCCTAAAGACGAAAAGGAAGGTAAAGTTACATATATGACATGTGGTAATCAACGGTATGATTTGACTTTAATGACATCTAGATTATATTATTATTATTGGGTAGGTGGCTCAGTGGTATCGAGTCGGCCTGTGGATCTTGAGAACCCTGGTTCGATCCCCACAGCCGACAAACAATTTTCACCATTTTAAAAAATCTACCCCTGTGGTTCCTCCTCCACTAATATCTTTGGAGGCCGTGATTTGACGGCTGGTAACCGCACTTCACGCGAAAAAATATATCACTTACCGAGATCTGCTTAGGCAGAGTGCCACACCCAGTGATGGGTAAAAGGCGTGATAATATATTTATTTTATTTATTTATTTAGATTATATTTGTTAAAAGAATAATAAATCTTATCTAAATTTCTAAAAATTTTAATTTTCGGTGAAGTGGTGAATAAAAAACATATTTATACCTCATGAAGAAAGTGTCATTCTTTCCTCAGGAGTTTTATATGCCACGCCTTCGGTTCAGGGAATGAAACGGCACGTTCATGAGGAAATGTCTCACCTTCTTACATTGATATAGTATCATTTTATTTATGCTACTCTATAGAACAGGAACATAATTCCAAATACAGTACAAGGTCCGGACACACCGAGTCGCAGTGTGGTAGCTCATATATTATTAGATGAAATGGGATTCGAACTCGGGATCTCCGGATGCGAATTCCACAGCACATCTTTATATTTGTACCAAAAATGGTATGTATGTTGTACAAACTTTAAATATTTTCTCTGTAAGGTCATCATTTTAAAAATATAAATTAAAGTCAGCGACGTTTGAATTCATCAACTTCCGTGTGTCAGTTCTCAATTGCTGGGATACACAGTTAATTATTACACTAAATACTTAAAACCTTAAAAAAGGAGCGATTAGTTTCATTGGTAAATTCGCTTCATGGTAGATCAAGCAAAATTAGTATACGTACTTGCTTGATTTACGATATAAATTGCTGAAAGCTTATCGAAAATGAGAAAAAGGTGAAGAGAAGAAGAACATCATGATATGTGAGTGTGTTTCACACGGCCGTATATGAGTTCTGCGGATTCTAATTGTTTAAATTACAAGTTTCAAAATTAATGCAAATTGCACGTTTCGAACACGATTCTTAACGAGAAATGTGCTGATTAAATTTTATAATGAAATTCGCGTGACACGAACATACTTCAGCGGCAATTTAAACTTTCCGAAATACACTGCTTATGGACGAGTGTGGAATACATAACAGTATGCAAATTCCAGATCTGATACAAATGTTTTCAGCGAAATTCGTCGACAGCCATGCGCCAGCCACCAGCTCGCAGCCAGCGCCATGCGGCCGTGCGGCTGTTTGTATGAATTCATGTTGCTCACTTGGTTTGCTACATTCGAGTGAAATGAGATTTGTGTGCATTGCCAGGAACGCACTCGCCATTTCACCACAAATTACCCACCTGTATTTTCATTATTTCGAAATTATTCACATCATTTCTTCCATAACGCAAAAATCTACTACAAAATTATATTATTATCCAATAATATTCATTGCAAATTATCTTTGATTCTTGATGATGAATTGTTTGGACAAAGACTTTATTTAATAATTTAATTTAGACAGCGAAAAGCTATCATGTACAAGACGATGTTTAGGCCATAGTTTGGGGCTATTTTCAAATCAAATATAAAACAGAAATGAACAAAGTTGAAATACAAATTACATGTTGATGTTAATTAAAAATTGTAGCAATAAACTTTTAGACCAATTATTTCCCACTATTATTTAACAAACAGATTCATTCAGATTCAGATTCAGATTTAGGAATTTTCTGTTTGATATGGAACACCAATAGTTGTTAATTTTGTTAAATCACAGCTTCATACTTTTTTGATTTATTAATTTATACTTGTTTTGTCATACATGGTAACGTATGTTTTGTTGTTATTTTTTGTATTGTTTTTTCATACGCCCTCTGTAATTGGGACTTTGTCCTGTAGAGAGCTTAATAAATAAATAAATAAATAAATAAATAAAAACTATTAATTTTGAGTTAAATTTTGCTTGGACGCTACTTACAAAAATAATAAATATATCATCACGCCTTTTACCCATTAATGGATGTGGTATGCTGCCGCAACAGATTTCGGTAAGTGATATATTTATGCACATGAATTGCGGTTACCGGCCGTCAAATTACGGTTTCCAAAGATGTTTGAGGTGGGAGAGCTACATGTGGTGAAAAATTATTTGTCGGCTGTGGGAATCGAAACCGGGTTCTCAAATCCAGAGTTCGACTCGAAATATTTTTAAATTGTAATTAATATATTAATTTATGTGTTTTAATCATAGTATGTTGAACTAAGTTATCTATAAGTTATTCAATGATTCAGAAAGTTTCGTCATAAATACAAAATCACTAAAAAAAATACGTCATTAAAATAAATATCTGGTAGACTGAGCTTCACTCAGAAAATAGCAGAATGAAAAATTAGTAACCAAGAAATAGGTAAAAAAACCAACATTTCTACGCAATTTTCTATAAGAATAGTGAAAAACATACGTTGCCAAAAATATAAAATAAATAAATATATCATCACGCTTTCACCCATTACTGGGTGTGGCACTCTGCCGAAGCAAATCTCGGTAAGTGATATATTTCTTCGTGTGCAGTGCGGTTACCAGGCGCCAAATCACGGCCCCCAATGATGTTAGTGGAGGGGAAGCCACAGAGGTAGATTTAATTTGGTGAAAATTGTTTGTCGGCTGTGGGGATCGAACCAGAGTTCTCAACATCCACAGACCGACTTGATACCACTACCCCATGCCAAAAATGTTGAATAAAATTTGAAAATCCTACTACCAATTTGATAATGCATTCCAACTAATGAGTTAAAATAATTATGAAAACAAATATTGCAGTTTGTAATACTAAACAAACTAAAAATGTAGAATTCAATTTACTAATTGGCACCGAGTCTAAAATAATAAAAACACAAATCGCATTTCAATACAAAATAATCCATTAAACATAATAGGAACATTAAAATCACAATATACAAACCGCAATGTCAAAATCAAAAGCGGTATGAACGATCGGCGAGCGTCGGCTGAAAAGGATCGGCAGTGGCGTGCGGGAATGGAGGGAGCCCGAAACTGGCGTGTGATTATTAATTGAACACAGTTAATTAGTTTACGGGATGCGATTACATATAAATAATTCCGCACGGGCAGATAACACACAACACAATACGGCACGAGGAATGGCGAGACGGGGTAAACTGGGGCAAATAGGAGGCAGGGTCGGTGGAAAGGGGTGGGCGCGAAAGCAAACACGGCTACGCAACGCGTTCCATTTAGAATTGATTTGAGTGGGTGCAGGGATTTCAAACATGTTTATCGCAAAATGTGCTTATCGAATTATTATTGTTTTGCTAATTAATTTAACCTTATACATTAAACAATTTGATTTATTTATTTATTTTTAATTTAATAAATATTTCCATTATATATTTAATTACCTAATTAAAACAATGTTCAAATAAATACGTAATAAAATTAATGCAATGTTTTGCTTTATTCAATTAAATTATTTATTTATATATATATATATATATATATATATATATATATATATATATATATATATATATATATATATATATTTCTTTGTTATATAAGAGGAATTTAATCCCAATTACAGTACAGAGGATTTAAAACTTAAATTGGTTTCCGAACAACTCGGGCACAATTGTGTATTTTTGATTGAGTTGAAATTAGAAAATTGTCAACCCTATACGAGTACATTATTTATTTATTTATTTATGTTACGCTGTACAACAGGAACTTACTCCCAATTACAGTACAGGGTCCGCACTCACCGAGCCGCAGTGTGGTAGTTTATATGATTTTTAGCTTGAGTGAGATTCGAACTCGGGATCTCCGGATTCGAATTCCGTATCGCTATACATACCACCGTCCTGACGGACAATTAATTAATCATAAAGGTGCGAAAGATCTGAAATTGTTGAGCTTTGTATAATACAACACATATTTTTAATTTCATTTTTGAAGTTAAAAATTGTTGAAAACAAATTTTGTGTATTTGCCAAGCGGCAAAATATGAAATGCAAATTTTGTCAAAAATAAAAACAAATATAAAGATTTCCGTGTGTGGAGCGGGAGTTATACGGGCTTAGGATTAATTTGTTTAAAACGCGAGCGAAGCGAATTTTGCCAAGAATACGTTGAATATTAAAATAAATTTAGAATAATTTGAGCTAAAATATAACGGCTTGCATGTATGTTAGGGTGTTCCACAGGTTTAAGATTTGTTTGCTAGAAATGCAAGCGAACAGTATTGCCAAGAATGCTTTCTAATACAAAAAAAAAAAATATCTGATGTGGACACCACATGACTTCCTTGTACGCGTATTAAACTATAGATATTTTTTTAATTGCACATATTTAACATTAAATCTTTTATTTTTTGTTCCAATCCATAGCAATCTTAATTTTTTTTTAAATCTAAAAATATATAATATTTAAATTTAGATATATCGTTTATGCAAAAAGCTAATTTAAAAATTCTTTATGTGCTAGACGCAGAATTTAATTCTCTAAAACTTTTATTTGCAGCATTTATTTCTAAAATTAAAATAATACCATTTTTTTCAAGGAAAACTTTTTACAGCTTCATGTAATGTGCCACTTCCGGTTAGTCTATTTTAACCAAAATTTATTATGTTATTTCCATTGATATAGTAGTCTTATATACCAAATTTGGAAAGTTTTAAATTATATTTGAATATAGTTTTTCATGAAAATCTATTATAGGCTTCAAGTAAAGTACCACTTCCGGTAGTTGTATAATGACCAAAAAGGGAGGTGCACAACTAGATGTTATAACAGTCCTAAATACCAAATTTTAACTTTCTATGGCTTACCGTTTTTGAGTTATGCGAGATACGTACGTACAGACGGCACGACGAAATTAGTCAAAATGGATTCAGGGAGGGCCAAAATACCTATTTCCGTTGAAATCTGAGAAACGCAAATTTTCGCGATTACAATACTTCCTTTACTTCGTACAAGGAAGTAAAAACTGGTAAATAATACAATTTTTGTATATGGAATTTTCTACCTTGCCTGGAATTTTAATTTAGATGAAGAATTTAAATCTCTACTTTTACTTGAAGCACTTATCTTTAAAATAATTTAGCTAACAATGGAATCGGAACGCGTTAGTTATTACTCTGTTGTAAGCAATTAGTGGAAGTTAGTCGTTTCATTTACAGAGATCACTAGCTGTCAAATAAAATGCAAATTTAAAATAGTAGATGGCTCAGTGGTATAGTCGGCCTGTGGATCTTGAGAACCCTGGTTCGATCCCCACAGCCGACAAACAATTTTCACCAATTTAAAAATTTACCCCTGTGGCTCCCTCCCCACTAATTTATTTGAGGCTGATAACCGCATTTCACGCGACAAAATATATCACTTACCGAGATCTGCTTAGGCAGAGTGCCACACCCAGTAATGGGTAAAAGGCGTGATGATATATTTATTTTATTTTTTATTTAAAAAAATCAAGTCAATGTCTAAAGATAAATTCCCAAAACAACAGCATAAATCAATCAAGAAAGGTTAGCGATTAAAAAAAGGTAGCAAACTTCAAAAACAAATAAAAAAAATTGGTGAAAAATGTGAGTAAAGTTATCGCAGAATGATACACGAATAGTCATGCATGCGATACGATAACAGAGATGCATGTCACGTAGAAACGAAAGGCCATTTTTTTTAACTTGTGACCACACAAAAATCTGGGTCACATAAGCTTTCAAATCACGATCCAATCATTAATAAAGCAATAAAATTTATTCGACAATACAGCTGCAATCGATCAGATTTGATAACCTTGCCCTATCCGAATTAATTTGAACTGCATTTTTCAAATTAGTTCCATGGAATTTCAATTAACTATAATTGTCGTAGTTGTAATTTTTAATTGACAAAATCTGAACTGAATTTGAACGGATTCAATCCAATTTGAAAATGATTTGCATCATATCACGGCGAGTTTACATTTTAATTTTACTACGAGGAAACGCAAACTAATTGCAAAATTTCACCCGAACACATTTTATAATAGATATTTCATAGATTTAGAAAAATTAATTTTCATAAGTATGAAATATATTGTACTTTTTTTAAGAGAAATACTGTAAATGCAAAATAACAAAATTAATTGTGTATAACAAACAAATTCAATGACGTAGTTGTCTTGATTCGAGACATGAATAAATACACCAGTACAGTTTTTTAAAAATGTGTTGATGTATACGTCACTACTGGTTATGATTTAAATTTAAATTATTTGTAATAAAAGCGAAAGAAGACATTATAAAAATATAACATATTACAAAGAACGACATATATTTAATTGTCATTTCTTGTTTCTTAAATGTTGAAGTAAACATCATCACATCAAAAATAAATTGTAGCGTTGAATGTAACCTATTTAAGTTCACGGCAAAACTTTTTCAGTAATAACCTGTTCCCAACCAATCAAACTACAAAACATTTAAAAGTATAACCAATAAGCAGAGTTTTATACTGATTATTTCTTTTATTACATTATAAGTCAATCAGAATTGTTCATTTGCACCAAGAAGACGATTTTACAACGATAATATTTTTTAAATCCCTGCACAATATCCCAGACAACTGTTTGTTGATATTGAAAATTTTGATATTTAAACAATAATTTAAAACGTGAATTAAGGAATAATCAACTCGAGTGATGAATTTATTTAGTAAAATTCCTCATAATTCTTGCGCAGAAACGGCAACTTGTGTCAAAAATAATACTTAAATCTCTCTAGCTACGCCGTAAGGATCTAATTATGTCATTTTTGACATTCGTCTGTCCGTTTTTGCGCAAAAACTATTTGAAATTTTACCGATAAATTCTTGGCTCTCGGTATGTTACCTATGATAAAATCTCCTCATCAAGTTAATATGTTTATATGCTGTCAATTAGACACAAAATTATTTTTTTCCACAACTAACGGCCTCGTACTTCAAACAACCGCTTCGTCAAGTAAAGCATCACTTTCCTGACTTATTATGTAATATACTATTTTTTCACTAATATCAATACGCGAAGTACGTGATTTTTTCATCATTTACATTACCTTGACAACGCGTATTTTGCGAATTATTTTGCATCCTAGTGCGCAAAATACTTATTTTCGTATTCTAGTGCGCAAAATGAGTATCTCGCGCACGCTCCCAAATTATATGTTGTCAGGTTTCATTAGTTACAACACATCAATAGTATCAAATTAATATTATTATTGATTGTTTGCCTTCAATTTACTTAAATAAATCAATAATTATTGTATTATTCTTTATTTACAATTGTAGAAAAAATGTTGTTTGTATTTCGTGGGCAAAATTCTAGTTTTTTGGCACATTCGAATGCCTTTATTGTCTCGACCTGCAGTCTCGACTAAAAGTAACATTCTCACGCGCAACAAAAAAAAACACTCATTTTGCGCACTTAATACAAAAATAACTATATTTTTATTTCATGCTTCTGTTTGAAAAAATTATTATTTTATTTATCACTCGAGCAAACTGGCGGTCTTGGAATTTTATCAAACAGTTTGTTCTCGTTAAAGAGATGTAGTAAAATTAAAAGTTATTCCTGTGACTAATCTTCAACTGCTTTTCTATCTATGGAGGTTACAATACGACAGCTGATAACCGCACTTTAAGTTTGGTATAGAAGAGAATGATTAAAAAGGTGTGATGATATAATTGTAAAGTGAATGACAGTTCATAACCAGTTCGTATTAATTATATTGAGTAATAAAAAGAAAGATAATAGTCAGCGAGAACAATTTTCACAAGAATAGAATGAATAAAACAAGTGGTGTTTTGTTATCAGCAATGTTTAGGTTCATTTAATCCGGGCGATCTCTGCACACAGCCAACCTGTTTAGCAGTCCATCACGATAAAAAGTCCGGCGTGCAGTTCGGGCCACTGCGATAAGATGGCGCGCAAGTCGCTTTGAGTCTCGGAGTTTTCTAAGCGGATGTAAAGGCGCATCGCGCACCCGACTTCCTGACAAATTACTCCCTGGTGTCCTGGCAATAGATATAAACTTTCCTTGAGATAAAATACGCTTTTAAATTAAAATTCTCCGGCACCAATTAAGCTAAATAATTAAGATTTAATGGACAAGCTTCTGACTATGGAATTGGGATTTCGGAGAAGAATCAAATCATTTTAAAATAAATTTGTGCAGTGTTCTACTTTTAGTCAGTTATGTTTTATGTGTTCATTCAATATTTATACCTCGGCGCCTTGCCCGAAATTAAACCAAAATGAGAAAGAAATGAATTAGAATAGAATTAATTTTTTGTTTTGCTCTTTGGACAAATAAATATATACCTATACTGTCACTCTTGCCTGAATATTTGGATTAACTTTTGCTATAAATAATATTATAAATATTCATTAAAGTGATGAATTGTGGTTTAGGAAGACTATGAAAATTAAAATGTTATTCTCTTGTTGAGAAGATTTGGACAACATAATGACGAATGAAAGTAGGTGTGAGAAATGGCATGGATGATTCAAGGAATAAATGGATAGACATGATTAAAGGTTTGTTGCCTGAACGGAAGATTCTGAATAGGAGGAATAATCGAGTTTATATTAAAAGAGTTATAAATGTAGATGAAGCGAAAGTGATGTGCCAGGAATATCTGGCGAAGATTAATAACAGAATAAATGTAATGAATGAAGCTACTATATTCGTAGTTTTTAACTCACTTTGTCTATGTGTTTGTCGAATGCAATAGGACAATTTCAAGCTGTTGACCCAATGTTATAATTTTTCTAACAAAATTATATAATAGTTATTTGTGTATTAAGAGCGTAAAGTGATTCTTTGTTACTCGAACACGGTAATTGCAGCGCGAGCCGAAGGCGAGGAACAAAGACACATGACGCTCGTAATACGCACATAATTTTTTCTACGATTGCATCTTCAAATTATTAAAAAACGTATACATACTGAAAATAAATTCGTTCTGACAACTGTCAATTTGACAAGTTTCTGTTTTGTTTGTATCCCTGGTAACTATTGAAGTAAGCGCGCATTTAATATCTTTTTCGTGCGTTGCCATTGGAAACGCGCGCATTTAAAGTCTTTTTCGCGCGTTGCCATTGGAAACGCGCAAAAAAGATATTTTTCGATTGTTCCACAAAAAACTTCCACTTTACAATGACAAATGAGAGCGTAATTGTCAACTTTTCATAGCAATCGTAGAAAAACTACATTTTTAAAATATAGAATATTAGAAAACGGTAGTAATTGGTTTGTATAGTTTGCTACTATTTTCATTTAATGTATAATTGAAGAAATAAAACCATAATAAACTATTTTAGGTTAAAGCAAAGACAAAAGTTTGAAGTTGGCAAACTTTTATGTAAAACATTTCAATGTTATGACAAACGACAAAAATAGTTACCTGCGAATCAGGCTTTAATGCTGAGTAGATATTTCAAGACGAGATGTTGCTAGAAATAACGGAAGAAAAAAGAATAGAAACAATAATAATGAGATTAAAATGGAGATGAATAAGGAAAAGTCTAGAATACATAACGAAAGAAGCCCTAGATTTCAACGTAGAAAGTCTACCAACTGAAACATGAAGAATAACTGCAAACAAAGACTTAAAAACAGTAAACACGACGTGGTACCACACAAAACAGCAAAACAGAGACAAATGTAAAGAATTAATAAGGTAAGGCATCGAAAAACAACCAACATAAGAATAACAAAGAATAAGAGAAAAAAAGCCTATAAAATGCTTGGTTTTATTCTAAGAACCAGACGAAATTTCAAATGTCCTAAGACTTTTAATTAAATATACTACACGTTTGTGCGATCTCAGTTGGAGTATGCTTCTGTATGTTGGTCACCGCATTACCAAATAAACATACATAGAATCGAGAGTATTCAACGTACATTTATTTTTGTACTCAAAAATACATTTCCTAATAACTCAACTAGACTTATATTGTTACAAAAAAGTCGAATTATTTTAGATATGTCATTTTTAAATAACATTATTAATAATCTTGTTGATAATCCATCTCTTTAAGAAAATTTATATTTAAAATACCCTCACATTCTACTAGGACATCTGAACTCTTTTCATTATCTAAGTATAGAACCAATGCGGCATTGAATTCTCCAATTTATCGATTATCTCTTACCTACAATAAAATATATCTGTGTCAAATTGTCTTAATATATTTTCTTCCAGTTTCTTTAAATTTAAAACACGTTAGAATTTATTATCTCTAGCTAAATGTCCGTCAGTACGGTAGTGTGGATAGCGATACGAAATTCGAATCCGAAGATCCCGAGTTCGAATCTCACTCAAGCTAAAAATTATATGAACTAGCACACTGCGGCTCGGTGAGTACGGGCCCTGTACTGTAATTGGGATTAAGTTCCTGTTGTACAGAGTAACATAAATAAATAAATAATGTAATAATATTATGTAGAAGTACCTAATATTTTTAAAATTAAGTTTAATTTGTTTGTATTTATATTCTATGTAATTGTTTAATTTTGCAAATAAAAATGTAAAGTAAACACTTGGCCAGTTTGTTAGAGATCTTATTCTCTGCTGGCACAGTTCTTCGTCACCAGCTTCTTCACATGAACTTTGTTCTAGGTGAAGAAGTGAGTTATACCATACTGATGAGCTCTAATAAGAGCGAAACGCGTCTATGGTTACTAACTGAACTGTGCTGGCCAGCCTCTGGCGATGCCCTCATAAGGTGACTTGGAGGCTGAATTTTGTGAAACATAGCCAAGTGTTTACTTTACATTTTTATTAGACCTTGTTTCACCAAGTGTTGGATGACAATTAATTTTGTCTTTGTTGTTGTTTAATTTTGCTTTAATATGTTTGTATATTATTATTTTTATACTTTGTGCTGTACTGTTATTGGGATTCGTCCTGTTGTACGGTCTTATATTATAAATAAATTAAAAAAAGTAAAGTGCGTAGACCTAACAAATGCTAAGAAACAACATGTTGCCCTTATACTCCAGCAGGAGCAAGAAGAGAAAGAAGAAGAAGAACTGGATTTGACTGCAGTCAACTACAGAAATACATGTAATAGTTTAATATATTTCTTCCTATTTTGAGGAATATTGCAAGTAAAATGTAAAAAGTGAAAAATAAACTTGATGAGACATCTCGTTGCGGTGACAGTAATTGGTTGAAATGACCATTAGCGTAATGAATAAAGTATGTAGATTTGTACATATTATTAAACAGGGTATATGTTTTGTCGAGTAGCTACGAGAATATAATTTACATTTTCGCAATAAATTGCAATTTGTCGGATTAGTGATGTTTTCAATAATTTACGATGGAATCGCTGATGTATCAAAGCTAACAGAGCTTGTTTGTAGTTCCCATATCGGAGTGTGCTGTGCAGAGTAATATGAACTGATTGGCTTAATAGCAAAAAAAATTATCTGCTCTCAAATCAGAACCGGAAAAAATTGTTGAGATAATCGCGGGATTATATCAGAGGAGTGATTAATCGGCTGTCGCGTTGACAAACATTTTTACTTTTTTTATCGCTCGGCAGTTGTTCTTAACTCTCTCGCTCTCTTGTTCCGCTCCATCTACTTTTTGTTTTCTTTTGTTTTCGTTTGTAATTGTTTTCAAACTATTGTACGAAGTCTAATCTGCCAACATTTACATTCGCTATTTTACAACTCTACCAGACAAGAATTCACAACATTTCAAGTATTTTTAAGAACTTCTTATAAGATTATCTAAATGGTTTAAATGTCTATCTAACCACTTTTTATTTTCTTTAGTTCCAAGCAAACATAGGAGATGCTTCCTTCCCATTTTATTATTTTCGATTCTGTGTAAATTTAGTAATTTTTGTTTGGAATAAACTATTATTATTATAAATGTTTCGAAATACAGGGAACCTACAGTTTAATAGTGGAGACCAACTCGTTAAAATGTAATAATTAGTATTACTTGTAGTTGATGATATTTAAACATGTGCTCGCTTTTGTAGCAAGCGTGCTACTATACAGTCACAACTAGTTATTTTACTGCTTACTGAACGAAAATAGCAGATTTTGATGATATATTATTACCATAAAATGAGTGTACTAACAGTTAATGTCTTAACGAGAAAAGTTATTGTTAATATATACTCAAATAAAACGAATAAATCTAGAGTCACAATTCATTTAGCTACAATGTTAGACTAGTAATATATAACTCCTACAAAGTTATTGTAGTTAAAATAAAAAGGGGCATAAAATGCTGGATAAAAAGAATTGAAGAATGCTGAATTGAAATGTTAAAAAGTGAAAAAGAAATAAAAGTAGAAAAGAATTCAGTTAATTCGGAATAAAAATTCTTGTCAGTTTATAAAGCGTAAAACTGTCGTAGCTGAATATTAATACGAAGAATAAAATCGTTTGTAGGTAATGTGATGAAATTTGGTAGGTGTTTTATTAAAAGATGAAAAGAGAAATATAACGAGGTGAGTTATTAGTGTCAAGCATAAAAAAATCATTTACGCGCGTCAAAAATGTAAGCAGTAATTCCTCATTAGATATCCTTCCGTCCACAAAGCCAGTTTCACACGATGGCATTAATAAAGCACTAGCTCTCGGAAACGGTCGATTGCCCGCGTCAGCTGTGAAGATTCATTGCGCTACAAAAAGCCGGCTTTTTGCTGGTTTTTAAGTTCGTAAAATGAATGGTTGGTAAAATTGTCCGTGTACAGGAAAATCAAATTACTTTTATTTTTAGGTTCACTACTGTTTTATTCTGCTGCAGGGTATAAAAACTCACACAATATATATAAACCATAAGCCAGTGCTTCTCAAAAGGTTACGAACACTATCATAAATCACTCAAATTATTGATCTGTTATTTCTTACAAAAAGAATCACAACAGAAAATGCTGCCGTATTTCTCGTTACAAGTGAGATTCCATCTGTAAAGTTAGTGTTTTAAACATGACACTTTGAACAATATTTAACTTGAAATAATTTAATAATCCATAATATATCGCAGGTAAAAAATGAGATATAATATTGTAGTTGATTAGAACTGAAAAAATTTGAGTTCGATGAAGCTAAATTTTAATAATGGTGTGCAGACGAATATATTTTTCTAATTTCTACATTGGAATAAGTGGATCACATCTTATTTTATTGTAAAAGTACATGAGTGATCTACATAGTTATTGCTCTATAATTCATCACTTAAATTCCACTTTGGAACTGTTATTAGTAAATTATAAACAAGAAATGTAAAATCATATGATTTATATTAACTTTAATGTTATAAAAATTGTGATTATTTTCAAATTTTGAATGTAGTTATTTATTTATTTGTAACTGTACACAACAGGAACTTAATCTCAATTATAGTACGAGGGGGAGGGTGGGAGCGCTACAACTTATAGTGAAATCTGAACAGTATGAACAAATTTGGACAAAACCGAGGTTTGAACACGAGACCATTTTGAACTGATTCGTTTCAAACGCTTTATTGCTGCTCCTTATTGTCCCAGTAGATCTTTTGAATAAAATTCAAAAGGTGCTGGGTTTAAATTCATGTATTACCTTTGAAATAAATTTAATTTCATCAATTGTTAACATACACTTATAAAACCACGCTATATTCTATTAAATGGGGTAGCACGAACCCCTAAAACATTCACAGATTATCTACAGTGGTATCGAGTCGGCCTGTGGATCTTGAGAACCCTGGTTCGATCCCCACAGCCAACAAACAATTTTCACCAATTTAAATCTACCCCTGTGGCTCCCCGTACACTAATATCTTTGTGGGTTGTGATTTGACGGCTGATAAACGCACTTCACGCGAAAAATATATATATCAGTTACCGAGATCTGCTTAGGCAGAGTAACTAGTTTTGAACCTGAAACTCAATTTCAGTTGAATATCGTAATTTCATCCCCCTAACCCATTTTTAACCCCTTAAAAGGTGCATATGATCAAGAAGACCTCGAAAATATATTTTGGAAATCTCAACAACCCCTGGGTAACCAATGTTGAACGCGTAATATTTTGGTATTATTTAATTTCATTTATGACGATTCTTGATTTTACCACCTTTCAGGGGTGGTTTGTACCCCTAAAAAGCAACTTCCGGAACAGCCACAGCCAGTAATGGGTAAAAGGCGTGATGATATATTTATTTATTTATTTAGATACATCAAAATAACAGTTCTCGCCCAACATTTTCATCCTGACACACGATACTCGCTCCAACCACATTAAACTAATTCCCGAATTCCTCCATCACGCAACATATTCTCAATCACATCCATCCATTCGTACCTATACACCTGTTTCATAAATCTTCTATAACACCGACTCGCCCTGCGCTAATCAAACAGTATGAACAAATTTTATCAGTATTTTTTTTATGCCTATGGCACACTGGTCGATGAGCGTCGATGTGCATCGATGAGCTCTTCGATGAAACAACAGAACGCACCCGTCATCGACGAAAATTAGAGGCTCCTCTATTTCCATCGAAGAGCTCATTGATCAAACGAACGTATCTCATTTAACTCGTATCTTTTGTGTCTCACTTCACGTTAGCATGTTTTTGAAATTTAGTTTTTCTTTCTCAACTTTAGAAGCTCTTATTGTTTGTTAATGAAGAGTGCGTTCTGTTGTTTCATCGAAGAGCTCATCGATGCTCATCGACGCTCATCGACCAGTGTGCCATAGGCATTAGAGAGTAAAATTCAAATGTCTAACAACAATTTAAGGTTAAAGTAGTTAGGCAAACGCTCTGCTAGAATCAAAGAATCACAGATATAATTCTCGGCGTTGTCTGAATTTGTCGAATATATTTAGTTTCGGTGTGCGAGTAAATGTGTAAATCTTTTGAGAAACTCTGATGAAATATAAACCGTATGTGATGGGTCGTTCGCATGCCGGCGTCGCTTAACCTCAGTAAAATCAATAAACGTTTTGCATTTTATTTTCGAGCGTTCAACGACGTTTCATGTAAGCGACTCATATTTACTGATTTCATACCCGCAGGCTCCATTCGTTCGTTCATAGTCGTACCGTATTGTGTACTTAACTAAGAACGGCTGCAAAATGGGATAATAAATCGCTAAATCGAACGCTGATGTTTTGTTACGGTTTTCTGTTTATGTTGTTAAAATTCAATTTGATTTCATGGGGAATAAATTGCTGATGTTGATGTATTGCTTGAAAGCAAAGTCATTATTTATACATTTATCTCATTTTTTGTTCACGTATACCTTTCTGTTTACTTATGTCGTGTATCGTTTTACCTTATTGCCTTGTAATAAAATATTCATTTTGTAAAATAATGATATAAAGTTTTATTATACTCGTATATCAAATAACTACTCACCATCATGAACCATGAAGTTGTAATTTAAAGTTAATATTTCCAGAGGTTTAATGAAGAAATTTCAAGTATTTTAATCTACACGATACAGTATAAATTTAATTTAATTTATAGTTGTATACGAGCCTTTAGCTAAATGCGTTCATTTAATATAACTGACATAATAAATTATACCTTCTTACTCAAGATAAATATATTGAATTAATGTCACAGATCTACAATTGCAGATTACAAGTCAAATGGAAACATAATTTGAAAGCTTGGGATATTAATAAATATATCATCACGCCTTTTATCCATTACTGGGTTTGACACTCTGCTGTAACAGATCTCGTAATAATATATAATCGCGGCCCACAAAGATGTTACTGAAGAGAGAACCAAAAAGGTAATTATTTGTTGGTAGTAGCAATCGAACCTGGCTTCTCAAATAGACAATCCGATGAGATACAACTGAGCTATCTACCCAAAACAATATATAAATGAAAGACACAGAATAAATAATCTACAGAGCAATAAACGGGAAGCAAAATCCAGAAAATAATATGTCATCCCGTCTTTTACCTATCACTGGGTGTGGCACTCCGCCGTAACAGATTTCGGTAAGTGATATATTTCTTCGTGTGAGATGCGGTTACCTGCCGTCAAAACACGGCCTTCAAAGATGTTAGTGGAAGTGAAGCCACAGAAGTAATATTTAATGTGGTTGAAAATTGTTTTTTCAGCAACAAAAATTGCGAATTAAAGTGTAATTTTCCCTGAATGTCACAAAATATCAAATTTAATCTTGATAAAATAATCCAGGTAAACGTTGGAAGCAGCTAAATGTTTAAAAATTTTGTTTCTATGAACTGTTATTTAAATTTAACGCATTTGTCATATTAAATTCATGGTTATTGCTATTATTTTACTAAAATTATGAAATTTATTTTTAATATTGCGGATAAACTAAAAACTTTATAAAACATGTAAACACAGTTTTCTATGCATCTTTTAATTCTAAACAACTTTGCTCACTATAATCCGTAAAAGGTACAGTCGAGCAGGAAATTGCTCGAATTCAAATCTGTAGATCCAAGTTCGAATCGCATTCAAGCTAAAAATTATATTAAAACAAACTACCACACTACGGCTCAGTCAGTGCGGATCCTGTACTGTAATTGGCATTAAATTCCTGTTGTACAGCGTAACATAAATAAACTAATTGTACATGTTAAATTTCTATATTCGCACCTATAAACCACCATCCTGTTTCTTAATATAAGATTTTCTTAAATTTGTTTATTTTGCAAATAAAGTTTGAATAAAAAACAATCATTATTCGTTCCATGTAATCGACGTTTTACTTCCTGTCGATTTACATACACTTAAAATACAACAATTTTCACCACACTAAAATTACCCCTTGTGGCTCTCCTTCTACTAACATCATAACGGAGAAAGGGGTGCGATTTGACGGCTGGTAACCGGACGTCACGCACATAAATATATCACTTACCGAAATCTGCTATAGCAGATATGATATATTTATGTATTTAACAAAGATTTGTAAAGTGTAGGATTATTTTTCAGAGTTGAAATATGTTTGAACTGCTGTTGATTTTGCAGTGGTGTGTTATTTTCAGTGTTATGTTGTCACCTTGACATGATTAGCTGACGCGTAAAAGGAGAATTTGATACTAGTTCGTTCGATCATGTGTTTAGTTGTTTACGTAATTTTATGGTTTCTGCACGGTGGATGGAATTACGGTTTCGTAACTGTAAGAAATTGTGAATATTTTCCAGCAAAACAAGTTGTTTAGTCAGTAAAAATGTTCGCAACAAATTTACTCTTTACTTTATAAATGTATTTGAATTTAAAACAGAGCTATAGATAATAATATAAATGATTATTTTATTGCTCCTGCTATCAAATGACACTACAATCTTGAAATATACATTAAGACGCGTTAAAAATAAATCTATACTATCGGTATATCATTCGAAGCTATAAAGACAGCATTACAAACGATTTAAAAAGCATAATACTTTATCAAACGATATACGATATACGATATCCTAGGATGACGAAAAAAGTTTACAAACTATAAAAATATCCTGTTGGTTCGACAACCTTCCCAAAACAGCGAATTTCACCGAGAGATGGCTCTCTTCTTCTCTCTCCTCGCAAGGGGAGAACATGAACATGAACATACTCTGGTGGTAAATGAAAATACTTGAAGGAGAAAATATTACTCGCGGGTGTTTTGAGATTACGAGACTTGTAAAAAGCGGAATGACAAGTAAAATAACTTGATAAATGAATGTTTTATGTGTGACGTGGGAAAACACAAGTTTCAAGTTACAAACTGGGATGTAAATTATCAATCGGTTTTGAATTTCCGCCCTTGGAAATGTCATATTTGAATAATCGTTATTTTGGGATTTCGACGGACAAATTTGAGTAACATATGTATATAAATAGTTATTTGTTTATTAAGAGCGTAAAGTGATTCTTTGTTACTCGAACACGGTAAATAGTGTAAGAGGAACAAAGACACTTTACGCTTGTGATACACACATAATTTTTTATACGATTGCATCTTAAATTATTAAAAAGGTGTACGTACTGAAAATAAATTCGTTCTGTCAACTGTCAATATGACAAGTTTCTGGTTTGTTTGTATCCCTGGTAACTATTGAAATAAGCGCGCATTTAATATCTTTTTTACGCGTTGCCAATGGAAACGCCAACATTTAACATCTTTTTCGCGCGTTGCCATTGGAGACGCGCAAAAAAACATTTTTCGAGTGTTTCACAGAAAACGTCAACTTTACGATGACAAATGAGAGCGTAATTGTCAACTTTTCATAGCAATCGTAGAAATACAATATTTTATCACGACCAGGAATCTTCTATGATACAAAATGCGAGACAAAAGTAAAATATTTTATCCCAAAGCAAATAAAGTGCACATTATTCCTCTAGGGAGTTTATATTATTTTGACAGTTCAACTATCAAATATATGTAACATACAATAGAGTACAATGAAACAAATAAAAAGTTAAGAACTGCTGCAGAAGCTGCATCAACAATTTCTTGGAATATTTCCTAGACTTCATAGCTGCATTCTCGGTATTCTAATTTAGAAATATAATGTAATTGACATAAACAAGCTTGTTTATTTACATACATTTTCGCTGTTGTCAAACAATTTAATTTTTATGTCAAAGACTACTAATAATTTTAAAATTAATAAATATCATAAATAAATTCTATTTTAAAATTATATTTTCGTTTTTAATCTTACTTGTTGTGAACAATAGTTATTTGTGTATTAAGAGCGTAAAGTGATTCTTTGTTACTCGAGCACGGTAATTGCAACGCGAGCCGAAGGCGAGAGCTGCAATAATGCAAGAGGAACAAAGACACTTTACGCTCGTGATACACACATCATTTTTTCTACAATTGCATCTTAAAATTATTAAAAAACGTATACGTACTGAAAATTAATTCGTTCTGTCAACTATCATTATGACAAGTTTCTATTTTGTCTGTATCCCTGCTAACTATTGAAGTAACCGCGCATCTAATATCTTTTTTGCGCGTTGCCAATGGAAACCCGCGCATTTAACATCTTTTTCGCACGTTGCCACTAGAGACGCGCAAAAAAGATATTTTTCAATTGTTCCACAGAAAACGACAACTTTACGATGACAAATGAGAGCGTAATTATCAACTTTTCATCTTAGAATATATATATATATATATATATATATATATATATATATATATATATATACCTCGGTAGAAAATGCTATTTTCCCCTAGATGTTTTGATGTCTCGTGAAAAATCAAGCATTTTCTTCCGTGGATGTATAATATACTATTTCCATGATCAGTAAAAAACAAGCATTTTGAACGTTATTTAGCAACAAAAGTAAACAATTGTAGACCACAAATAACCTCTTAGATTTTTTACATTTTTTGTTGTTTCCCTAATTACCTACATTCAAAATTTTTATTAGTTACAATCAGAAATAGATGTGCTATGAAACAAAAATATTGTCAAGAGAGTAAAGCAGCCATTTTGTTAAACTGTCACAACACACAATCTAGTGTTAAGTGATGCAACTTGCAATAAGTGTTGAAAGAAAGATTGAAATAATTATCATGTGTTACTATTACTTTCCTTAAATGAAAGTTAAGAAATGGAGACATTACTTTCGGATCCACTCAAGTAAGAATATGAAAATGATCTGGTCTACGTCTGTAGAAATAATGATGAAATATGTTTGTTTGAGAAGCGCTGTTGAAAGTTGTTGAAAGTTTTTATGAGTTGAAGTTGACGATATCAGAAGTTGTTCACATGAAAACATTGTTTCCTGTGTAATCAGATATCATTAATAGCAAATCTGTGTAGCTTTGATCAGACTGTATTTACGATGCAATTATTAAATCAACTCTGCTATCTTCAGTGCAGTAATGGATTTTTCCCCCTTGACAAATTAAAAACTCGCAATTCATTTTAATGTATACTAATTGCAGAATTCCTTAAACTCGTTCGAACGAAAGTTCTTCAATTTCACGACAAGTTGTAATGCGATTAGAGTTTAAAATTTTCCTCGTTAGACGTCGCGCACAGCCAGTTGTTTCACGCATGCGCACGTGCACCCAACGACAGTCTTTTGTTCTGCTTCGCGCAATATTGAGCTCACGATGCGATATTGTTTGCGGTCGCCACACAAACTGAATAAGGCTGTTTATAAAGGATCCGAGATACCTCTGCTTCTGCTTCATAATTGAATATTAATTATCATTCTAAAGACGATGTTTTCACGCAGCGCTCATGGAGTAAGCAAGCGTTTGATAAGACACCGACCGAGGAGTTCATTTCGCAATTTTCAAGATTAATGTTTTGGACAAGACTTCCACCCCATGCTTTCAAGACAAATTGCGTTCTTCCGACGATCTAGCTAGTCATCTTGCATTATGCCTTCATTGATTTTATTGATATTGCTTTTAAACTCAAATTCCAAAGACAGTTACGACTCAGAAGCTATTTGACGAGTAAATTATGACAACAACCACCTTACTGCTTATTGAAACGAACATTTCGTGAATTGTTATGTATCTTTGTAATTCGGGTAGTTATTTCAAAACAGGTTTAGTTAATGCAGCACTTTGGATTATACAAAAAAAATAAACAAAAGAGAGAAGTCATCAAAATTTGTAACTAAAATAATGACGTCAAAAACAGCTGCATTTATAGGATATACAAAAAATTAAATGCAATGACTGTTGCATAAAAGTATAATAAATTTCCTAACATTTTAAATGGTTTAGGCATTATTTATCAAATATATAACACACAAATCACAACAAAATTGACAGTCGGATACAAATGTAGACTTTTCAAAGGCAGTAGGTACCAACGCCTGGTAAAGAAATGAACTTCAATTCTTTTAAATAAATTAAAATTTCTTTTAATGGGGTAGGTGCCTCAGTGGTATCGAGTCGGCCTGTGGATCTTGAAAACCCTGGTTCGATCCCCACAGCCGACAAACAATTTTCACCAATTTAAATCTACCCCTATGGCTCCTCCTCCACTAATACCTTTAAGGGCCGTGATTTGACGGCTGGTAACCGCACTTCACGCGAAAAAATATATCACTTACCGAGATCTGCTTAGGCAGAGTGCCACACCCAGTGATGGGTAAAAGGCGTAACATATTTAGTGTCTGTAATATATAATGAAGTGCGGTTACTAGCCGTCAAATCACGGCCCTTAAAGATGTTAGTAGAGGGGAGCCACAGGGGTAGAATGAAATTGTTGAAAATTGTTTGTCGACAGTGAAGATCGAACCAGGGTTCTCAAGATCCACAGGCCGACTCGATACCACTGAGCCACCTAGCTCTTCATAGTTAAATATCCTAACAACAAAGTATATACCCGGAATATAAAAATAATAATTAAGAGTGTTTTCATTCACTAATTACACAAATAATGTAGCATTCGACTACGAAAACCGGCAGTACGGCAGTGTAAAAACTGCGGCTCGGTGTGTCCGGTAGGCCCAGGCCCAATTTGGGCTGTAGCGCCATCAGAAGAAGAAGAAGAAGAAGAATTACACAAATAATAATGATTTCCGAGCACACAGTAGCATGACACATTCCCCAGTTTAAAAGGTCAAGTTCAGTAGCTTACATCCACCCACAAGTCAAGCAACCTAACACCACAACTACACCATCTTTCGATTGATTCGATTGTCTTCCTCGGATTCCGTGTAACCTCGTCTCGTGACATCGATGAGACCAGAGATAACAGATCATGTGATGTCGATGTAGGTTGGTTGAGAACGAAGCAGACATTCACTCCCGACTTGGCGCTCTCCGGGGATTCAAGTTCGCGCTTCGGTTTGACTTGAAAGTTTGTAACCGAGAAGAACAGGTAGATTGTTTACTGTCATATCGTCTGTTCGGAGGTTGATCGTGAACTTTTAACAACCTACGAGGATTTTTTTCTTGAGAGTTTGCTGGATATTGGATTGGATAGATGGTAGATTTGTTGTAAGAGGTTTATGTTTTATTTAGGAATGAGTCCCCAAGTTTCATTAATGGAATTAAACTCAATTATGGTACACTAGATCTAGTAGTTTATACCGGTATTCGAAACAAATATATAATAAATAAATAAATATATCATCATGCCTTTTACCCATTACTGGGTGTGGCACTCTGCCGGAGCATATCTCGGTAAGTGATATATTTTTACACGTGAAGTGCGGTTACCAGCCATCAAATCACGGCCCCCAAAGTTGTTAGTAGAGGGGGAGCGACAGGAGTTGATATTAAATTGGTGAAAGCCAGTTTGTCGGTTGCGGGAATCGAAGTCGGGTCCTCAAGAACCGCAAGCCGACTGCATACCCACTAGACCACCAACTTCATTATATGGATTATTCGAAACAACTGCGTGCAATTATTTTGATCTATAAAAATTAAATTATCAAACTTTTAAATACGCATTTAAGTTTAAATTTTGACAGCAATATACATTTTCTATAAGTGATTCGTTATTGTCTTTGTGATTGACAATACCGGCGCTATAACTATCAACAAAATATTAAATGTCAAAATTGTACAATAGTTTTTTGTTTATCTAGGCCGCAAAATGATTGATTAAATTTCGCGGCCGAGGTGCACATAAATTTTTTCACGAAACTTCATAATGTTCATTAAAAAAAACTTCAAAATGTATTACAAATTTAATTTAGAAATGATGGTTATTATAAGTATGAATGTGTAACCAAGGTAACATTTTCAGAAGAACAAAAAACAATTTGTTTGTTTATCGCCGGCATTTTGTAATCGTGTTTTTGAACAGCCCGCCAAAGTCGTTGATAGCTCAGTAATGAACTATAAGTCGTGTTCTTTTTACGTAATATATCTCACTTCGTCTCAGTAAAGTTGTCCGTTCTATTTGTCTGAACTGAGGTGAGATGAACTAAGATGAATTTCTCCCCCTTGCCAATGTTGAGCTACTTAGCGGGGTAGTACTTGTTGAGATTCTCACCTCAGTTCATGAGTGAAGGTTATTCTTTTGAAGTGTTTGACACATTTCAAAATGAATACTGTTAATGTTAATAAAAGTGTGAAATATTTACAAAACGAATTTATAAGATTATAATACCAACAATTTATTATGAATTATTATACTTAGAACAGAACTATAACTAGGTTTTGAATTTATCATTTAGCACTAAAATTTGACGTTTGACAGAAACAGGTAACAGAGAAAGATATATGTATAGTGATCTTTGTATTCTATTTACAAATCAATTATCTCAGCTCGCTTCACTTTAATATCATCTCATTTTAATAACTAGTGAGGTGAGTTGTTGGCAAAAAGAATGCAATTATTGTTGGGCTGTTTACAAAAAGTTGAATTTCGTAGGCTGAACTATATGCACGTAAATATCAATATGTAAATATTAAGTAGTACTTTCTTCCGTTGTATATGAATCTTGAAATGCTTATAAATGGTCCATGTTTTGCAATATTTTCCAAATTTAAGACTTGTCAAATTATTGCAGAAATGTACACCATCATTCTTCCCTTTCAAAGAATACTATAAGCTGGACTAAAATTGAACGACTTGATAGCACAAGATACTAAACCTATCATGTAATAAGTCTATATAGTTTTAATTGTCTAGCTCTCGCTTTTTAGTCAACAATTATCCGCTTAAATCAGTGGGTTTAAAATAACAAAGCCTCGTAATATTGCTACTGTTATTACGCGGGTATGTTGCAAAAAAAGAATGAAACTCACGTGTTGCGTAGGTGGGTGCGCCGAAATGTGGTGGCTGGTGATCGAAAGGTTGCGCTGGGATTCTTTCTCGGTTTTGAGTTTTTCTTCCACCACGCTGGAAGTTAGTCGACGAATGCCTGCCTTGCTCGCGAGTTTTATTACAGCCTGAAATGAAAGAGAAATTAATAGAATACATCGACATTATAGTTATTTGTGTATTAAGAGCGTAAAGTGATTCTTTGTTACTCGAGCACGGTAATTGCAGCGCGAGGCGCAATAGTGTAAGAGGAACAAAGACATACACACATATTTTTTTCTAGATTGCATCTTAAATGATTCAAAAACATATACGTACTGAAAATAAATTCATTCTGTCAACTGGCAATATGACAAGTTTCTGTTTTGTTTGTATCCCTGGTAACTATAGAAATAAGAGCGCATTTAATATCTTTTACGCACGTTGCCATTGGAAACGCGCGCATTTAACGTCTTTTCGCGCGTTGCCATTAGAGACGCGCAAAAAAGATATTTTTCGATTGTTCCACAGAAAATGTCACCTTTACGATGACAAATAAGAGCGTAATTGTCAACTTTTCATAGCAATCGTAGAAAATAGTTATTTACGTATCAAGTGCAGAAAGATGGGTTTTTTGAATGAGTGGTCCGTGACCGCGAGTTCAAAAAACCCCTTTCTGCACGAGTTGCGTACACTATTTTTTCTACAATCATAAACCAAATTTTGATAAAAATAAAAAAAACAAATTTCAGTAATTGTAACATCTCTGAAATTTTTTATTAATTTAGAAACTTGAGAAAGATACCTGGTTTAATGTATCCATGACAACTGACAATGACAAACAAACTCAAGAAAGTATACTGTATAAAGTTTATTTATATTAAATTACTTTCCTGCACTAGTGCAGAAATAATTCACATTTTTTGCACTAGTGCAAAAATCTGCTACTTTCATAATAAAAATAAGTTCAAAAACGCCTACTCATTTTATTGGTTGTAGAAAAAATATATTTACGTTTGACATATGATACATGGAACGGCCATAATAACCGTAGCGTACATAGATATTTACTTGTCTATTGCGATACATAACAGGAAATTAATTTCAATTACAGTACAGAGGACCTACAGCTTACAATGAAATTAGAACCAGATAAACACAGTTGTTGAAGTCGCCAAGTTTGTCGACTTACAAAGCTGATATAAGTTTATAGGCGTAAAATCGTGTAGGTACAATTGTTTGTAAGAGGGAATGTAATACAATGAGCGATAACGTTTTATGAAATAATAATACTAGTAGAATAATGAATAGCGTTTATTTTTGTGATAAATTTGCAAACATAAAATTTTATTATTCAGTAAAAATAATTCGCATATTCAGGTATTAATTAAAATAATTGTTTGCAATGTTTATAGCGAAAAT
Source organism: Pterostichus niger (assembly GCA_947425015.1). Lineage (NCBI taxonomy): Eukaryota > Metazoa > Arthropoda > Insecta > Coleoptera > Carabidae > Pterostichus > Pterostichus niger. The sequence goes on along the minus strand of OX380342.1, from coordinate 8,471,764 downwards.
ATAAATATACGAAATTCGTATATTCGTATTACGAATGCATTTGACTATTTTATTAATTAAATTATAAAATGCTCGTATTCATTTATTCAGTAGTTTAATAACATATTTTTATTAATTTTGTAATTTCAATTTGATAACGTAATAAACATTTATATAGAGAGAATTAAATTAATTATAAATATATAGCTATCATATTTCACCAAGCCATTATTATATAATTTATTGAAATGTGCAATAAATACATAGTATCAAAGTTATCATTAATAATTATTGACTGAATAAATTATAGGAATGTAAGTAGCAATTTAATGTAATTACCAGTATAATGTCATAAGACAAGTTGAAATATTTTTATTAATTATTTTAAAACAGTATTTAAAATGATCTAAAAAAAATGACAGTTTAAATATGTAACGGTACAATTGAACCGGAATAAAAACTCGCTTTTTCAATGCGTAAAAAATTGATTCAAATAGTTGTTCGTCATTTCCGTACCGTAATGGCACCTTGATACTTAATTTACTGGGAATTGGACTAGTTGTTCAATTGTTATTTTGCTACTGTAAAATTATTTATGTGGTTGTAAATCGAGCATTTAATTTTGAAGTGACTGTACCTGAGTTATACAAGCATTAAGTGAAATATTTAGTATCGAATATTTTCGCTTGTTAAACATTTTTGAATTATTTAAAACCGGTGTCACATGAGCAATGTTTACTTCAATTTTGTACGACAAATTAGGTATGATGACGTCACATATTTCAATTTGATGTATGATGGAAACTACATATGTCAATCAGATGATGGATCTTTTCGCTCGAATTTTATTTCACCCAATTTAATATGTATGATATTTGTTAAAATATGTAGATACGTTTAATTTATTTTGTGAAATTTGTTAAAAACATTTAAGAGCTGATGATTCCTCCACATTCAAATGAGGCTGGTTATAAAATTACCCAAATGTTAACAATGAACATGATTATTTAATGTTCAATTTCCCGGAAGCTTCATTTCATAAGCTAGGTTATATTACAGTTAAAATGAGCTTACAATTTTATTTTTTCAACATTACTTGTGAAAATTACATTCCCCTCACTCATTAAGTTGTGATAGTAAACGTTTCCTTCACTATTGAGGAAAGTAAATAACTTTCCTCACTAGTGAGAGAAACTAAATTGAGTGAGGGAAATGTCATTTGACATGGTGACTAAGGAAACGTGATGTGCATTTTCAAATATAATTCCTTTAATTTATATAAAATAATTATTAATTTTTTTGTATCGCAAACGTAAAAATGTAACTTGCAAGTTTAATATTGAAATAAATAAATAGTATGTAACACACGTGGGAAAAGACCATTGCAAAACTCGTACTCATTTTCAAATTAAATCCTTTCCTCACTAGTATTACAATGTACTACTACATCAATTAAAATTTTAATATATTTTTTTTATTATATGCCGAATATATCCTATGAAAATTGGCCGTCACGGGCGGGACCCGAACCCACGACCTTACGGTCTTGAGTCGGGCTTCAACCCGCACGGCCATAATTATTTTTAATCGTGATGATCAGAGTTTTATCTTGTGCACTAAATCTGTCAAAATAATAAAGTTAAATCAAAATGTATGACAATAAGAAACGTTACTATTTCGAGTGTTTCATCAAATTGTATTTTTGTGTTCGTTATCGTTATCCAATTATTATTGACTGAAAAATGCCTCAAATGAAAATTATAGATAAATGAGTTTTCTGTAACTGTTTTATAAGGCATTTTAAACTAAAATAATTTAGAAACGAAAAATATCTTTCCCAATATTTCGCTCATTTGCGACAAGATATCACAACTCAAAATTTGGTTTATAAAAAATAAAAGACCGACACGAACTGACATAATTATAAACTTGTATACGTAGATTATTTCACAAGTCACACACAAATCCAATCTTTGTACAAATAGAGGCATAAATAAAAAATACCGTATGTTAAAATAAATAAATAAATAAATATATCATCACGCCTTTTGCCCATCACTGGGTGTGGCACGCTGCCTAAGCAGATCTCGGTAAGTGATATATTTCTTCGCGTGACGTGCGGTTACCAGCCGTCAAATATTTTATTCTTTTATTCTTAACCTGGCATATTACTTTCATGTTTCGTACATTCCTAATTATTTTCATAAAAGCTGGTTTATACAGGGTGAGTCTGGGAAGACGCCCCCCCCCTTTAACTTTTTTATTATGAGTAATAGAAAAAAATGGTTCATATGAAAGTTTTATTATTTTAAATATACTATTTGATGGCAGATGTAGATATTTTTTATAAAGTCAGGTTTACAAGATACGACTATCAACTTTTATTTTTTAAATAGCAACCTATAATTATTTTACTAAAATAAAAACCGCCATTTTTTTCTCTTTTCAACGGTGTATTAGTTTTTATTAATGTATCTGAAAAAATTCGAGAAAAATAAGAAAATTGAGAAATAATAGAAATAATTTTTATACAAATATTATAGGTGGCTATGTGAAAATAAACAAAATGTAACAGTGTTAAATTAATGTCAAAAAAGTATACATTTGCTGGTTACTTTATTTAACTTATTTTGCAAACAATAAAAAAAACGTTTTCAAATGTTTACGAAAGAAGAATTAATAGATATGATTCTAATAATTTATTTTCACATAGCCACCTATAATATTTGTATAAAAATTATTTCTAGTATTTCTCAATTTTCTTATTTTTCTCGAATTTTTTCAGATACATTAATAAAAACTAATACACCGTTGAAAAGAGAAAAAAATGGCGGTTTTTATTTTAGTAAAATAATTATAAGTTGCTATTTAAAAAATAAAAGTTGATAGTCGTATCTTGTAAACCTGACTTTATAAAAAATATCTACATCTGCCATCAAATAGTATATTTAAAATAATAAAACTTTCATATGAACCATTTTTTTCTATTACTCATAATAAAAAAGTTAAAGGGGGGGGCGTCTTCCCAGACTCACCCTGTATACTTAAAAAAAACATACAGTAGTTCATGGATAATTAATGTACTGTTTTCCTTTAATTACAATTGCAAATATAGTGTGGCATTTTAAAAATATGTCTATGTAACATAATATTTCCGAAACTACTACGCAAATACTAAATAAACAGTAATAAAAATAACAGAGCAATATGTAAATCACCGTCCAATAACAATACCCAATAAAACCCGACAAAAATCATAACATACGCTCAGTTTCCCATTAAACGAACGCACCGAAATCGCAAAAAAACACTCAAATCCAAAAACAATATTCCATGTTCCAATAAAACATAAATAAACAAACAAATATTTATTCGCAATCCGGCAAAAAATCTGACGTGATATCCTCTCGCCGCAAAAATTCCAAATTATCGCTTTATTCATCAACAGCGTCCAACACATCGATTCCATTTGTCACGGGCTGCGCGACGAGCGTCGAGCGACGTGGCGACCTACATCCACACACGCCACACGCATACACACGCACTCGCACGCATTACGGGGTTGTCATCACACGAATCATATCCGATAACATGATAGTGTAAACAGGGCTGTATGTGCCGGACGAACGATTTATTTAGTAAAGTAAACGCTTGACCGATGTCAATAAAAAACATAAAAATAGAAAAACAACACAGATAATATTGATGATTGGATAAATATTTTTAAATGAAACACGCAGATTTTTACGCATTATAAATATTTGTGCATTTGGGATTTAAATGTTAAATATATCGATGTTATCTTTTGATCGCTGTTTATTATTACACATAAATATTAAATACGTATTTAACAATAACTTTTGTGATCAAGCTTTTCTAAATTATTTTAATGCTAAATACGAAATAAAGGAAGTATTGTAATCGTGAAAATTTTCGGTTGTCAGATTTCAGCGGAAATACGCGTTTTGACAATCCCTGAATCCATTTTGACTAATTTCGTCGTGACGTCTGTACGTACGTATGCACGTACGTATGTATCTGCATAACTCAAAAACGGTAAGCCGTAGAAGGTTGAAATTTTGTATTTAGGACTGTTATAACATCTAGTTGTACACCTCCCTTTTTGGTTATTATATAACTTCCGGAAGTAATACTTTACTTGAAGCCTATAATAGATTTTAATGAAAAACTATATTCAAATATAATCCAAAACTTTTCAAATTTGGTATATAAGACTACTATATCAATGGAAATAGCATAATAGATTTTGGTTAAAATAGACTAACCGGAAGTGGCACATTACATGAAGCTGCTAACAGTTTTCCTTGAAAAAAATGGTATTATTTTGATTTTAGAAATAAATGCTGCAAATAAAAGTTTTAGAGTATTAAATTCTGCGTCTAGCACATTAAGAATTTTTAAATTTTATTTTTTTTAAATTAAGTTTGCTATGGATTAGAACAAAAATAAAAAATAAAAGATTTAATGTCAAATATGTGCAATTAAAACAGATCTATAGTTTAATACGCGTACAAGGAAGTCATATGGTGTCCACATCAGATTTTTATTGTATTATTTGAAGTAACTTCTTTCAAATAATTTGGATATAATAATACTGATACTATAGCGTTAACAGTGATATTTAATGGAATTAAACCCTGAACCTCAAAGGCCTTAAGCCATCGCTTTAAGTTGAATTATGCGTCTAATTGGGTTTCAACAAGATATTATTGTTATTCCTCCTCCACTAACATCTTTGGAAGCTGTGATTAGACGGCTGGTAACCGCATTTCACACACAAAATATATCATATACCTACAAACACGTATTTGTAAGTTAAAGGTTGAAAATATTGAAATAAATCTGAATACATTTTTATGTCGAAATAATAATGGAATATTTTATTTTTCAAACACGGTTGAAAGAAACGTAATGAAAAATCAGTATATTTATAAATACAGTAATGTATATCTCAATATATGTCAGTGTCATGAGTCGGTCTGTGGATTTGAGAACCTGGGTTCGATTCTCACAGCCGACAAACAATTTTCATCACATTAAAACTACTACTTTGGCTCATCTTCCACTAACATCTTTGGTGGACGTGATTTAACGGCTGGTAACAGTATTTCACGTGATGAAAAATATCACCTACCGAGATCTGCTACAGCAGAGTGCTACAGGCAGAGGCGTCGTGATATATCCATGTTTATATTATTATTTTTATCCCATTTTAATTCACATTAATGCATGAATGGAAAGCTTACGGCTCGTGTTGCAAACCCATGTGTGTAATGAAGACATTTTAATATGAGTTGTATACACAAGTTTTTTCTATAATCGAATTTTAAGTAATTATATTTCAAACGTTAAAAACATTTATTTTATAGGTTATATAGTCAAGATTGTTTGTAGATAATTAATTTTCGCAATGAAAATGAGTAAATAATGATTTACTTTTTGCACGATAGTAGAAAAATATTAGAAATGTGTGTTTATCATATTTTATTTATTTAAAAATTATTTAAATAAAAATGTAAATATATGTCGTGAATATATTGAGGACACTGTTTAAAAACTTCACTGAAGGTAAGGGTGGTGTTGTAAGGGTAGGAAAACATTCAAACAACTCCAATCTTTTGTTTTACAAAACACCAGCAGAAAAAAGCCGTTCAGGTCTCCATCATTGATCTAGGCGGAAGTGTGACGTCACGAACAATGCGCTGCCGTCTTGGGGGCTCGCCAGCGCACCCCCGGCACCCCCTGACAGGCCACACCATCACCACACCGCCCGGGGCGATAACACAACATAATATGATTTCAGTAGAGATTCTTGCATTAGCGTACAATGAAGCATCCTTGTTGGTAATAAAATTTTCGTAGTATAAGGAAATTGAATTTAAAATCGTATGTAGTAAGGGCAGTGGCATCAGCAAGAAAATTAGTTAAAGAAGGCATGACATTTTTTATAGGTGATGATGATGAGACGGCGAAATTTAACAAAAAAAAAAACGAATATAAAGCCTTGACTCTACGAAAAGTGTTTTCTGTTTGTAAAAAGTACAAGCGAAGCGAGCATTGCCACGAATGCGTTGTGATATAAAAATAACTGCTACACAATATATTTTTTCTACAATTGCTATGAAAATATGACAATTACGCTCTCATTTGTCCTCGTAAAGTTGATGTTTACTGCGGAGTATCGAAAAGTAACTTTAAAAAGGTAATAAATGCGCGCTTACTTCAATAGTTACCGTGCATACAAACAAAACAAAAACCTGTCAAATTAACAGAACGAAATTATTTTCACTACGTATACGTTTTTTAATATTTAAGATGAAAACGTGGAAAAAAATATGTTTGTATCACGAGCGTAAACTATCTTTGTTCCTCTTAGACTATTGCAGTTACCGTGTTCAAGTAACAAAGAATCACTTTACGCTCTTAATACACAATAGTTATTTACACTAATGCAGCTCTCACCTTCGGCTCGCGCTGCAATTACCGTGTTCGAGTAACAAAGAAACTTTACGCTCGTGATACACACATAATTTTGTCTACGATTGCATCTTAAAATTATTAAAAAACGTATACGTGCTGAAAATAAATTCGTTCTGTTAACTGTCAATATGACAAGTTCCTGTTTTGTTTGTATCCTTGGTAACTATTGAAATAAGCGCGCATTTAATATCTTTTTCGCGCGTTGCCATTGGAGACGCGCAAAAAAGGTATTTTCGATTGTTCCACAGAAAACGACAACTTTACGATGACAAATGAGAGCGTAATTGTCAACTTTTCATAGTAATCGTAGAAAAATAACTATTTTCGCATTTTGGATTTCATACATAACATCGCCTAACATAACTATTCTGGCACACCACTTTTCGTTCAATCATATTCATAATTACTAAAACTATCTCAACTAACTCTCACTCATTCTCCTAAAAACATTCATCTAATTGTGATACTAATCATAACCAACAATATTCTGAATAAGAAGAAAAACAAGAAATGTTGAATAACTTATAAGCTAAATTGTATTCTCAAAAGAATTTTAATTTATTCTTAATTTTGGATACGTCAAATGAAACTAAACCATATTTTCAAAAACGTTTAATCTTCTTACCATTTGGTTTTTGAAAACGGACTAAAATAAGATTGTCTAAAATGATTTGAGAATTGGACTGTACAATTTAATTTAACATTTTTCTTTGAAATAATTTAATAGGTAACGATAAAGTTTATGTCTCAGCCTGTATATATTTAATTCTATTGTTTAATAAATGTGTAAGTGTACGTTGTTAAAAAAAGTTTGTGGAACACTGATCTAGACAGAGAGAGAGCATAATGATGAAGAAAGCTGGCTTACGTCTGCATTACGTTCTTACGCTGTTATGCTTTATGCTACGTTATGGTCGGCTGTCTGAGCTGAGAGCGTGCGACGTTTATGATTATTAATAATGTATTTTGCATATTTTTATTTGGCGACGGTTCGCTAAAGCGCTCGTGAAATTGTTTGATAAAGTACCTGTAAAGTTGTTTGTTTACTACTCTGTTCCAATGCAAAAAGAGAGTAAAATTTTATCGTCGGAAGGATCAGTTTTCCAGCGCTAGATTGATTACTAATTAGTTTTAGTTTATGAGTCCTTATTAAGTTAGTGAAAGAGATTTTTATCTGTAAAATATTACCTCGAACTTTACATAAATTTGCTGATAACTCAATCAACAATGTGACCTCAAAATGCGATATAAAATTAGCACTTTAATTGGTTTTCGAAATTTATGCTTCTTGACTTGCTAGACTTTGATACTAATTGAATATAAATGTTAACAATTTTACATTTTCAAGTACTTGACTGAAAATGCAAGATTAAAACGAAATCAATATCAATATTTAAGTAAAACACAAACGGTGTGGCACATAGCCACCTCCAATTACTTTTTACCATAAAAATGCGTTCTGTACTAGGTCAGCCATGGTTAGGGGTGTGTTTTTACTTCCTTGTACGAAGTAAAGGAAGTATTGTAATCGCGAAAATTTTCGGTTCTCAGATTTCAACGGAAATAGGTATTTTGGCCTTCCCTGAATCCATTTTGACTAATTTCGTCATGCCGTCTGTACGTACGTACGTACGTACGTATGTATCTCGCATAACTCAAAAACGGTAAGCCGTAGAAAATTGTAACTTTATATTTCGGACTGTTATAACATCTAGTTGTGCACCTCCCTTTTTGGTCATTATACAACTACCGGAAGTGATACTATACTTGAAGCCTATAATAGATTTTCATGAAAAACTATATTCAAATATAATTAAAATTTTTCCAAATTTGGTATCAATGGAAATAACATAATAGATTTTGGTTAAAATAGACTAACCGGAAGTGGCACATTACATGAAGCTGTTAACAGTTTTCCATGAAAAAAATGGTATTATTTTAATTTTAGAAATAAATGCAGCAAATAAAAGTTTTAGAAAATTAAATTCTGCGTCTAGCACATTAAGAATTTTTAAATTAGCTTTTTGCATAAACGAAATATCTAAATTTAAATATTATATATTTTTTGATTTAAAAAAAAAATAAGTTTGCTATGGATTAGAACAAAAAATAAAAGATTTAATGTCAAATATGTGCAATTAAACAAATATCTATAGTTTAATACGCGTACAAGGCAGTCATGTGGTGTCCACATCAGATTTTTTTTTAGTTCAACCAGCTCCAAAACTCCTAACCACGCCTGACTTGCTACACCAATACCAATACAAATATCTCATGCAACTTGTAGCTAGTAGCATTAATATCATTCAATTATTTATTTATTAAATTTATTAACACATGGTAATTAATTCTATTTAAAGTACAGGAACTCGGCGTAAAATTTTCCGTGGAATTTTAATCTCTTAATGTACTTGTATTTATGGTTACAAGTTGAATTTTAATCAAATAACTCTTTAATTTTGGGAGTAAATTTTGGCCTACGTTAGCAATTTAAATTTTGGCCTACGTTAGCAATTTTATAAGTACAACAATAAAATAAATAAATATTAAAATAAACACTTTTCTAAGTCTCACCTGAATTTCTTGTGAGACTTAGACAAGTGTTTATTTAAATATTTTATTAAACCTAGTTTCACCAAGTGAATGGACAATTAATTTTGTCTTTGTTTTATTTTTTAATAAAATAAATATATCATCACGCCTTGTATCCAATACTGGGTGTGACAATCAGCAAGCTTATAGCGAAATCCGAACCACTCAAAAGCAGTGGTACTTCTGGTTTTAGTTGAAGACGACGAGTAAATAAATAAATATATCATCACGCCTTTTACCCATTACTGGGTGTGACACTCCACCGTAGCAGATCTTGGTACGTGATGTATTTCATCACGTGAAATGCGGTTACCAGCTGTCAAATTACGGCCCTCAAAGATGTTAGGGGAGAGGGAACCACAGGAGTAGTTTTAACGTGGTGAAAATCGAACCCGGATTGTCAAATCCGCAGGCCGACTCGATACCACTGAGCAACCTACCTTGTTTAAAAAGGTACAAGTACAGATGTTGTTAGATTTCAACATAAAAGCTATTTTATTGTCTTCCATATAACACATATAAACAGGTCATAATATATATAATTCCACAATTATTTAACAATGAATTTAAGCCATTTAAGGTATATTATTATTAAATACACTTTATTAACACTGTAAAACAAACATTAAATGAAATCTCGAATCACTATTTACGCCAGAAACAAAAAAATATCACTTGAAATGCATATTGTTAACAAAACCCACGCCATGCTAACTCCAACCTGTCATTGTTCATTAGTCGACTGGGTAACTGCGCAGGCGTTAACTGTTTCAATAAACAATTCACAAACATTTGTGCCTTTCAAGAAACCAACAGACTTGATTATTCTGCAATCTTGTATTAGTTTATAGAATACAATTTTAATAAAAGCATAATAATATATACCAAAAAAGAAATTATTTCTCTTGCAATTTTTAATTAACAAATTTTAAATAAGTTCCTCAAAAATAATTTTGGAGCGTTTAACAGTTAAAAATAAAGTAGCATATTAGTAATTTTTGTTTTTAAAGTTTCTAAATGAAGCAGGTTGTACATAGAAATAAAAGTAGCATCCAAATATTTATTTAGTTTCAAGATAAGTAAGTAAATAATTCATTAACAAAATTAGTCGTGATTAATATACTGATTGATTTTAATTATCAGTAATTGATCCCAAACGACCTATCTAATCAATTATCGCAAATTTTTGTTGACATGTTCAAATTTTTCCGCTATTATCAATGAGGAAATAGTTGAGATTACAGTCAAGTGTTAAACCGCACTCAAACCACAGTTTATCAAAAACCTCCTCTTATCTAAAACGAACCACTCGACGTTATCAGCAACTTCTGTCCTCAGCAGAGGCATGGAATCATTGCATCATAAATTGTGATTTGCAAGTTATTTTGGGAGTTTGAGACATGCTCGAAATCGTGTAGAGATGAAATGTGTGTAGGAGGATTAAGTTTCATTAATTTATTTCAAAATCTGGAGCTCGTAATCAAGCAAGTTGTTAATAATATCGCAGTATAAATTGTGCCAAATACCACATCCGATGAATTTGTGGTTTACGTCGAAATTTGATAAATTTATAAAACTGTTTCGATCTCAAAGGTCCTGTTTACCACTCACATTTTCAGATTCTCTACTAAATTTTCATTAGTTACATAGAATAATTTGTATGCTGATGAAGTTGTTAAAATCAAAACAAGTATCCAGAGCAGCTAAAATAAGGGTGTATAGGACAATCATACGACCACAGTACTATACGGTGCCGAACTTTGGATTCTAAACAAAAAAGTAGAAAACAAAATAGAAATATGGGAAAGGAAAATGCTGAGATTAATATACGGAGGAATTAAAGTTGAGGAAGGACTATGGAGAAGACGTAGAAACCAGGAGATTATGGAAGAGTATGCCAGACCATCTATTGCGCAAACTATACGAGCCCAGAGAGCGAGGTGGCTCGGACATGGTGAACGAATGACGCAAGACAGAGTTCCTAAAAAGTTATTACGGGCGGGCGAGGGAAGCAGGAAAAGAAAAGGTCGACCAAGAAGAAAGTGGTTGGAAGCAGTGAAGACGGACTTAAGAAATATCGGAGTAGAAACATGGGAAGAAAAAGCAAAAAATAGGAAGAAATGGAAAGAAATAGTGATTACTATAGAAGCCATGGGCCTTTAGGGCCTGAAGCGCTATTTATATATATAGAGTATTGAGTCCAAGAAAATCTCGATGTAGGGAAGTGGTTCCAAACTTTTTCTCTCAGCGGCCCCTTATTCCGTAAAAAATTGTCGTGCCTCCCTTATTTTTTATAACAACCTAACTTAAAAAATCATAAATAATTTATTTTATAGAATACAAAAAAAAGTACTATAAACAAATATTGTTATTATATAAAATATTTGTTATAACAAATCTTTTTCTTAACCTAAAATTATGTTTATGAAAACATAATAATAGAACAAAATAATGTAACAACATTTATAAACATAAAATTGTAATAAGATTGGAAATAATAATTAATACAATATAATCATAATTTTTGAATGTGCTGAATGGACGCTTGTTTTTCAGTTTCTAGAACCGGGGAATCATTGAAAATATCGCCACTCGCAATTCTTTTTCAACGAATAATCGAGTTATATTTTGTCTTTAAAACAGCTACAGCGGAAAAGCCTGTTTCACACAAATAAGTTGTTACGAAAAGTAACAAAATTTCTAAGGCTTTGTTTGTTAAACTAGGGATATTTAACTGCGAGCGCGAGTTAGAAACACGTGTGTGTTATGATATGAATTGAGAATGTGTTTATAAGCCTCAATTATATTTTTATATAGCGCGCCCCCCTTGAAACAATCTCGCGCCCCCTTAGGGAGGCGCGCCCCACAGTTTGGAAACCACTGATGTAGGGAATGAAATGAAATCAAATAAATTGCAATACACCTATCCACACATGTCATATTTATTTCGATTTAGAATAATAAATTAAAATATTTTGGGAAAATGGGGTATGTGGCTCAGTGGTATCAAATCGGAATGTAGATTTAAGAACCCTGGTTCGATTCTTACAACAAACAATTTTCAGCACATTAAAATTACCTCTGTCGTTCCACTACCACTAAAATCTTGGAGGGGCGTATTTTGACAGCTGGTACTCGCATTTCACACACATTAATATACCACTTACTTTTAATTTTCATAATATTATTTAATTATAGTTTTATTATCTTCTTTATTGTAAATATTAGTTCTATTTTCATTCATTTTTATTTACTGTTTAAGTAGTTAGTTTTAGGTTAATAGCAAATTGTACCTTTGTTGTAGTTCCAATTTTCGCCACTATGGGCGCATTCTTATTTTAAAATCCCAATAAACCGTACGCTAGGAAATAATTTTCGCTGCTGTCTTCATATATTCTATTAACAAAAATTAAATTCCTTGTTTAAAATTAAAACAGTACCTAATTATAATTGTAATATATCTTTTAGACTTAATAAAATTAATATATGTATAATTTACAGTTACGTGTAGATGTTAATAAATGGCAAAATGTGAGACAAATATCTGTCTTGTTAATGTTTTGACAGAGAAGAATTACACAATCATTTAATATTGTTGAATATATCAGTCACATTATGTAAAATAACAGTTACGTAACGAGCAGTTATTAATATCGCAAATGAAGTACCTCGAATTATTATGAAAGCGTTGAAAGCTCAATAAATAAATACTTCATATTCACAATACAGTTATGCATAGAAATTTCGGAGTATGAATGTATGAATGAAGAAAGACGAGCTGTAGCTGAGTTGTATTATCGTATCTTGCAAGATTCGTATTATGTAGACACGGCGATAGAGCGTATTCCTTTGTGCTTCTTCCAACAACTTAGGAATTCAAGAGTGTAAATGTTGTTTCTTTTTATTGAGAGCATTTCGCCGGAACTATTTCTAAGCGATGAACTTTTTTCCCTGTAAACATATTTTTAAACGGGAATGATCAATTGATCACATATTTGTATCCAACAGAAATTAGAGGTACGTGGCTTAGTGGTATCAAGTCAGCCTGTGGTTCGATTCCTTCTTCTTCTTTTTTGAGTCCCATCATTCCGTGTCGGCACATAGGGGCCGGGCACACCGAGCCGCAGTTTTTACACTGCCGTACTGCCGGTTTCTTTAGTCAGATTATTTTAAGGCGTATAAGTGACTAGCTTATAGCGCCCGAGTGTGATAAATACATGAAACTGTATTTTTATATTTGACGACAAATCACACATTGTCGGCAGGCGTATTCGAACCGACGAACTTTGGTTCGGGTGACGTCACAGTATGCTAAGAGATGTGCCTTAACACGCTCGGTCACCGCGCCTACTCGATTCCTACAACCGATAAAATATTTTACGTAACTAGTTATGAAAAGGTTGATATTGTTTGACGAACATAATATTATGTGAGTCAAACAATATCACGTTTTCATAACGTATTACGTAGAAAATTTTATTTAATTCCGCTAAAATAATTTTTAATATACATAAAATTCTAGGTTTATGACAGCTCAGAATATTTCAAAATCAATAAATTAGTTTACGAAAACGTTGCAGTGAAAATAAAAGAATAAAATGTTTAAATTTCAAGCTTATGTCATCTTTGAAAATGAGTTTTGAATCCGAGACAGACCTTCCTTTTGATTTCGAAGAATCTGCTAATTTGGCCGTGAACTTTTTAATACCAGAAAAATTATTAAATGTATATAAATCCTAAAAAATTTAATAAATAGTTTTTCCGTTAATTGCATTTTGAGATAAACTGTCAACATTCATTACGTAACTAGTTATGTAGGTACAGAATTCTTTACATAACTCTTGAATGACAGTTATGAAAAAATTTACATTTCAAAACCTCAAAAATTCATGTAAAACAGGACTTTTTATATCGGAACTAGGTAAAACAATTTTCATCACGTTAAATTTACCCCTGTGGCTCCCCCTCTATCTTTGAGGGTCGTGATTTGACGACTGATATCCGAACTTCACGCGAAGAGATATATCACTTACCCAGATCTGCTACGGCAGAGTGCCACACCCAGTAATAGTTAAAAGGCGTGATGCTATATTTATTTATTGTATTTACAAATTACATAGGTATTTCATAGAAAGTCTACAATTACTTCGATCCTTTGTAAATGATAAAAGAAAGTAGAGTAAAATTCCAACAGATGTTTTCAAATTAATACATCGTATTATTCTAACCACAGTTCTTTAAAAAAAAGTTGTAAAATATAAGATTTGTGTTTAAGTGCTACTTGACCGCAAGAGTAACAAATTTAATTATGACAATATTCAAAACATATTTGGTTGATCTGTCTGCGGTTAGCTTTAGGTTGCAGTCAACCGCAACCTGAGTCAGCTGACTGCACTGCTATGCTGCTGGACAAGAGTACCACTACACCAAACATAAACATGCACAACACAAGTATTTATGTTATATATTCCTAAATTTTTCTTTGGGATTACTTATATTACAAGCTAAAATAAATTTAAAAAATCTGATGTGGATACCTCATGGCTTCCTTGTAAGCGTATTAAACTATAAATATTTTTTAATTGGACATATTTGACTTTAAATTTTTTGTTCTAATCCATGGCAAACTTAATTTAAAAAAAAACAAAAAATATATAATTTTTAAATTTACATATCTCGCTTATACAAAAGGCTTATTTAATAATTCTTAATGTGCTAGACGCAGAATTTAATTCTCTTATTTATTTCTAAAATCAAAATAGTACAATTTTTTCAAGAAAAACTGTTAGCAGCTTCATGTAATGTATCACTCCCGGTTAGTCCATTTTAACCAAAGCCTATTCTATTATTTCCATTGAAATAGTAGTCTTATATACCAAATTTGAAAAGTTTTGGATTATATTTTAATATAGTTTTTCATTAATATCTATTATAGGCTTCCAGTAAAGTACCACTTCCGGAAGTTATATTATGACCAAAAAGGGAAGTGCACAACTAGATGTTATAGCAGTCCTAAATACAAAATTTCAACTTTCTACGGCTTACCGTACAGACGTCACGACGAAATTAGTCAAAATGGATTCAGGGATGGTCAAAATGCGTATTTCCGCTGAAATCTGAGAACCGAAAATTTTCGCGATTACAATACTTCCTTTACTTCGAGCAAGGAAGTAAAAATGGCACCCAAAGATGTTAGCGGAGGGAATAATTTTCAAATGAGTTTGACATTTCATACGGAAAAACAATTTCGCAATTTGCCGAGTTTTGCAAAATGAAAATATCCCATGAAACGCTGACATCTAAATAATTGATTTATCAGCATGTTCTGGATGTAATTTGTCACAATTTATAAATGACTTTGTTCTTCCCACTCACAATCAGAGGAAAATAAAAATAAATCTTAAGAATGATACAACATGGAACGAGCCTACAGGATTATCTTTCATCAAATAATTATACCCAATTAGATAATAATACTACGCTAATCATTATGTCAACTTATGATTAAGTAATTATTTACTTGAAATATAAAATGCATATCGGCACGTAATATATTATAGATGCATTTATTTATTTATTACTTCATACTTTTAAGTGTTGTATTGACATTATTCTTTTATTTACCGTTTCTCAAATTTCTCATAGCCAATTTTAAATTTTGAAATACATACTTTTACTGTAACCAAATATAAAAAAAATAATTCAAATTAACAGAACTATACTAGGTTCTATTTAAACTTTTTACGTCACAATAAGCAGTCAAGCATTACTCACGACTGTCGCTACATTGAGTAATAAATTATTACTCACAATTTCACTATCAATAAATATAAACAAATAAATAAATAAATATAAATATATCATCACGCCTTTTACCCATTACTGGGTATGGCACTCTGCCTAAGCAGATCTTAGTAAGTGCTCCCAAAGATGTTAGTGGTGGGGGAACCACAGGGGTAGATTTAAATTGGTGAAAATTGTTTGTCGCCTGTGGGGATCGAACTAGGGTTCTCAAGATCCACAGGCCGACGCGATATCACTGAGCCACCTACCCCATAAAAATAAATAAATGTGAACATAACGAATATATTATATAATAGTCGTAGAAAATAGTAGATTATTCAGTAAGTTTGTAATGGTAGCTATTAATACATGAGTATAAAGTTTAAGCAAATCATACGATTGTATTAATAGTCATTATATGCTAGTTGCAGACATTAGTTTTTCTACGACCAATTCGATTATTTTAGTTATTAAAATAAATGTTAACTATTATTATTTAATTGAGTAAATTTTGGAAACTGTAAATGCTGTGTTGCTATTAGGAGATTTGCTCATAATTCAATGAAAAACAATGTAAAATATTTGTGTTAAGTGAAGGTAGACACTCCCTTCCCTTCTTATCTATATAGATTTGTTGTTAGAGGAATGAACGTAAGTGAAAATTAATGAACAGATGTACAGATGTGAATTATGATTTGTTACGTGATGATACCGGATGTGAAGAATAAATGAGCTTGTATGCAGGAAATGTGCATGTCGTTGAAGTGAGTATGGTGTCTGGATGAGAATGAAAAGAAAACGAAGTTTGTTTTTTGTTAAATCTGATAAGTAAATGGTAACAAGGGTTCGTGCTAACCCATTTAATGGGATATAGTGTGATGTTATGCATGTATGTATGTATTAAAGTATAGATAAAACATATTATCGAGTCGGCCTGTGGATCTTGAGAACTCTGGTTCGATCCGCACAGTCGACAAACAATTTTCCCCAATTGAAATCTACCCCTGTGGCTCCCCCTACACTAATATGTTTGGGGGCCGTGATTTGACGACTGGTAACCGCACTTCACACGACAAAATATATCACTTACCGAGATCTGCTTAGGCAGAGTGCCACACCCAGTAATGGGTAAGAGGCGTGATGATATATTTATTTTATTTATTTATAAAACATATTTAAATAAGAAGTAATTCAAATACGACAGTAGAAAACAATTTTTCTAACATATAACAGTATTTAATAAAGCTTAGATTAGTTCTAAATAAGTAAATAATAAATATCTGTGAAATATAAATAAACTAAAAACAACAATTCCGTTCTTTGGCAAATAAGTCTCCCTGTATCGATGACACATTTCCCAAACCGTTAAAACCAGGTAACTCTCCCAGTGTATAATAGTGTGTTGACCCGCGATCCGGGTGATCCAGGCGGGGCCAGTGCACTGCCGGGCTGCCGGGGTACTAACCTGTCCTCAAGGTGAGCGGCTGTTTCACCGCTCACAACACACAAGTGCTGAGTGGCTGCTGGAGGAGAGGATGGACTACATGGAGAGGGAAGCATTCCACAGTCTAGTGAGAGTGGAAAGTTGGAGATGATCATATGGTTAGGTTGACAGTTGGAAAGACGACGAGGATGTTGATAATGAAAAGATGTACTAGTAAATACTAACTTTGCTGATTATAATTAAATATGTGATTGTTGTGTTCGAGTACTTCGGATTGCAGTAATTTGGGTTAACTTTCTGTTGTGCAGAATCGTAAAAAAAAAATAAATTAATTAATACGGTTTGAAGTTCTTCCCAAAATTTGTTAAAAAGATATACAGGAATAGTTTAAATTAAAAATCCATGTGATATTGATTCACAGAATCAATGGTGATTTTTAAAACTACAAAGCTTCTGTTTAAATATTGATTTACAACGCCGAATAACAGGAATTTAATTCCAAATACATGAAAGATGCAGCAAGTTAACAAAATTTGAATTAGCAAGATTACTAATTATTTTGAAGGTATCATCAAATTTAACCATGCATTTTTTATTTTCACAACATTAAATCTATCCCTGTGGCTCCCCCTCCACTAACAACTTTGGGGACCGTCATTTGACGGCTGATAACCGCACTTCATGCGAAGAAATATATCACTTACCGAGATCTGCTTCGGCAGAGTGCCACATCCAGTAATGGATAAAAGACGTGATGATATATTTGTTTATTTATTTACTTTTTATTCAGGAGACTTGATTTAAGTGGGTCAAAAGTATTTAATATGTAATAGTATATTGTGTTACTAGCGGAAAAAGTGAAATATGCTCGAACGAGGCGTCAGCCAAATCCTACAATTCGGGAAATTTTATTTTTCTACTTGTTACAAATACAACTTTATATAAATATAATAATAAAAATATATACAGGCGCGGTGGCCGAGCGTGTTAAGGCACATCTCTTAACATACTGGGACGTTATCCGAGCCAAGGTTCGTCAGTTCGAATCCGCCTGTCGACAATGTGTGATTTGTCGTAAAAATATAAAATACAGCTGCATGTATTAATCACACTCGGGCGCTATAAACTAGTTACTTATACGCCTTAAATAATGTAGCATTTGACTAGGAAAACCGGCAGTACGGCAGTGTAAAAACTGCGGCTCGGTGAGTCCGATAGGCCCAGGCCCGATTTGGGCTGTAGCGCCACAGATGATGATATTTTTCCTTTGCCTACGACACTTTTCCGGTCTAGACCGAAATTGTATATATTTGTAACAAGTATAAAATAGACATTCCATGCAAGTTGTACACTATGCTTTTTCAACACCTACTATATTGTTACCCTATTACCTTATGTTATGTAATAATAAGTATATTTCATTATTCCTTTGACTATTCTAAAATTAGTATTCTAGCAACGTAAACTGTGGTAACCGTGAGATATGAAAATTACTTCCGTAGCAACGACAAGCATACGATAAGCAAATATCTTAGTGGTCGTAGAAAACAGTTATTTCCGTATTGTTATTTCTTGTCGTTTAGTCATAACTAGGCAGAAATAAACTATATTTATTGATGAATAGCAACGACTTTAATGTACTGAAATATAATATTTTTCTGATTAAAATCACATCGAATATAAGTGCTTCAAATAAAAGTAAAAAATCTGCATCTAATAAGACAATCAATAGACTTCATTTTAATCAGTAAATAACCGTGAAATGACTAAATGTATGATGTTTTACTTGAAATTGTAATATTTTTTTTAATTTCATCATTCATAATTAATTATATATGAGAATAGTCAAAATTAGCTAGTAATTACAGGGGAAAACTGAATCCCCCTGTTAAATGCCTACAGCCCGCATCTTGTGTTACACCCTGTATACTTAAATAAAGATCCTTGGATAAAAAATAATTGGTTAGATTCGATGAAACCATCAAAATTATTAGTAATTTTGCGGATTCAAATCTTACTGATTTGCTGTTATCTGTTCTGCACAGTAATTGGTATTAATTTCCTGTTGTGTAAAATAAATGCAGAAATCAAAATCAGTAAATATTAGTTTGATAGAAATCTTCCTCTTCTTCTTCTTCTAACGGTACCCTCATACCCTCTGAGAAATTATCCAACTAATAACACTCCAGGACAATCTAAAAAGATTCCGCGATTATCCGAGCTCAGCAGACCATGCAATCCGCATTTTCCTTTTACCTTTATTAATAGGTTTGCGTCTGTGCTAAGCACTGCACTATCGTTAGTCTAGTGTGCTGTGATTGCACTTCTCTGTTGATAGTGTTTTGTTTTCTCGTTATCCTACAGACTATTTTTACACTATTAATTTGTATTTTGTCTTTTTTGTTTTAATAAAATTAATTTGTTACGACCGGATTTATTTCGAGAGTAGATATTTTTAACATGAAAACAAGTACCTAATTACATCTGACAAGGTTAAATTATTAAGTGCAGCAATTTGTTGTAATTTATTTAAATGAAACAAAATTGGCCACACCTGAACATAAACTCTATAAATTATAAAGAGTTATTCA
Source organism: Pterostichus niger (assembly GCA_947425015.1). Taxonomy (NCBI): domain Eukaryota; kingdom Metazoa; phylum Arthropoda; class Insecta; order Coleoptera; family Carabidae; genus Pterostichus; species Pterostichus niger. The sequence continues at coordinate 8,451,874 of OX380342.1, read as the reverse complement.
TACAAAACAGAACATGCAATCTATAAACACTGTGTATTCACTTTAAAATATCAAACTGTAATGTACGCGAATATTTGGCACTAGTTCAAATTATTTTCGGTTGATGACTGTGACATTAATTTACAATTTCAAGTCTTTAAATTAAACTGTAATGGCGCTGAAAATAGCAACAGCCCGCTTGATTGAATTAGTAAAAAATATTCGATGAAACTCAAAAAAATACATATTCGTTTGTTAAAAAGTCCAGAAGCGATCGGTACATCCGTATCCGGTTAGTGGCAGACGGCAGCCGAGGGCATGGCCTCGCGGACGCTGTGCACGAATACGCCAAGCGGTAAGTGAAACTTGCACCGCGCGCCATGTCAAACAATGAACCCAGTACTGGCCCGGATGCGTTTTACCAACGCCTAATTGTATTCAGACAGACGGAGGTTGAGTTTACCCCAGCTGGAAACCTGATTGAATTGATATGTTTTGGAAAGGGATAATACCCACTAACATGTAGGTATTCAATGTTGAAGATTGTATTAAGTGAATCATCTCTATTGTGTAGGTAGGTTTGATCAATCATAACTTTGAGGCCAAATGTACCCTAATTTACATATTTCTAGAAATGTGACGTCAATTAATACACAAGATATTTCAGGATATCTTTCATTTTTTGTTTTTATTTTTGAATATATTAACTGTCATCTGTTTACTTTACTTTTTAGGTGGCTCAGTGCCACCGAGTCGGCCTGTGGATTTGAGAATCCGAGTTTGATTCCCACAGCCGACAAACAATTTTCACCACGTTAAAAGTTCTCCTGGGGTTCTCCCACTATTAACATGTTTGGGGGCCGTGATTTGACGGCCGGTAACCGCACTTCACGCGAAGAAACATATCACATATCGAGATCTGTTACAGCAGAGTGCCACACTCAGTAATGGGTAACAGGCGTGATGATATATTTATTTATACAAATATAATTGAGTAAATTTTAGAATCTATTTTTTTAAGTCTGTCAATTTGCTTCAGCTATGTGATAAAATTTTGGAATGAAATATTATATTTCAGCTTATGATTCAAGAATTGAATAATAGGCTATATTCGACCAGTGACAATACGGTATAAGTTTATTGATAAAATTTAAGAACAAAAATATACTATAGAGTAGGTTTAATCGAAACATTTTTCTAATTTATTATAAAATCATTTGTTTTATAAAGATAATGACGGCTCATTACTCACGATTGTAATAGTTTATTATTCACAGATTGTAAAGAATCATTCCGAGGCTGCTCTGGTAACGCAACGACGGTCGTGAGTAATAATTTATTACTTGCAAAAACATCGAGATTGCTATAATAATGCAACTAAAATTAGATTTTTATGTTATATGACCTCAAATAATTATTATTTTTGTCAAATTTATTTAGATTTAAAAGTATGTCTAGTTGAATAGTCGTAGAAAAATTATAGTATTAAAGTAGCATGTAATTGTTATTACTCATTCGAATTAATTACGCCACTCGCCTACAGCTATTGCCGCAAAGTTTATCCTTACAAGTAATAGATGTCATTATATACTCGCTGAATAATATACTTTTATCAAATATTTATAAAATATAATATTATGTATTCGTATTAACTATTGTATGTATTATTTATTTATTTATGTATTTATGTTACGCTGTACAACAGGAACTTAATCCCAATTACAGTACAGGGTCCGCACTCACCGAGCCGCAGTGTGGTAGTTTATGTATTAGTATTAACTATTATATATTTCCATGTTTAAATCAACATTAAACGAGAGTGATACAAGTTTTTTTATGGTAAGGCAAGGTTGAATTCGTGAACTCTCGCTTGTGAAGCGATAGCACTTTTATATCCGTAAAAATGTTAGTAAAAGAAAATCATAATTAATTAGTTAATAGGTCATCTACTCTGATCTACAATTGTAATGATGTCAGAACAGTAATTTATTACTTACATTTATTTTAATATCTAAGATTCAATCCCAAATAATCAGGCGTTTAGAAAAAAAATAAATTGCCACTTGAAATATTACAACAAAAACAATAAGATTCTTTTATCAGAATCACATATTTTTATCAAGGACATTGACCCAAATTTCTAGACTAGTGTCACTATTTATCAAGAAAGTAAAATCCTTTCTGATTGCGCTATGATGTTGTAAGAATCGCACAACACGATGTAATTTGTAAAATCAGAAAATGAACGATAAGAGAAACAAACAGCTATCGAGCTATCAAACAGCGTAAATGCTCGCTTGTCAGCAGTGATTATTGTTATTAAATCAAACACGAGGAGTTGCAGATATCGTAACGCGAGCACCGAGCACCGAGCACGGAAACCTGGCTGAACTTTCGCGATCCGACGATGTAGAATAATTCATGAGCGGCACACTGTGATTCGTGTTATTACGCTAGATATTGATGTAATGTCCGCTATACTGCTATGAGGTACTGTTATATGCAGAAACAATTGCAAGATTAACTGAGGGAGGAATTTGTCAATTATTAAATAAATAATCAGTTTATTGCTACGTCGTCATCAGCTATCTATCCGCGATTTTAATGTTCAATATTTGGTTCGCTAAAATAATCGATTAAGGATGACTAACTGTCTGTTTAGTTGTTAAATATTCTTAAATTATTTTGGAGAAATTTACTTCTACAAATAATCCTGGGTTAACTAAATCAGAAACAGTGATTTGTTATTAAGCGCGAGCCGACGGCGAGAGCTGCAATAGTGTAAGAGAAACAAAAACACTTTGCGCTCGTGATACACACATAATTTTTTCTGCGATTGCATCTCAAAATTATAAAAAAAAACGTATGCGTACTGCAAATAAATTTGTTCTGTCAACTGTCAATATGACAAGTTTCTGTTTTGTTTGTATCCCTGGTAACTATTGAAATAAGCGCGCATTTAACATCTTTTTCGCGCGTTGTCAATGGAGACGCGCAAAAAAGGTATTTTTCGATTGTTTCACAGAAAACATCAACTTTACGATGGCAAATGAGAACGTAATTGTCAACTTTTCATAGCAATCGTAGAAAAATTATATTTATTAAGAATTGTTTATACCTAATATGCATAATTTTGAATATAATTTTTCTAATCTCAATTGTAACATTTATTTAAACATTTTTTCAATTATTATTTTGACTCAATAATAATGTTTTTCTACGACCATTATGTAATGCATTCATTATACATGTTCGTTCCTTGATAAAACAATGCAGCAACGGCTGTAAATAATAATTTGTTATATTACAATTTCGCTGACGAATATACTATTAATTTTACACTATTTATAATAAATAAATGAAATAAGTCGAAAATATATTCTATAAAAAGTTAATAAATTAATTTTGGTGATATACAGAAGTGTTACATTAGTATAAAATTAAGAAATGGACTTAAAAAGTTGAAAATAGTTACTTCTTAGTTTACTTCGGTTATAGCGAACATTAATAGTTATTTATATCAAGAGAATATAAAATTCTGAGAAATAAATTAGAAATTCAGATAAGATTTATTATTCTGTTGACAGATGTCACCTGAATATCGTCGTTGTTTTTTAGTTTTCTTCCCTAGAGATGAAAAGCATCACTTTCATCTTGCAATTGAGTATATATTTTGAATTTAGTTGTCTGCATAAGGCCAGCATAAAAAGCCAAACACTTTTATTATTATTTTATGTATTTTAGTAAAAAGTAAAACAATACAATGTAGAATAGTAAAAGTAGAACAGGATTAGCATCCTTATTTGGTTCCGGTTCTATTAATGATCAGGTGCAAGTGATTAGAATTTTTAATTAGGATCTTTAAAACTAAACCGTTTGAGTGTTGAGCCGACTGTTTTGCATTACAAATGAACGCGTTAGCTTTCTTTGTTACGAACTCCGAGTCTGTTCTGTAGACACTACACTTATACGCTGCTGTAGATAAGAGGCCACGACTCAGTTGACAGCTCTTGGAGCTCGTAAAATTGCTGGAGATATGTCGGTTATTTTAGCCTAATTGGTGCTAAAGTTTTATATTATCTGTCCGAGAGAGTATTATGTATTTGTAACGATTAGTTACTTGATTGGATTCTAGAGTTATTGAAAACTTCTTGCGAAATTACCAACGTTTATCGTTATTTTGTAACAAGAATTATTATTATTATTTGAGAGACTAACAGCTAATTTATAACAAAATATTTGTTTGATTGCGCAGTACATCAGACTCTTAATTATTAATTAATTTAGAAATAACTAACTACATTTTTATTCCAGATTGAAATTTATATATTAAGAAGTTGGACATACCACTAGTTAAATAAAAACAGCAATAGAATAATTATAATACTATAACTTGCGCAGGGGCGGTTCCAGACTTCGAATTAGGGGTGGGGGGCATGGTGTGAATTTTGTCTCGGGGGGGGGGGGGGGGGGGTTATTGCCAATCTTCTAAATATAAAAAACGGTTCTTCGATAGAATACAAAAATTATTGAATTAGAAGTTGATTTTCTAAGTGCAAATGTCGGTAGTCACATACTAGACTAGGTCTTAAATAGAATACCTCTCCCATCTGCGGGTCGAAATAATATCCCCAAAAAATATTGGTGTTTGGCTATTTATTAGAATTATAAATTAAACAATAGTTTTTAATTATCTTAGAATTTTAAGTTCTTAGATAATATTTTCTATTTAATTTGTTTAACAAATTGAGTTATCGTAAATAATGACATCATTATTATGTATTAGGGCCAACATTTAAAAAAAACACCATGTCGATTTAAATGAAACTTGGCTCACTTATAGAACTCTGAAAAATATTGAACCCTTATTTTCTTTTTCTTCCGGAAGTTGCTCTTTAGGGGTAAGAACCTCCCCTGAATGGTTGTAAAAACAAGAATCGCTATAAATTAAATAAAATAAATATATCATCACGCCTTTTACCCATTACTGGGTGTGGCACTCTGCCTACGCAGATCTCGGTAAGTGATATATTTTTCGCGTGAAGTGCGGTTACCAGTCGTTAAATCACGGCCCCCAAAGATGTTACTGGAGGGGGAGTCACAGGGATAGATTTAAATTGGTGAAAATTGTTTGTCGGCTGTGGGGAACAAACCAGGGTTCTCAAGATCCACAAGCCGACTCGATACCACTGAGCCACCTACCCCAACTATAAATTAAATTAAATAATACTAAAATATTACGCGTTCACCATTGGATACTCAGGGATAACCTCGAAAATAGATTCAGCGACCCCCAAAACCCTCGAGTAACTAGTTTTAAACCTAAAACTCTAGTTCAGTTGAATATCGTAATTTCATCCTCCCATCCCCTTTATAACCCCTTAAAAGTGCATATGATCAAAATGACCCCGAAAATAGATTTTAGCGATCTCAAAAACCCCTGGGTAACCAATGTTGAACGCGTAATATTTTGGTATTATTTAATTTCATTTATGACGATTCTTGCTTTTACCACCTTTCAGGGGTAGTTTGTACCCGTAAAAAGCAACTTCCGGAAGAAAAAAAATAGGGGTTCAATATTTTTTGTGTGACAGTTGAAGTAGTGTTACTTGTTGAGTCATCTGGCTATCAGTATTGTACTGTAATTAATAATAATAATAATAAACTTTATTGATTCGAAATCAATGGCGAGGTTCAGCCTAAGGCTGATCTTCCACCTAACTAAGTTACATATAAAGATTAATTATATTACAATATAAATAAAAGAAAAATATAAAATATAAAGTAATGCTAAACATCCTAAAATCAATTTAATTTGTACAAATTCTTTAAAATTAATTTAAAAGAATTAATGGACAGAGATTTTAAATCGTTGGGTATGTTATTGTAAAGCGTAGGAGTCAAATAAGAAAATGAGCCTTTGAATTTGTTGAATTAAGTATAGTTCTTATTGTTCAGAGTAGCATATAACTGAAGCAAGTGTAATTTGTAAACTTTTGCAAAGATACTCGTATGTGGGAATCCTCTTGAAATTTAAATAGCAATCGCCTATTTTGTTTGAAGAATATTCTTGGCACTTTAATCGTTTGACAGTTGACAGAAGCAATTCGTAATTTATTTCACACTTGAGGTGTTTTTACGGTAAATTAAATTCGGTCGAATATAAATTTAGTTTGGTCGAATTTCGTATATTACGAGAATTAAATTTGTTCTATTTTTTCTTTTTGTTGTTTCATTGCGTGACTTTTGGCTGGCTGATTTTTATCACATTTATAATTGATTTATGCGTGAGCTGCCATGTCCCATGTGGTCAGTGGATCGAAAAATGTTTTTTTGGTGTTGTTAAAACAAAATTAATTATGTCGTCATAACGAACATTAAGTTTGATAAATATTTATTAGAAGCTTAATTTGTCATAGAAATTTCAGTCAAATTTACAGTTTCTGTAAATAAATAGACATGAAATATAAATAGTTACCATACATTTATTTCAGTTTCCGGGTGTTGGCAAGCGTAGTCCTATAAATAAATTCATGAAATATTTGATAAATATTAAATTTCCGATTATATCTTATCTGACATTTGTGTAATGCCGCACACAATCTGATAACAATTTCTATTATTATTAAATGTATTAATCTTGCTCTTGTTCGCGTATTTATATATTTTTTACATTAAACAGGGCGACTTAAATATATACAGTATTTTCTTTGACGTCAAATAAGCAGTGAACTGAATGAATGAACATTTGTTATAAATGATGTATGCTTAAGTTTATCTGGGATAATAGTCTAAACCGCTCGTTAATTAGTAGCTATCGCGATAATTAGTTTTCAGTGAATTGATTTGAAATGCGTTTCATATCACGAATATGATTCATGCACTAATTGATAAATGTATCTGGATTAGTTCAAACTAACATTGTTTTGAGTTTTGACAAATTTTTCAACCGCATTTTTCTCGCCTTTTGGAAGATAATAACAAAATGTAAGAAGAACGTAGGATAAGTGGCTCAGTAGCATCGAGTTTTGAGAACCCGGGTTTGATTCCCAGCGCCGACAAATAATATACACCAGATTAAAACTACCCGTGTGGCTCCTCCTCTACTAATATCTTTGGGAGTAGTGATTTGATGGCTGGTAACCGCATTTCACGCGAATAAATATATCACTTACCAAGATCTGCTACGGAAAAGTGCTACACCTAGTAATGAGTGTTAGGCGTGAGTACAGGGTGTTTCCATACCTCTGCACGAAACTTTAATGACATATAATTTGATATACTGATTATAGAACAAATTCGGTATTTCATTCCTAGCGAACATTTTTAGTGTCACTGGTTTAATTCGGAATTTTGCGCCGTTTCTCCATATACTAACAGCATATCCACTAATTTACTGTTGCTATACATTTTTCTCAAATTTCTTCCACAACAACTTACCCTTTCAATACCGTATACGAAATCAGACTAGGTACTCAAATAAAAATAAGGCATTACACTAGGTACCTACATAATAATTAATTAATAAATGATTATTTATAGGCAGTATTTATTCTTTTATTTCATTAGTAACATAATTATAAATAATTAAATGTGCTATTAAATCAGTGACACTAAAAACGTTTGCTAGGAATTAAATAACCTATTTTTTGCGAATTTCAAAAAAAAAATTTTGTTTTATAATCAGTATATCAAATTATATATGTCATTAAAGTTTCGTGCAGAGATATAGAAACATCCTGTATTTATTTATTTTATAAGAACATAACAAAGCAAGTTTTAAGGATTTACTTTACCGATAAGTAGTTTGTATTCTTTTTCCTTTGAAAGAATAAAGTTCTAAGAATGGCGAACAATTTTCTCCGAATATTCAATTAAATACTTGCAGCAGGTAAATGACGGATTGACGCCCTCTATTCAAAACGCATGACAGCGCACAACAAAATAACCTATTATTCAATAAAAATAAATGGAAGCTTTGTGGAACATGTATACCTATCATTTTGTACTGACGGAGAAATCAGAATTACTATAATTTTGTTACCATATAGATAAACTAATTTTAATAAACTATATGTTTTGTCATTACACTGTCACTTATGTGTTATCTGATATTATATCAGTTTTTTATATGATAATAATGTTATTGGAAACTACAATAACTAATATTTGATTTATTATATACCATTAGCTAATAACAGTTATTTTCAGATACGATTTTATTAATATTTACTAAAAATTACGTTCTTTTACAATTCTAAAATCTAATAAAACTGGCATATCAATTAGTCTATTCAATTAATTGTATTATTTGCTGACTAATAACAATGGATATGTTGGCCAAAGCGATAGTCGATGCAGACAACATTCTGAATACGCCAAAAACATTTCAATCACGAGGTCAGGGGCGACCGCTCAATCTTGACTAGTACTGTTTGAATATTTACCCAATTAACTCAAGTTTGGATTAGCTGTGGTAATTCATTTGCCATTTCGCCTTTTTTAAATAAGAAAAATCATATACATTTTATTTAATTATATTTTTTTTTAATTTTTATTCAAATTATTTTTATTTTTTTGACCGCGAAGAGGGCCTTTAGATTGAATGGGGTGAATCCAGTCCTGGACAAGTTGTACACAATATTTTTATGCAATATTATTACGTACTTAAAAAACTGCATAATTTCTTCCCTACAAATTTTATAATATATATTTAAAATAGGATTCAATTATATAATAATATTAAATAAAGAAAATGCTTCAGAATCCAATATGTTTTTAAAAAATATTTATTTGTAGACGTTTCAAGCTAAAATACTAGCTCATCATCAGCACCTTTAAAAAACGTAAAAATATAATATATATATATATTTACGTTTTGCTAGTATTTTAACTTGAAACGTGCACAAATAAATATATTTAAAAAAACATATTGGATTCTAAAACCTTTTCTTTATTTAATATTCTTACAAATTTTAATTTCAATATTGTGTTATACTGATAAATATGATTCTGTAACCAAAGAAAAAGCAGACATAGTTGACATTTAAAACAGTTTAGGAGTTTTATCGGAGGTTGCCTATAGCAGCGGCTGTTAAACAGTTTTTAACGGACATTGCTAATAGCAACATAAAATAAAGCAGTATTATATAAACAAAATTACTTCATTAATAGAATCACCTAACATAAATGTAATTTTTTATATTTGCATACAAATTTTGTAGTTTAAAGTTTATGTATTTCTACATATGAAACTGGATTCCATGACATACTACTAAATACTGTACTGTAATTGGGATTAAATTCGTGTTGTACAGAGAAACATAAATAAATAAATAAAATTAATTAACAGCTTCTAAAATTCGTTTACACTAAATAAGTGAATAAAATGTAATGAAATGTATGCTTTAGATGCAGAATTTGATTCACAACAATTTTTCCTTTTCTGTAAAGTAATTAGTAGGATGCTAATTTCATCCAGATATTCGTATATCCGTATTTAAATAATTAACGAGCCCGAATAGTCAAATAATAATAATGAACGAATAGTTCAAATTGCCAAATAACATAAAATAAATTAATATATTATCACGCCTTTTACCCATTACTAAGCGTGCCACTCTGCGGTAGCAGATCACGGTAAATGACATATTTATGCGTGTGAAATTTAGTTACCTGCAGTCAAATCACGGGCCCCAAATTTGTTAGGAGAGGGGGGAGCCACAGGGGTAATTTTAATGTGGTGAAAACTGTAGAAAAGTTTTTAATAAAATTTTTAGAATATTCTAATGAACAAATGAACAATAAACAGATTATTCACTAATAAATTATACGATTAAACGATGGATATTAGCCCTCAAAAATATAAAATTAAGCTAATATTATTTAACATTTTTTAATACTATAGCATACTTTTTTTAAAAATTTGAATTATCTTTTCAATTTTTTATTAAGAAAGATGTCAAATTTCGATTTAATTAAAATTACATACAGTTCTTCTTCTTTTATTATTAAATATTAAATATAATAATGTGCTCTATTATTATTCAAATAATTCGAATATAAAGATTAACGAAAATCCAAACAATCCGGATACGAATATTCGTTTAATGAAATATTTGTTCGCCAATATTGATCGAAATCGACATCCTTAGTAATTAGGAAAGTAATAGTAATGTAAAACTCGTGTGGACCATACTGTATATAACATTTACGCTTTCTATACTATTTTCCGCAACTGTATCCAGCATATAATAAATAACATTTTGAAATGTTCCATAAAATATATACGTGACAGTTTTATTACTAAACATGTTATAAATTTATAACAATTTTATCATAAATGAAACTGCATTTTCACGTACAGTTTAATACAAACAACAAATATGGCTAACATATTGTTCACAATCAATAAATACTTAAAATTAATTTTCTATTGGCGTCACTAATTATCATATGCGTGCTATTATTTTTATTACTATTCAAATTAGTAAATTAGTAATGACTGGGTTAGAGGGTACGTTTTAGCATAATTATAGCAATATCGTTGTTGTGTATTGACCACGTTGTTATAATCATTTTGTGTTTAATTGCTTTTGTCACAAATGAGTTCTTGTAGCCTTATAATTTATGCGTAAATCCAATCTATTAGCAGGCATATACAATTAATATTCAATTCACAATTTATATATCATTTATGTCATGTCAAAATATGACAGACTTATCTAATACATTAATTATAATTGCCCCAATGATTATTTGCTACAGGCGACGCCGTGCGATTCAATTTTATTATTTTTTAATCGAATAATTTTATACCAGCTTTGAGTATATAATTTTCCAACAATGATGTAATCGAAAATGTGCGAATCTGTTTCTATAAATATTTAATAATTGTTATATATAATTTTCAGACGTAATGACGTCATCGAAAGTGTGCGTATTTGATTGCCATTTCTAAATTATTTTAAAAATAAGTTGTTTTTTTTTAATAAAAGACGTATAAACCCCTAGAGAAAGAGTTAAATAAACAGTTCTTTACTTTACTATTCAAATGCCCATAAAATGAATAAATAAATACATCATTACTGGGTGTAGCAATTCGCTGTAGCAGATCTCGGTAAGTGATATACTTCTTCGCATGAAGTGCGGTTACCAGTCGTCATATCACGGCCCACAAAGATGTTAATAGGAGGAAAGCTGCATGGGTAATTTTATGTGGTGAAAATTGTTTGAAGACTGTGGGAACTGAACCCGGGTTCTTAAATACACAGTGTGATTATTAAAATAATAATCAAATATGTATAATAAATTAAAATAACAATAACATTTACACAAAATGGTTGCTACTGCTTGATCAATAAAACACAAACACGATGATTAGCTTATTACTGTACTTGTTCCATTCCGCAACGATAGCAATCTTTGACAGTATCTCACCCTTTACGTATAAATACCTCACATCGTTATCTATACATTTTTAATAATTTTTTCCCTTACTAGGTATTTTTCAGCAAAATAAGAAATATATTTTACGTAGATCAACATATTAATAGTTATTTATATCACCAGCGTAGTAAATTAATTTTCCATAATCCAGTGAATTCAGTAAAAATTAATTGCAAACGTACCGCGTATAAAATTTTATTTCCACCGTCACAGCGTTTTTTTAATCATTTACTTTATTAGTTTTATAAAAAGATACATTACATTTTGTAATCAAAGGTTGTTGGCGATAGGACAATTTATATCTAGACGATGTCATGGTGTTGTGATCGATGAAGTGAAATAATAGCTACTGTCAGTGTCAACACTTCCATGAATTCTAGAAATAATTTGAAATAATGGATTTAATGCTCGACGAAGACTTCGAAAGCAGTTCAAGAAAATATACAAAATATTACAGATGTTGCAAGTAATAACGTTTAATTAGTTTTTTTTTATGAGCATTGTAAAATTTTATAGGTTTCATGTATGAGCCTGTAAAATTTTACAGGGCTAGGCGATATAATTATTCATTTACTTAGTTTCCATAAATTTACATAGAAGGGGGAAATAAAATAATTTTAAAATAGTGGCAACTACTATTGCATACGAAATACAAAAGTGCGGATACCAGTCGTCAAATCGAGGTGCCTCAAAGATGAATAATGTTTATGCTGTACCAGTTCTACATTTGCAGACCTCTTCCAACGAATGTTTTGAAAAATAAATAAATATATCATAAATAAAAAATAAATATATCATCACGCCTTTTACCCATTACTGGGTGTGGCACTTTGCCGAAGCAGATCTCAGTAAGTGATATATTTCTTCGCGTGAAGTGCGGTTACCAGCCGTCAAATCACGGCACCCAAAGATGTTAGTGGAGGGAGTAGATTTAATTTGATGAAAATTGTTTGTCGACTATGGGGATCGAACCAGGGTTCTCCAGATCCACAGGCCGACTCGATACCACTGAGCCACCTACTCCATATAAATATAAGATATAATATATCATCAAGTCTTATTACTGGTGTGGCACTGTGCCATAGCAGATTTCGATAAGTGATATATTTATGCGTGTGAAGTGTGGCTAACAGTCGTTAAATCACAGCCCCAAAGATGATAATGAAAGGAGAGCCACGGGTGTAATTTGAATTTAAATCCACAGTTAACAGTGTTGCCACTGTTACCGTTTTCGTTTTTTAAATATTACAGAGTTATGGGACACATTATCACAGCGCCATTACAAATATGTATTACCGAAATTAATTCCAAATATGTGAGAAAAACTGATCAAAAATGCAAAGGAAATTTGATAACCTGTCAGCAAGCTACAAAGAATCAATATAGTATTTTTTGCCCAATGAACAAAAAACCCACACCGCAATTAGTGTTAATTAACAAGCCGGATAATTTCCCGCGGCCAAAATAATAATAAATTTATCATCCTTGTGTCCAGATCAATAACGCGGCAATAAACGACTTACTTTACATGGCAATTACGCTTGTAATTAAACGTTTATGTTAATAACAACCCACATTCAGTTATGAAACTAATCACACATTCATTTGAAAATAGTCATCGACATGAATCAATACTCCGCACTAAATATAACGAACATGATGGTTTGACGGCGCGGAGCGGCAGCCGATGTATTGCTCAAAGCAGTCAAAGCGCCATGATACTGATGTATGTGTCATGTGATGTATATTTAACTGTTGATTGCGGCTTTCAACAAGCGGAGATATGTGGATAATATTCATTATGTTCTGTGATCATTCTAAATTACGAGTTTGCTAAAGTTACATTGTACAATTGTTGTTATCCTCCAAGAATTCATTGTCAATTTATAATCGTATTTTGTAGTATACAACAGGAAATTGATCCTAATTATATAGTACCAGCAGAGACGGTTGCTCCAAGCAAAATATATTTATTATACGAACATGAAATAATATATTTATTATACGTATGTTTCTTGACAGATAATACAGTTTGTTACTCACTGCGCCTACGTTATATTATATTGTTATATTGTCCGCCAGTACAGTGGTGCGAATAACGATATGGAATTAGAATCCGAAGATCCCAAGTTCGAATCTCACTCAAGCTAAAAATTATATGAACTACCACACTGCGGATCGGTGAGTGCGGAGCCTGTACTGTAATTGGGATTAAGTTCCTGTTGTACTGTGTAATCACGCTGGTTTCCAAGTAAACAAATGTTGCAAAATTTTGCCGCTAGCGGCGCTATTTCCGACTATTTTTGTGGTCGGTATGTCAATGCAAAAATCTGAATTGTTCCAGGTAATTTTTATGGCAGTGACAGTAAAAGAAAATAAATACTTTTACAATATTGTTTGTGTGTGTGTTTGTGTAAAAATAGACCTACTCATATACGTCAAAATAAATATTGCTTAAATTATTTTCGGTAAAAGTGCCTCTTCCGGCAAAATTTAACACTTAAATGTTCTCCTGTTTTTTTTGTAATATTCCAGGACTTGAATATAATGTAAGAGACGGTTGCGGTGGTCGAGCGTAGATCAATGCTTGTTGTGACGTAAGACACCCGTGCAGTTCAAAGTTCGAGTGTGTATACCGTCCAAATGCAGTAATCACACACTCTGTACTGTAATTGGGATTAAGTTCCTGTTGTGCAGAGTAGTAAAATAAAATAACGCAGCAACGGCTGCGAGTAATAATTTATAAGTTACTATAATAATGCAACTAAAGTTTAATATTCACATTTTACATATAACCTCTAATAAGTATTATATTAATTAAATTTTTGTCTCGCGTGATGGCCGCGCGGGTTGAGGGCCTGACTGACGACCATAAAGTTGTGGGTTTGAGTCCTGCCCGTGGCGGCCATACAAAGGACATATCGGCAAATGACCTGTGTAGTTGGTCCGATATATAAGTTAAAAAAATTATTATTTTTTTTTGTCAACGTTACATGTTACAACGTTAGACAAATTAAAACTGGTCTTATTAGACCAACCATTAATTTTACATTCTTAAATCTTAACCTAAGTACTTAAAGTAATGTTCACCCAGTGATGTCCAATAATTTCACTCTTATTACATCACCAGCTCGAATGCCTTCTTCCTCTTGAGCCTTCTTGTTATATCTTCATTGTTGAGTAGTTGAATTGCTTCCTCGTTGATGTGTTGGTGTAGTCGAGATTCATGTTTGCTTGCGAATCTTTTTATCTCGCTTGCGACATCGGCTATCCCTAGGTCACGGTGTAGGTCATTAAATTTAACTAGACTGAAAAGTGTAATTTCCAGTTGAGTAGTTATTGAGAAAGTACAGTATTGAACTCGCGTGTAATGACTATTACTCACTCCGATAAATTAATGTCGTGGACACGAATAATAACTATTATTATTACACACTGATTGAATAATATACTATTTTTTATGCTACCGATTCATTTTTTTCTTCATCATTCACACGTTCAGATGAATTTCATTATGATTAATAACAGTCCTTATTTGATTGTCATTGCCTCCACTAATATCTTTGAGGGCCGTGATTTGACGACTGTTAACGCGTATAAATATGTGTATCACTTTTCGAGATCTGCTACGAGAGAGTGTCACACTCTATAGAGCAGCGGTTCCCAACCGGTGGGTCGCGACCCACAAAGGGGTCGCCTTAGCTTTTTTGGGGGGTCGCCTTGGCTTTTTTGAGGGGAAAAAATATAATCACTAAGTCCTAAAATATATTTTGTCAAACCTTTTATTTTTTGTTTTATTGATCAAATATGCGAAAGGGGGGTCGCGCACATTTTTAAAAAACTAAAAAGGGCCACGATTAAAAAAAGGTTGGGAACCACTGCTATAGAGTAACACGCGTGATGATATATTATCATATTTTTTTAAGTAAGGGTGCAGCCCCATCAAGCTCTAACTTTATAAAATACCTATTTAAGAACATATCTACGAGTACCTTATTTATTCTTTGTAAACGAATAGAATTTAGAATGAAGAAGCAACTTCTTCAATATTTCTTTTTGGTTTATTCCAACGGAATACGTTATTCAGCATACTAAATAAATGTACTTGCCGCGTAATATTTCAGAAATAAATATGTGTTTTTATTCAATTTATCTCTAATTACAAAATGGGGCAAGACAATCTTAAATTAGATTTAACTTGCAATCAAATGTTTTTGTGTTTTTTGTTTGGGCCTGAGTGCATGCGGGTGAGTTAATGTTAATGTTATTGTTATGACAACATATCAGACAGTTTTTTGTTTATCAAGTCTAGAAGATCATATAATTATGATGGCGTAACGAAATGTAAAATAATTACCGTAATTATTATACTAATTTATTCATCTACTTTTTTGTGTTTGTTAAATTAACGAAATTCCTTTTACCGCAAAAAAGTTTAGTAAAAAATATCACAAAAACATTTATACGGAGATATATTTATTCAAATTAATCATATTTAAATAACCGATAAAGCGATAACAAATAATTATTTAAATCACGACCATATGTTCTGGAATTGAATAGCTATCAGTATCAATCAATAAAGCTGATATCCAAAATATACAATTTCAATTACCAATATTATCTTCTCTAAATCGTTGTGTCAAACACACTCGCGAGGCATGCGCAAAACGACGAATGTAGCAAAGGAAACGACTCAACAGCGATTATTCAACGATAAGCCTCTTGTGCGGATATTACAGAAACCGCGATCTGGTATCTCACTCTTTCATGTGGAGGATGAAGATAAGATGTATTGTTGTCTCTCTTTTACTCTTGGGAAGATTGCGTGCCAACAGCTGAGGATCAGGGAATTGTGTCTATTTTGGCGAGGACTGCTTTTTACATGTTCATTTTACGAATTTTTATTTTATAACTACATATTATTTTTATTGCCAAACAACATTAAGTATTTAGTTTTTATTTACAAGAACGAGTTTGCTTGGTAACAACAGATGAAAGCAATTGGTATGTAAAAATTGAGACACCCAAGGTGGAATAGTATGTTATGCATCAAGGGAGGGAAACAAGCGATTATTTCCGCGTGTGAAGTCGAGGTTTGTCAACTACACACAAGGGATAATCGCGCCCTCCCGTGAAGCATATTATTCTTTTCGTAACAAGTGCACAAAAATTACTATCTTATCGGGAGAAATGTCAAATATGGGTTGCGTAACTAGTTACCTAGGAAACGCCGAAAACAGCTAATAATCGTAGTCTCTAGGGAGAGAAATATGCTACCTAGGGAGAGAAACATGCTACCTAGGGAGAGAAACATCCTACCTAGGGAGAGAAACATAATGGAGAAAAGCAGTGTTTCTCTCTCTAAAATTAGGGCATAAGAACGTGTTTCTTGTGCATGTGTTTCGAAAAGATATTATCTAAATTGCTCGAGTTGTTTGAGTAGTGAAGAAAATAAAAATTTGGCCTGGGAAAAACTAAACTTTCTGTGGTATTATTGTGATTATACAATTCATCGAAAAATAGACCTGTCAGATAGCTCAATTTTCCTTAGTTCTACTGTATAACATTGCATATTATTCACGAAACACACACCTCTGAATATTTAGGTTTCAGACAAATGAATCGTATCTATGGATATCAATAAACAAACAATATTCACCAATTTAAAATCTACCCCTGTGGCTCCCCTACACTAATATCTTTGAGAGCCGTGATTTGACGGCCGGTAACCGCACTTCACGCGAAGAAATATATGACTTACCATGATCTGCTTAGGCAGAGTGCCACACCCAGTAATGGGTAAAAAGGTGTGATGATATATTGATTTATTTTTTATGTAAACCTATCTTCGCTCGTTTTGTCAAATATTACGTTCGTCAAACAATATCAACCTTTTCATAACTGGTTACGTAAATAACTATTTTATAACAGCAGTAGAAAAATAATATTATCACATTTCTTTTAGGTAATAGTCCATCGCTTACGGTGTCCATTGGTTACCAAACAACGTGCCTACAGAGTGTGATAAAATTATTCCTTGGGATATTAGCAAATAAAATAATTTGTTAAAATTATGTTAATTATATTCGTCGTTTCTATGATAATGACTTGTATATTTATTCGATATCAAACTGACAAAAATGACGTTACTTATTATTATGGAGTTTGTATTTATTCTAAAATATATTTACAAAATTATCAACTATTTTTGTCATGTACAGGAACTAAACAAGCATCTCTTGGATTAAATATATTAGAAGTAATTGGCAATATTTAAATTAAGTAATATGGCAATAAAACTAAAATGAAAATAAATTGTAAAACGTTTTTACCCCTCGCTATTTATTTACTGCATTGCACAACGGGAAATTAATAATATTTCAAACTACTCTTGGTTGTGAAACAAGTGCGCTATCATTGTGCTGCAACCGTTATCTTAATTTTATTGTGGTGTAGATTCTATGCGCTTTCAATTTCCAAACTTTCAAATCACCCAAATTGGATGAACGCCGGTCGTCCCCTCCTCGTAACGATCAATTTGATTTTTTCTCTGTTCATGCATGGACTGAACTCAAGTACACAAGTGATAAATAGCGGCGCCGTCACTCGGCTATTATTGAAATTAACTTGTCAAGTGGATTTGTGGTTTCATTTTTCATCGCGTAACTAAAGTGCTAAAGTACTTTCTAATATGCATACTAGACTAGTCCTTCGTAATTTCTCGCTTTGCCTTTTGTTTTTACTGTCCCCCGCTCTCGTAACTTTAATTAATTAAGTTTAATGTCTTTCATGCTCGTTTTTAGTTTAAGATGACGGGTATTTATTTCTCAAATTACAGTTTTAAGCGTAATTGGAAACCGACATTTCATTCATTAATCTACTTACTTTCATCCACGCTTCACTCTAAGTAATATACACTTATTTATTAAATACATTCATTTTTAATTCATTACTAACGATATCTACAAATTAAACATAATTAGAGAATCATATATTTTCAGATACGTCAAACATTTTTAATAGCTATTAACATACCTAGGAATGTTATGAGTATCATTACAGCCGCAGATGTCAGTTTGAAATCCGAGCTCGTAGAGCGAGGATTTTAAGACATCGAAGGCCTGTTATGACAAATAACATCCGTGGTTTGTTCAATAGTTTATCGGTTTCAGAATATAAACAACACGTTAACGTTATTAATAAATATTATTTTTTGAATTTTTTTATGAATAACGTCATTGTCATCATTTTAGTAGGTGATCAAGTAAGTCTGTGGTCTGTATGTTTTTATTTAACGCCATGGGTACAATTGTTTTGTATCATATTTATAAATAATTTTTTAATTTAAAAGTCATAACGTGGTCATATCTAATTTGAAAGACTGTACAATTATATATATTATGATAAGCAGGAGAAGTAATCTTTGTATTATTGTTGTTTTGAGTTCCGTTTGTATTAATAGTATTATATTATCAAGGTGTTTTATTTTAATTTTCTTGACTGTTTTGACAAGTCAGTATGGTAATATTACCGTACAGAATACAGTTATTACATACTTACCAGTCTACTTTTGTGCATGTAAACATAGGTTTAATATCCTGAAACCGGTAAATTATTTTACGTAGATGTTAACGACAATGATATATTTCGATGTGTTATTTGTCAAATTCAATTTAATATATGATGAAATTAAGATGTGCCAAAATATTTATTATTTTCACTATAGAGAAAACTGTCAAACATAAACATAACATAAGTTATGTTATACGTAAATTGCACTTAAAATTATATTCATGTTAAGTCAAATTTTAATCATTATTATAATGGGGTAGGTGGCTCAATGGTGTAGACTCGGATTGTGAATTTGAGAACCTAGGATCAATGGAATTCTCCACTATAGACAAACTAGTAAATATTAAGACTATACTTAAAAACATCGTATTGGACACAAAGTTTCAAAGATATTTGAGCTTTTAATGTCATTCAAGTTTGACGTCAGAGTCTTTTTAACTATCTCTCTCGCACATCTAGTCTATTCAAAATTATTTCTACTATTCTTCGTTTAACTGACAGCTAATTTTGAGGTTATTTACATCGTTATATACATAATTGATAACTATATTTTAAATAAATATTTAATATATATTATATCTTAATGAACTAATATGATACTTGGTAAAATGGTTGTTAAATACTGTCTAGTTTGAAACTTTGGTTAGGTTTACACAAATCAGTAAAGGGAAAGTCGAACTGAATGGTGTAAATCAGGAAATCGTACCAGCAGTAGTCAAATCTTTGACTAAAGTAATATTACAGTTTATTTATTTTTCTTTCTGAAATAGCTGATAGCAATGCACATCTACAAACAGTTTTCACCACATTAAAACTGCCCCACTAACATCTTTGACGGCTGGTAACCGCACTTCAGGAGCATAAATATATTACTTATCGAGATCTGCTATGATATATTGTCACATGTGATGCTATATTTATTTTCGTATTTTGTAGTAGTAGTACACCTAGTTCTCTATGCAAGATTAGAGAGTGAAAATTAGTGTTACGGTGCTGCATTAGTGCCGTCGCAAATCCACAGCATGATTGTCACTGGCATCTCTAGCATCACAGCAGGGCGAGCAAGATAATTACCCAGATTTGTCAATTGTAACACTCGCGTACGCTAACTAACGATTAGCGCACGGCGAATGCCCCCATAACAGTTCCAAGCGAGGCTCAGAGCTGCTCGACTGTGAACTGATTGTTTACGATCGGGAATAATTGTTGCAGAAGGGCCGAAAGGGCCGTTGTCGGTCGCCCACAATCATGGCAGACTTGTTCGCAAAGGGAGCGAACAAGAACGGCCAGTAAATTGACCCAGGATGTTTGTGGAACTTGCATGTCAAGAGATTTTACTAACTTTGGGAATTTATAGTTTGTTAGGTTTACTTTACGAAATTCTACAAACAATATTTTAACCTTAAATGCTGGTGGAACTGTGGGAGTGAGTCAGTGAGGCTATAAACATCTCTACTGATTAAAAGATTTGTGGAAAAGAGACTTGTTACGATTGCGAGTGAACGAGTTTGATGTCTGGCAACTTTTCATATAAATTCGTTCAGGTATTCCTCGCACTAAGAATCATATTTACCTATTGATTCATTTACTTCTAGGTCGTCTATGCAATCTATCTGAATTTCACTAAAATACACCTGTTTCACTAACCTTTCATTCGACATACATTTCGCATTCACAGAACATTTATTCATTAGTTTTAATAAAAAATATAAAGTAAACACTTGGCTATGTTTCACAAAATTCAGCCTCCAAGTCACCTTATGAGGGTATTGTCAGAGGCTGGCCAGCACAGTTAGTAACCATAGACGCGTTTCGCTCTTATTAGAGCTCATCAGTATGGTATAACTCACTTCTTCACCTAGAACAAAGTTCACGTGAAGAAGCTGGTGACGAAGAACTGTGCCAGCAGAGAATAAGATCTCTAACAACAGGTAAGATGACATGAGAAGTTCTGTGGAACAGATCATGCCATCCACCGAAAAAAAGGAAAAGCTACGCAATAGCAATTTAATTTTGTGAAACATAGCCAAGTGTTTACTTTATATTTTTTATTAAACCTTGTTTCACCAAGTGTTGGATGACAATTAATTTTGTCTTTGTTGTCATTTGCTTTATACTGTAATACTTATTACTACATACACATATATAACTCCTTTCATAAAAGCTCGTTAATTCCTTCCACTGGGAATTTTTCGTTTACTCAACCAACTTCAATCATATCCACCCTTTTATTCTTTAATTTTACCTACATAAACTTGTTTCATCAATTTCTCACTCAACATAATTTCTATATGCCCAAACCATCTCAACAAACAAACTCATTCTTCTCAGTATCCTATACCAAAGTAGATGCTCATTTTAATAATGTCATTGGCAAATTATTTTATTTTTTTCACGATTACATTACGTTCTTAGGTGCGAATGAGATCTATTTTAACGAGTTGTCAACTTTTACGAGTTAAAGTAGACCTTCCGGTTTAGGAACGTACAGGACTTTATGTCACAAGTGCACTGAAATGACGCCCAATTTTAGGGCTATACAATTTTTACCGGCCAGAACTGGGACGAAAATGAAACCAGAAAAAGCTATTTTCGTTTTAGAAACACTCGTTCAAGAGGAGTCATTTCAATGCGCGTGTGACAAAATTTACGAACTAAGTGCGGGAAGACGATGTTGCCGCATGAGCGCATTTTTGAAGCACGAGCGACTGCAAGGAGTGAGAGTCTTTAATAGCGTGAATGAGCGGAAGACGTCTTCACGCACGTAGTTTGTATAATTTTTTTTCGAGTACTGGTATTTAAAAAATACATCTTTAATTTCAAATCTTTATTTAAGAGCTTAGATAAAATTAAGTAGGCCATAACCATTTGTTTTATTAGTAACAATTGCTTCATTTGACATTTCTATCAATATTTTGAGAGTTTTTAACAAATTACCCTTATTTCCCAAACTTTTAATGAAGGAAAATTCAGAAAGTTGTACTTTATAAACTAGATTTTATTATTATCAAGACAGATTTATTTTAGAATGTTCCAAAGGGTCCAGTATTTTTTGCAAATTTTACAGTCAAGTCGATCGGGAAGCACTTGTTCCAGATTGAGTGTTACGGTTACGAGTACAAAAAGTAAATTTTGCACTCCTATGAAAGAAAAGTAAAGCCATATTCATGACAACTGGAAAACAATGTTAGTGACAACCAAATAACATCTATCAAGAAAATAATAAATCTTATCTATTATCAGTTTTAACGAAACTTCATAGTAGACCCGATTTATACAGCGAAAATGATAAAGAAATTTAAAAATCTTCGAAAAATCATCACAATCACAAAACTATGTTAAATCGTAAAAACATTGCATTGACTGACAAACTAACAAAAAATACAAATGAATGTCGCTTGTCGTAGTCACTACTGTACTTTTTGTTACAACAGGATCTAATTCACAATTACAGTACAGGGTCCGGACTTACCGAGCTGCAATAAGGTAGTTCATATAATTCTTAGTTTAAGTAGATTCGATCTTGGGATCTCTAGATTTAAATATCGTAACGCTACCCACACCACTATACTGCCGGACAAATATGTAATGTATATCTCTATAGCTTAAATGAATAATTTGAAAACATACTTATTATGTTATTCACGTCAGCAGTAATCAATGGTGTCCTTATACAGCAAAAAAGGGTAAATAATTACAATTAATAAATAATTAATCGAATGAAATAAATAGAGTACAGCAAACATAAAATAAATACATAATAGCAGCAGTTGATCGCCTTGCAAGAAACATATAAGGAACCGGTAAAATCGTTTGTCCCATAATGAATAAATATTTGTTATGGATTCGACAGAACTCATGCGGATAATACGAATGGCGGCATTATCATTTATAAAATACTTTATCTATGATAAAAACCTCGGCATTAATATTAAAAGGGTTCATGAGAAACTCGTTTGTGTTATAGATCACGGTAATTTGTATGCTTTTCAGCGATATTACTGTAATCTCCATAGACCATTTTGTTTATGAAATAATGAGATGACACTATTACATTATAATAATAGCTTCTCTTTGTTTTACCTCATTCAATATTACTCAATTGTCATTCTCTTTATTTCAACGTATTGCACAACAACAAAGCAAGGATAATTATTTAAATTTTTATATTTTTTGACCACTTTATAGAAAATATATGATTGCACATTAAATGCTTCGTGTATACACGCTTGAAGCAAAGTTTAAGGGAGGCACGCACATTTTTATAAAAATACTGTTCTTGTTTTTCAAATGCGTACTACTGCATAATTTAAATATATATATATATATATATATATATATTTTTTTTATCGCTTTTAACAATTTTGAACATGAATATAAATTGAGATAACACCAGGATTTATAATTTAATTTCCTTTACAATAAATAAATATATCATCACGCCTTTTACCCATTACTGGGTGTGGCACCAAGATGTAAGTGTAGGGGAGGAGCCACAGGAGTAGATTTAAATTGGTGAAAATTGTTTGTCGGCTGTGGAGATCGAACCAGGGTTCTCAAGATCTACAGGCCGACTCGATACCACTGAGCCACCTACATTAATTAAATATTTACTTTAAAATAAACTAATTAAATATTTAGATACATTTAGGAGCGAAGTAATATATGACATTATACTACACTTTTACCGAATTCTAAACGCTATAATTCTACACTTGCACTTCACTGTAGATGTCATAATATTTGAATTATAAATGAAGGATTTATAAATTGCGAAATTCTAATTTAGAATGAATATTACTAAATATTGTACATTCTACTTCTAATCTGTACTGTCATTACTGCTGTAATTTGTGTTTTATTTATTGACAAAATAACGAAAGCTTAATCATAATAAAACGAAGAGCTTTTAATTATTCATTAGCCACTGAATTGAATTAATAAGGTAATATTGTGTTTTATTTATCAGCAATAATTTGAAACATAATTATTAACTTACGACGTCATTGTTTTGTGACTTTGTATTTATGACGCGTATTGTTTGATTCAATGGATACCCTATAGCAGTGGTTACCAAACTTTCGGAATCATAATCCCTTGGAAGCAAAAATTATTAATACATTCTTTCGCGACTTCTTTACTTTTGTGTGATCAAAATTGAAGTTTGTAAAGGTGCGTTACAAAAATTGAACCATGATTTAGATACAGAAATTAGCAAAGGAAAAACTTCTCATTGAAAACTTTGGTATGTCTTAAGAACATTGATATAATTATGTACGGGAGTATACAGTGGTGTGGTTGGCGTTATGGCATATGAATCTGAAGATTCCGAGTTTGAATTCCACTCAAGTGAACTATGACGGTGTGGTTCAGTAAGTCCGGACCTTGTACTGTAATTGGGATTAAGCTCCTGTTATATAGAGTAGCATAAATAAATAAATGTTTGTAGAATTAATTATATTTTGCTTTCAAACTTATGATAAATTCTTTGTATCTTTGAATAAATGTTTTTTTAAATTTTGAAGTACAATTCGGTGACCCTCTGGGGCAGTGATTCTTAACCGGAGATCCACGGATTTCTAGGGGCTCCTGAAAGGATTTCAGAGGGTCCGCGAAACTTAAAAGTTATTTGAAGCTTTTACTGTAACTCTCCCTACTAGTATTTTTATCTGTAATTATTTTTTCTACTGTTTTATTTAGTTTTTCGTTCGAATCCGATTTAGTAGCAGATAATTATAGTTTACCACTTGCTAACGAAATATTATTGGTAGCTTTTTATAGTTGTATATTAATAATTATATAGTCGTTTTCAAAGTTAGAAATTTCAAATATTGCAAGGACCGCTCCTTGCGATTTCTTCTTGTTCCCCAAATTCAAAAGACCTTTAAAAGAAAGAAGATTTGAAACGATTCCTGAGATTGAGGCAAATACGACAAAAGAACAACACAAAAGAAGCATTCCAGGACGGTTTCCAAAAGTGGATAAGTGTGTTCGTCGGGAAGAGAAGTACTTTGAAGGTGAACCACACATGTAACTTCTAAATAAGGTATATTTTGTTGTATGACGTGAGTCTACGTATTTTTTGAACAGACCTCATAGTTTATATATTTTTAGCTGGAGTGAGATTCAAATTCGAAATCGTCGGATTCGAATGCCTTAACGCTAACCACACCACCGTACTGCCAAACAATTGTATAAACTCCAAAGTTTCATTGCAATTTTGTTCATCATTTACCAATATACGGATCTATAAAACTGATGAATTTAGACAGTATTCCAGCATAAAAGTATATTTGATTCTCTTCGTAATCAACAGCTCGTCGTGCGTGGAGAATAGATGTAATCCATGAAACGGGTGGCGAATTCAGCGCGTGACAGATCGATATAATATGTCGGCCGTGTCCGGACAATTCCGCATAAATTTGCATGTTTGTATTTGACGGATAAGTGGCTGTGTACCTGTGAAGTTAACAGGTCCGCTGCCATGAATCTGTCACACTGTTCGCGATTACTTGCATATTTATGAAATTTATTACGTCATTTTGCTAGTCATTCTGCTGTACATTAAGTTATATTTGCTCTGCGGTCTTTCGTGTTTCATGTTACCCGGATTTACTACATTATGATCTTTATTTACTTTTCATTTTCATCTGTTTATGTTCCTTTATAAACAAACATACATTGAAATCATTTTTGCCGCGGACATGTTTAAGATTAAAGTGATATTCACGATTGATTCATTAGCGAGGTCAGCGTTTTATTACCAAAATACTGGTAGCCTGAGCTGCTTCAAATTATGTAGCTTCCCTACTAACATTTTTAATATACGTAACTCAAAAAACAGTAAATTATGTAGGTACACATTTGTGATAGGTAGCTCAGTGGTATCGAGTCGGCCTGTGGATCTTGAGAACCCTGGTTCGATCTCCACAGCCGACAAACAATTCTCACCAATTTAAAACTACCTCTGTTGCTCCCCCTCCACTAATAACTTTGGGGGCCGTGATTTGACGGTTGGTAACCGCAGTTCATGTGAAGAAATATATCACTTACCGAGATCTGCTTCAGCAGAGTGCCACACCCAGTAATGGGTAAAAGGCGTGATGATATATTTATATATTTACATTTGACAACAGAAAGATAACAATAGTTACTGCCAAATTTTATCATTAAATATCACTTCGTAATTTGTTAAATACTTATAGATTTACAGATCTATACACTTATAGAGTTATCATAAGGTATCTATTCTAGGGATTTCAAATATTGCAAGATTGGTCTTTTACCATTATCGGAGTGAGAAATTATGTTTTCCCATTTTCTCATTTAAAAGTAGAGATATTTTAAAAGAATTAAATTTATATATTTAACTTCAGTAGAAACTGGGTATCCGCGAAAATTATTTGGAAAATTCGGAGGTCCGCGATAATAAAAAGGTTGTGAACCGCTGGTCTTGCTAATACATTTTATTAATTTGGTTAGTGTTAAAATCGAATTTAAAATATACATATATGCAACAGTTAAACATTATACAATTGCTTGCATTTGTTCCAGATTCATGACAAACTATGTAGACAATATAAATTTTGAAAACCTTTTAAAATTAATTTTACCACTAATAAAATAAGTAAATTGAAATATGGTAATTGATTTCGATGCAAAATTTAGTTCGTTACAACTTTTATTTAAAACAGTTTTCTGTAAAGTAATCATGGAAGCAATAATATTGGAAAACTCGTTTATAGACCATTTTCATGGGACATCTCTTGGAAAATTTGACGAATCTTAAGAAAAAATACCCATTACTGGATGTGGCACTCTGCCTAAGCAGATCTCGGTAAGTGATATATTTTTTCGCGTGAAGTGCGGTTACCAGCCGTCAAATCACGGCCCCCAAATATATTAGTGGAGGGGGAGCCACAGGGGTAGATTTAAATTGGTGAAAATATAAAAAATATATGGTTAAAGATTTGTTGAAAAAACGAAAAATGTCAAGTGGAAGGAATAAACGAGCTTGTATAAAAAGAATTATAAATAAAAATAAATATATCATCACGCCTTTTACCCATTACTGAGTGTGGCACTCTGTCGTAAACAGTTCTCGGTAAGTTATATATTTCTTCGCGTGAAGTGTGGTTACCAGCCATCAAATCACGGCTCCAAAGATATTAGTGGAGGGGGAGCTACAGGGATAGATTTAAATTGGTGAAAATGATTTGTCGCCGTGGGAATTTTGAAAAAGAACTATGAATATGAATAAAATGAAAGTATAGCTTGCTAGTACTAAAATGTTTGACAAAAATTAATATTATAACAAAAATCGAATTAATAATTTATCTAAGGGTTCGTGCTACTCCATTTGATGGAACATAGCGTGAAATGTAGCTAATCTACAGCGTATAGTAGAATCCAAATTGAACAGAATTAAATTTTAGACGATAAATTTAGAATCTTATTTTGTAAAAAATGTGTGATGAGACAAGCTGTTGTTGTCTCGTTTTTTCATCTAAAAGTCTGTATAAAATATTACACCTCCATCGCTGTTTGTGAGAAACATCGCTGAAGGGTTGAGGGTGAAAGAAAACAAGACTTTAACACCGCAAAACCCGAAGATACCGCCAAAGAAGACCGGGAAAGAAGTAACGAGAATAGAGAACCCGTTATTGGCAGTGACTTTTGGCAAAGCTGCGCCATCAGTTCGCCCGGAGAAGTCGAACGAACTTCAAGCCTTTTCCCGGACTCTGAAGTTGAATAGGATAGCGTAGAGCAAGACAGAGGATTTAATGCTAGCGTAAAGTGATGAAGAAGTGCTGAACAGTTTGGGAAGGTGGATGTTCTGCTGCGTAACGGATTCATGAAGATCTGTGAACGTTATGTGAAAATGCGTCCAAAAGGGCGTTTATATGTTTGAGATACTTTCTTAGTGGTTCTTGGGAAGCTGCAAACTTATCCCTAACTATATGATGCGGTTTTATACTACCACCTTCACACATTTGTTTTTTAATTAATTAATTTAACATCTCGTTAAATGGAGTAGTACAAACTATTAAAACATTCAATAAATTAATTAGATACATCCCGCAATTAATTTCTACTAAACATTAATAAGATTTTATTTTATTTATTATTGCGTTCTTGACATATTAAAACGTCATTTATTTATTTATCAAATTGTACAATTTGAAATTAATTCCCATTACAGTACAACTTGCTTCCGAAACAATTGAATGAAGTATATTTCGTCAAGTTTATGAGATTTGAACTCGCGAACTCTAATTTACAAAGCATTAACTTGTAAAGAATGACAAAATAAAATAAATGAGCGAAAAATAAAATAAATTTTTGAGTTTAAAATTTGAAATAAATACTAATTTTATTGACACATTTATCCCAATTACAGTAAAATTTAGTAATTATAATTCAATTACTATTCAAATAAATAAATATATTATCAAGCCATTTACCCATTACTGGGTGTAGTACTGTGCCGTAGTACATCTCGGTAAGTGATATATTTATGCATATAAAGTGCGGTTCTCAGCCATTAAAGATGTTTGTGAAGGGACAGCCACATGGATTATTTTAATTGTTTGTCGGTTGTGGAAATCGAACCTGGGTTCTCAAATCCACGAGCCAACCAGCGTTCACACCGATATAATTAACATATTAATTGTAAGTATTAAAAGCGAAAAATTACTGTGACATTTTAAACTAAATCTTTCGCTTATACAGGGTGTTTCTATAACTCTGCACTAAACTTTAATGACATTTATAATTTGATATACTGATTAAAGAACAAACATTTATTTTTTGAAGTTCGCAAAAATTAGGCTATTTCATTCTTAGCAAACATTTTTAGTGTTGCCGGTTTAATAGTACATTTATTTTTGAAAAATAAAAATAAGACATTACACCAGGTACCTACATAATAACTAATTAATAAATGATTATTTGTAGCCAGTGTTTATACTTTTATTTAATTAGTAACATAATTATAAATAATTAAATGTACCTACTATTAAACCAGTAACTCTAAAAATGTTCACTAGGAATGAAATACCATAATTTATGTGAATTTAAAAAACATATTTTTATTCTATAATCAATACATACTTATATCAAATTATATATTTCATTAAAGTTTCGTGTAGAGGTATAGAAACATCCTGTATACTATTGAAATATGTTCATAATGATTGTTATTTATCTATTACCTATAACTCTTAGTCAATAAGAATAAAGAACGTAGACACTTGATTGAGTCAACGTTCAGAAGATGGCCTAATAAGCCGAAATCGATCAACTTTGTTAATAAATAATTTTGTGAAACTACATCAAGTGTCTACGTTCTTTATTCTTATTCATAATGTTTCACCAAGTGCCAACGGCTCATACTTTTGATATTACTCTTATTCAAATGCATACAAAAACACGAAATGAAATTTGATGCGAAGTATAGCTCAATTAATATCAGGTTGAACTCTCAAGGTCCTTGTTGTGCATGCAGTTATTGTACTATATAATATAATGTGACGAAATAGAATGATACGCCTCTATATTTATTTACTACTTTAGTACCAACGCGCATCTGTCGGCGTGACCTTGGAAGTTGCACGAGATATTAACCGTACTATAACACTCTTTTGAACACAAATTAAAATAAACTTGTTTCGTGAATTAGAAAGAGAATTTAAAACGAAATAAAAAATGTATCAGCACTAATCCTGTTCATAAATCTGCTTGTTAGAATTTAAGCCGAAGTTTAAGTTTAATCTGTCACTCTAATACCACTAAGATGTTTGCAAATTTCAAACTTTTCAATTACAATTAATGAAATACATAATATATTATTTTGTCTTCTATCATTCCTTAGTATTTTCGATTTTTTTGACTATGGAAATTTAAATGTTAACGTTAATTTTATAAAACTACAGAATTTACAAATATCGAGGTGATAATAATTACAATATATTATTTTTTTGTTTAAGTTTCTTTTAAAAACTCTCTACAAATGTCATTTTTTACTAATACACTTCTGGTGCTATTGTAATTTAGAGCTCAAGTTTAATAACTCTTCCACTAAGAGATAATTATGATTGCTAATACTAATTTCTAATTCAATTAAT
Source organism: Pterostichus niger (assembly GCA_947425015.1). Classification (NCBI taxonomy): domain Eukaryota; kingdom Metazoa; phylum Arthropoda; class Insecta; order Coleoptera; family Carabidae; genus Pterostichus; species Pterostichus niger. Next base: position 8,421,746 of record OX380342.1, on the reverse strand, counting down.
TTTAAGGCAAGTTTTATTTTTGGTTCAAGTCTTCTAAGCGACTATTTTCTTTTGAAGAAATAGTTCATCCAATAAATAAACAAGTAAAGGATGACAACAAATTAAATAACCTCTAGGTAGTAATCTTAAAAGTTTTTGTTTTAAACTTGAAAGTTGAATTCACAAACTTACACTTGAAATGTGAAAGTGTAACCATATAACTACAAATACTCTTCTAGCAATTTATTTGAGTTCTGAGAAAATGAATTTCAAATGCTTGTGGAAAACGCGATTTGAAAAAGTAATATTTCTTGTTCTTTGAAAGCAACAAAACAGTCGACAACAGAATTATTGATTTCAAATAAAGTCTCGGGCAAGTAGATAACGTCAGTTAAATTTTCATATCTGCTGTCAGCATAATTTCCATCTGAACATCGTCTGTTTTATTTACATCAAGATGTTTGATTAAAGTTGGACTTTTTAACTTCATTAATGTCAAACAATAAAACTTTATTCTAAATAACGTTCCGCGAAGTTGAGACCGCGTTTTTCTGTCCGGATATTTAGATAGAAATCTTTTGAAATTAGTTCACACGATTGTGTTACATTAAAAACGCAGTAGTTAGGCAGTTAAATATTGAAGTTAAGTTTGCAAGTTGTAAAACTGACATTAACTAAATGAAATTCATTATCGTCAGGAAATTATATCTTCGGTAATTATAATGTTCTGGCGTGTAAATATACTTTAAGGTTGAAATTCTCTTTTTATGTGGTGATTTACTTAATTAATTTTCACTTAATTTAAATATTCAGTTTATAACATAACTTTTAATTAAATTAAAATAGTTCAAATAACATAAATAAATAAATGTACGAACCAGATCAGAAGATGGAAACAAATTTGTGATTTGGCCGACGTTTACCTGAAAAAAACAAAATAAATTATACAACAATTCTTGAAATTCTATCCAGGTTTCATTTAATTACTAAATTGCTACACAAGTTTAAAAGTCTTTGTAAGTAAATAACAGTAACACGAATTTAAAAACTTCCAAGTATTTTAATTATTTCGAGAGAAGTAATAAAAACTATTTTGCACTATAACCCACTTTCATTAATTAAAATTTAAATACAAAATAACAAGTTGCATGAGATGTTTTTATAATTAAACTTAAACTAGCGGCAATTTAAAATATTTTAATTTAATTTTGTTACAGCGAATTTTAACGAAACAATGTTGATCTTGAACTTAAAATCTTATTTGATTCAATTCACTTATTATTTAGAAATCTACAAAGGTGGGGTAGCAGAGAAAAATCTACAGCGATAATTTTGATGTAATGAAAATAGACGTTACAACTATCTACTTAATTTGATCATCTGACCGCGTTTTATAAAATAAGTCGAGGGTTTTGTGACAACATAATAATAAACTTTTGTGAGACTTCGAGAAGTGTTTAGTTTTATATTTTATTATTAAACCTAGTTTCACCAAGTGAGCATTTAAAGACAATTAATTTTGTTTTTGTTATTTTTTATTTAAATTGCTATTTTTTCGGTAGATGGCATTGCTGGTTCGACAGAACTTCTCATGTCATTTTACTGTTTGTTAGAGATTTTATTCTCAGCTGGCACAGTTCTTCGTCACACAGCTCCTTCATCTAAAATTTGTTATAGGTGAAGGACTGCGTTATACCATACTGATGAGCTCTAATAAGAGCGAAACGCGTCTATGGTTACCAACTGTGCTGGCCAGCCTCTGACGATGACCTCATAAGTTAATAAATAAATAATAAACTATCTTCCATCAAATCTAGTAGCACGTATCTTGGAAACATTCTATTTATTTTATTAAATTCATCCTGCAATTAACCTTCGCCAAACATTCCTGTCGCTACATTCAAGTTTGTAATTCCTTTTAAATAAGTTCCTCTCATGTTTCACCTTCAATCATATCAATTCTTTTAATCCTAGCTCATCTTCTTAATATCTCACCCTCAATTTCAACAATCATTCATTTACATATATTCCTCACGCTTACATCATTACAACTGACAAACATCTGCTCTTTCAAGAATTTAAAGACCCGCAAAAGAATATCAAAGAAAGAATCCTCATGCCAATATACATAAATAATATCAGTAAAACAAACGCAAGTAACCGTTCACAATGTCAATTGAACTTCAACCTCTGACTGTTCGTCTAAATCAAACAGTAAATAAGGTAAGATTTTCCAGAAACACGTTAATACACATGTCGTACATCTTGTTACAGCAGTCATCAGTACAAGATACAATCTCGCTTATGTATCGATCGGCTCACTCTGTTCGCTCGAGGTTTCGGTCTCTGCTCACGGTGAACAGTCGAGACGGGTGGGAAGAAGAGAGGTGGGGTTTCCGACCTGGGGAAACAAGACGAAGAGCAGGACAAAGAAGGTGTGAAATGGGACTTGGAATTTTGGGTGATTTTTCAAACGGTTTGAAGGATTTTTGTATGCTTATTGAGATGATTTTTTAAAAGGGGAACTAATATATACCCGTGTCTACTTCTTTTATGTCACATTGGACATATCTACAATATTACAATTTGTATTTGGCAGTATACTATTTTCATTTTAAACTCGAAGGATCGCCATAAAACAATTAAATGCACCGCACTTTTGTTTACAAAGGAACTTAAAATATGATCCGTCATAACTGGTTTCACAAGGTTCACACAGGGTTGTACAGCCCCATTCACCGGTACGGAAAAAACAACAATAATTTTAGGCTAAATACGACCCTTGAAAATTTACCTATTTTGACCATCGATAAGCGATATGGGGTAGCCGCACTAATGGATTTCATTGTAGTTATATGGGACAGGGATGTTTAATCGTTTTATGCCGATCCCTCCAGTTTAAAATGAAAATAGTATACATTCAGTCATACTAATTTTAATATAATAGTATATAAGTTTTTTTTTATCTGGACACAACAAAATATCTCGAAAATTATGCATCGGATCCATAAAAGTTGTAGATGAAATTTGTTAGCCCCGGAACGGCTTATCCAATGATATCAATTTTGACCCTCGGGGGGTGGGTCTTGGGCGGTTTGTCGCAGATGAAATGAATATAACTTTATTTGGAGAATCCGCATTTGCAATAAAAAATTGGGGTTTCTATTTAAGATTTCAAAGTTGTCTCCAGCCCCACTCGCTGGGGAAAGAGGATCGAAATTGGCATCATTGGATAGATCCCTGTGGGACGAACAAATTTCATTCGTAACTTCCTTTGATCCGATGCGTAGTTTTCGAGATATTTCGTTGTCTCAAGATAAAATATATATCTTTTACCCATTATTGGGTGTATCAAAGATGTTAGTGAAGAGGAGAGGTACAAAACTGTTTGTCGGATGTGTAAATCCTACCCGGGTTCTCAAATCCCTAGGCTGACTCGATACCACCGCGTAAAATTGGGATACCGCCAGGATTTGAACCTGGGGCCTATGCTTTAAACCAACTGAACTACGGTCGCCATGTAATTAATTGATTTCATCAATTGTGAAGTATTTATTAATTCAAAACAACTAGAACTGTTGACAGGTGTCAATTAGTTAAAACCCACTTTCTGCACTCGAGCTGAAAATATTTATTTTGTCCATATTGAGCAAGTCAAGTCTATTTTTTGCACCTACATACATATTGTATATTGACCGGCAGTATGGTGGATTAGTTTGTGTAACGGCGAAAAAAAAATTAATTCGACAATTGGGATATTCAACCACTGACAAGTAACACCACCCAACTGTCACTCATTGATTTAAATGAAACTTGGTACACTAATAGAACTCTAAAAAATATTGAACCCCTATTCTTTTTCTTTCGGAAGTTGCTTTTTAGGGGTACAACCCACCCCTGAAATGTGGTAAAAGCAAGAATCGCCATAAATGAAATTAAATAATACCAAAACATTACGCGTTTAGTTGGTCCCCTTAAGCTCACACTGCTGTCACTTATATTGCTTGGTTTTATTATTTATTTTTTTATTATACATTTATATAGTTCTACGTAGTTTTTAGTTTTTAATTTTTAAGTTTTTAAGACATAGTTTATATATAGTCTTTTAATAGTGTAGGTTTTTCTTTGTAGAAATTATGCGTTTAGTATATACGATTAGTTAATTATAATTTTATGTTCTTCTTTAGTGTAAATATTAGTTCTATTATCATACATTTTTATTTATTTTTAAGTACTTAATTATAAGGTTAATAGCAATCTGAAATTTTGACGTAACTATCGTCACTATAAGCGTATTCTTATTTAAAAATCCCAATGACAAAGAATAGTCCAAATTATTCTTTTAAAATAAATTAGATACTTTTATCTTGGTTACCATGTAGTAACTAAAACCTTTTGTTTTGACGAATTTATGGCCATGTTCAATCACAATATACACACCCCCAGAATGAGTGCAAAAAATAAGTACTTAGTCACTTTTGTCATAATGACGAAATATTTTAGTAATTTGATAAAAGATAGTGTTTACTTATATTTATGATGGAATTCTGTAATAAATCTATATATTTATAGATTCGTTAATCTGTAGATAATGAACAAAATCACATCAATAATTGTTGGTAAGTAGAAAATATATGATAAAGTTATAAGATTCGTTCATGACTTATTTATAAAACTTATGAATTTAAACAGAATTCCACCATTAATCCGTTGCAAATTTGTATAAATTCCTACATATAAAAGAATTTTAAAAATATGAACATAACTTCCTACATATTTCCGACATTCCAGGTAAATCAAAGATGTAGGCGAACCGTATTTACTTCAATGACAGTAGAATTACTTCGAACATGGTTTTCCACTTGTATGAATACAATATTAATAGTAATCTAGTAAGCTGGTAGTAATTTAGCTCGTTTATAAGTTGTTAAGTTAATTCGTTTAAAATGATAATAGCGTTACGGGTTATTAGCTGTTCTGACTGTTAAACATACGCGCCATGTCTCGTTCTAGTCGCTCTCTTGTATATTTAATCACCTGGTAAGTGTGACTGAGATTATATTCATCGTCATATGCATTCATTTAGGAATTTATTGCGTTTTTAATGTGCTTTTTAGGAGCGAATGCTCTACAGATATTTTATAATCCTGGTATGAGCCATTTAATGCCACAATAAAATCTATATTCGTTTTACCTTCATTTTTATGTATACTAAATGTTATGGGTTAGGATACCCTCACGTAAAAATGTTGCAACTATATTCAACAGATTTTATATACACTAAGACAAAATTTTCACTCTATAAAATAAAATAAATATAGGTATTATGTATTTATGTGCAACCGGAAATTAATCCAATATAAGTATAAGAAATTTAAAGCTTATAGTGAAATCCGAACCACTCAAAAACAGTGGTACTTCTGGTTTTAGTTAAAGACGACGAGTAAATAAATAAATAAATATATCATCACGCCTTTTACCCATTACTTGCAATATTTGAAATTTTTTACTTTGAAATCCCATGGAATAGGTACCTTATGATGCTATTTATGATAGATCCTATAAGTGTATAGATCCGTAAATCTATAAGTATTGAACAAATTACGATGTGTCATTTGATAATAAAATTTGGCAGTAACTATTATTATCTTTCTGTTATCAAATGTAAATATATAAATATATCATCACGCCTTTTAAACATTACTGGGTGTGGCACTCTGCCGAAGCAGATCTCGGCAACTGATATATTTCTTCACATGAAGTGCGGTTATCAGCCGTCAAATCACACATAATTTTTTCTACGATTGTATCTTTAAATTATAAAAAAACGTATAGTTTCTGTTTTGTTTGTATTCCTGGTAACTATTGAAGTAAGAGCGCATTTAACATCTTTTTCGCGCGTTGCTATTGGAGACTTGCGACAAAGATATTTTTCGATTGTTCCACAGACAACATCAACTTTACGATGACAAATGAGAGCGTAATTATCAACTTTTCATAGCAATCGTAGAATACGTTACTATTTTTATCTGTCATTATTATAATAAATAACGTTTTCATGTATTAAATAAACTGTAAATTAATATTACATCCATAATCTAATACTACCCTAAACTGAGTAATACATCAAAACCACTATACATATAAAACAGCCTCCCCTAAAAGATGAAACAACCCTTCTCGTCGCAAGACCATCTGACCTTCCTGCCTGCCTTGCAGGAATACAGCAGGGACGAGTCTCTATTCCTGCGGACAAGCAGGCATTCGACCGAGTAGCAGCACCGTTACATACACACATACACACTGCTGTTCGTATGGAGATGAGAGATAGAATATGTGGCTGCATATGCATAGAAATGAAATGGAGACTGACAAAGAGACAAGACTTAGTGAAGTTTGTGAAGATAAGATGAAATTGGAACAGTGGAAGTAGTGAAGTCAAATTGTGCATGTGATTTTTTGATAATCGCAAATGTATTGAATAAAATTGGACAATGAAAGATGCAATATTTGATACACATATAACATGTTTTAAAACATAAATACCGGGTGGAATATCATACCTGTGTACATAGGCGATTAACATGAAAAAAGTTTTTCCGTGCGCGTTGCTCCCCAAATTATTTTAGCCAAAAATGCTTCAAATAAATGTTGTAGAGCATAAAATTCTGCATCTAAATCAATAAACAGAATTACATTTACATGCGTTGTAACGACAGAAATTAAATAAAACAATATTAAAAATTACGTTCAAAATATCAAATAGCCATGGAAGTGAAACAAAAATAGATAAATGCTTGACGTTTTTCTGTCTATTTGATATTTTACCCCCGACAAATTAATCATTCAATAAAATTCATACAAAAAACTCCATACCTATGATTACAATTTAATAATAAATAAACAATTGTACATTTCAATGAAACGTTTATTTCTTATAGGGTTGGTCATGTAAAAATTATAACCTATCTATTATAATTCAAATATCAAACAACAATTCTCTCAATAAAATAATCACTACAATTTATTATTACAATAAATGTTCAAATAAACCTCCATTTTCAGCCAAGCAATAACCAAGTCTATTGTAGAAGGAATGTCGTACATTAGCGAGCTGCCTATTTGTGATTAAGGCGCACTTATCCACGATAGCTTCTCTCAAAGAATTAATATTTGGGTGGCGTTGCTTATAAATTTTACATTTAAGATGACCCCATAAAAAAATCGCTAGGTGTTAAATCAGGAGATCTGTCAAACGTCAAGCATCTATCTATTTTTGTTTCACTTCCATGGCTATTTGATATTTTCAACGTAATTTTTAATATTTTTTTATTAAATTTCTGTCGTTATAACGCATGTAAATGTAATTCTGTTTATTGATTTAGATGCAGAATTTTATGCTCTACATTTATTTGTAGTATTTTTGGTTAAAATAATTTGGGGAGCAATGCGCACAGAAAAACTGTTTTTTCATGTTAATCGCCTATGTACACAGGTATGATGTTCCATCCACATAATAGCGCCGTCATGTTGCCCTCATTGTTTTACTTTGTTGGGTAAGATATACTACATCACATTTGGTTTGAGAATTGCGGCAATTTTTATACGATGACGATGCAACAACGTACGAAAGAAGTTATTTAAAAATAATCATGTACTAAATGAATCTAAGAAGATCTGTACTTTGTAGAAGAAGTATAATTTGAAGAAAATTCAACAATGAGTCAAATAAAATTGAAGTTAAAACAAAAAAGAGAAATGAAACAGCTAGAATGGGAATGTAAACCATAATTCCAAGTGCGTTTATAAATTATTTCAGTAATGTCAACAAGCAAACAAACAACATATACCATAAACAATTTATTTCTCAACATATTACAAGCAACAATCACTAGTAAAAGTTACAAAAACAAGAGTAAGGAATTCAAATAACTTTCAATTTCTCACAGCCGCAAAAATCACCATTTCTAGCATTCATACCGACAATCAAATAAAGAAATAACTGGAAACATATAAACCAGATAACGACACAACAAAAATCAACTCTCGTCTCTGAAAATAAATTACAAAACCTCTCACAATAAAATATTTTCATTGTATACAGAAAGTTACAATGGAATCGCCAGTCGAGTTGAAATTTAAGCGCATGTGCAAGCAATGCATTGATATATCTTTCAGGGATAATGTATTCGTGTAGAACTTGTTTTTATCGATAAATCGATAAATATTACAAAACGATTTGATTGAAACTAAAGAACTGCATTACAGACGAATCGGAAAGAACTGTGCAATAATTGATTTGAAATTCTTTGCAATTATAACAAGTTTATTTTCAAATGAAACTTTTCATATACAGGGTGAGTCTGGGAAGACGCCCCCCCCTTTAACTTTTTTATTATGAGTAATAGAAAAAAATGGTTCATATGGAAGTTTTATTATTTTAAATATACTATTTGATGGCAGATGTAGATATTTTTTATAAAGTCAGGTTTACAAGATACGACTATCAACTTTTATTTTTTAAATAGCAACCTATAATTATTTTACTAAAATAAAAACCGCCATTTTTTTCTCTTTTCAACGGTGTATTAGTTTTTATTAATGTATCTGAAAAAATTCGAGAAAAATAAGAAAATTTAGAAATACTAGAAATAATTTTTATACAAATATTATAGGTGGCTATGTGAAAATAAATTTTGAACATTTGTTTTAAGTTGTTTTTGTTACTGAATTTGTTGCTTTAGTTTGCTAAGTTGTATAACACTGTTACATTTTGTTTATTTTCACATAGCCACCTATAATATTTGTATAAAAATTATTTCTAGTATTTCTCAATTTTCTTATTTTTCTCGAATTTCTTTAGATACATTAATAAAAACTAATACACCGTTGAAAAGAGAAAAAAATGGCGGTTTTTATTTTAGTAAAATAATTATAGGTTGCTATTTAAAAAATAAAAGTTGATAGTCGTATCTTGTAAACCTGACTTTATAAAAAATATCTACATCTGCCATCAAATAGTATATTTAAAATAATAAAACTTTCATATGAACCATTTTTTTCTATTACTCATAATAAAAAAGTTAAAGGGGGGGGCGTCTTCCCAGACTCACCCTGTATAATATAACAAGTAGTATGAAAATTGCTGAAAATATTTTCACATAAATTATGAGTTGTTATGTTTCCTGTTTCCGTAACAACGAATGTATATTTATGTCAAAATATTATCTGTCAATTTTCATACTACGAGTTGTATTCGGCCTTAGAATTTACCAAACAAGAGTTAATTAACAAGAATAGTTAGGTATTTATTTCCTTATTACAGTTATGAAAATTTTGAATATGAAATGTACACTGAAAAAAATATTTCAATTGACATTTATGAAAATATTGAAAATATCATTTATTTTATTCGTAACCAAGAATATTAATAACAGTGGTATTTCCGATGAAATTTCACTAGTGATAAATTTCCGACGAAATGTACATTTCATTGGTTCATTTTCAAACAAATTCGTGATCCTATTGGTTGACAGTGACGTGTGGAGAATTCTCATAAACATACCATCATTGCATATTCATTACTACAGATATGCAGCTGCATATTTCGTTTACTTGTTGAAGTATACATTCATTACTAAATTTAAATACTATTATTTATTAGTGACTTATTGGTTTCAAGGTGTAGAAGAGAGCAATCGTTTGTTTATTTATTATTTTTCCAACATAACCATAAGCACTTTGATTTACGCGATTTGAATAAATAATTTATGAATTCTAAAATTATAATTTTATGTAAATCCAGTTCATGTATAAATAGATTCAAGCCTCGAGCATCTACATCGATTTATTTTAATCATTCATCACTTTATAATCTACCGAGCTAAATATTTTTACTATTAAAACATGTACCTATAAATAATAATTATTTTTACTGCTATTTCATTATTGAATCATCAACTTTACAGCTTAATAAATTACATCATAAATTGAATATTGTTAATCAAATATAATTTTTATAGGATATCTGTGCGTGACGTAAAATCCGCAATTGCAGAGCTACTTTTCTAGTACATTGGTATAAAGCGTGATGCTATATTTTATGATTTAATTAGAGTTACATATATGAAAATAATTAAACCCATACGAATTTCGTAGTTATTTTTACCGTAAATATTTTTACTTGCAAAGATTTGCAATTGCAGAGCTACATTTCCGGTAAATATGGAAAAGGCATTCTGCTATATTTCATAATTAAATTGTAGTTAAACGTCTGAAACAAATGATAACCTGTCACTAACATTTGTAAATGTAGTTATTTTTAACGGCTATATTTTACCAACAAAGATCTGCAATTGCAGAACTACATTGTTGGTAAACATGCAAAAAACATAGTGCTAAATTTCATGATTAAATTGTAGTGAAATGTCTGTAAATAATAATTTTATTGTAATACTTTTTCTAAATGTCATGATTATTTTTACCGTAAATATTTTTACTTACAAAGATCTGCAATTACAGAGCTACATTTCCGGTAAATATGGAAAAGGCATTCTGCTATATTTTATAATTAAATTGTAGTTAAACGTCTGAAACAAATGATAACCTGTCACTAACATTTGTGAATGTAGTTATTTTTAACGGCTATATTTTTACCTAGAAAGATCTGCAATTGCCGAACTACATTGTTGGTAAACATGCAAAAAACATGGTGCTAAATTTCATGATTAAATTGTAGTGAAATGTCTGAAAATAAAAATTTTATTGTAATACTTTTTCTAAATGTCATGATTATTTTTATCAACAGGATTTTTACTTACAAAGATCTGCAATTACAGAGCTACATTTCCGGCAAATATGGAAAAGGCATTCTGCTATATTTCATAATTAAATTGTAGTTAAACGTCTGAAACAAATGATAACCTGTCACTAACATTTGTGAATGTAGTTATTTTTAACGGCTATATTTTTACCAACAAAGATCTGCAATTGCAAAACTACATTGTTGGTAAACATGCAAAAAACATGGTGCTAAATTTCATGATTAAATTGTAGTGAAATGTCTGTAAATAATAATTTTATTGTAATACTTTTTCTAAATGTCATGATTATTTTTATCGTAAATATTTTTACTTACAAAGATCTGCAATTACAGAGCTACATTGTTGGTTAATGCTATATTTTACGACAGCTTATCAGTAACTTATGAATGTCATAGTTAATGATTATATTTTACGTACAAAGATCTGCAATTGCAGAGTTGTAAATGTGTAAAAGGCGTGCTGCTATATTTCATGTTTCAATTCAAAGGAAGTAGTTAAACGTCTGTAAATAATGAAGCCGTTAATTTAAGTGTCTGATTCATTTGACATTTGGCGCAAGCGCATTTCCGAACGGAATTTTATACCGTGTGTTCAAATAGAAACGACGCGTGGCCAATGAACTTACAAATAGCGATACCAACCTCAGACTGTCTAACTTTAATTTCCCTGCGTTGAGAGCGCGACACACTACGCTGCACTTTGTGCTATTGTAATTGTTACGCTAAAATAACTTCTTAAATCGTTCCACACGCTTTTATTTTATTTCGTACGGTTCTTTTGTTTCCTTACAACAAGAAACAAAAATAACTCGTTTGACATTTTATTACAGTAACTATTAATTTCATGTTTGTTATATTAAATTCATATAATCACAGGCTTCTCTGACTGACTGGACGACATTAAACCAATTGAGTGAAAACCGCCTCTGCATTGTTTATTTACTTTTCCGTTGTTTAGAAAATATGCCTAATGCTTTTGATGTATTTATTAATTCAACTTTGATTAAATACTCTGTTTGCATGTAAAATTGTTATTAATTTTCAAAACAGTACTTTTATTCAAATATCATATTGAAATGTCAAGTTATTTCAAACATTTTTCCTCTAAATGTTGCGATATCGATCGGTTAATTTTATATTTGTTTAACATTTTTAAATTGTAAAAATAAACAACTCCATTGAAGAAATATAATCACGGTTGAATTACAAATATTTAAAATCGTGATATGTCAAATTCTAATGTTGAATTAAAAGTACAAACACTAATTTGCATATTACAACTTTAGTTTTTTATAAATAACGATAATTACAATATACACCTACACTTTAACCATATTTTTATCCCACGTTCAGTTTGTTTGAACAAAATATTAATTATTTATTTATATTTATAATAAACGGCTTTCATGAACTATTAGTTTAATAAATTAATACATTGTTCTTGAATTGTGACTATCTATAAAGTTTCATAAATATGCAAATGACTAGAAATTATAATGAGTTATATTCATTTAACACGTCATAGTAATCATATATAAATAAATTTAATTGATGACACGGGAATTTACATAAGCTTTACTGGAATATTAGTAATAAATTACTATTTTTGTATTCATTCGAATGGATTAATTGCATATTGCAATTTACCGATAACTGCAGAAACTATTTTATAACGTGTACCTAGAAGGAAATATTAATAAATATATAATTCGATAATTACAGTAATTAGAACGAAAGTATGCCGCAGTCCTACGATATCAAACGCTGCTTATCTGCAGGTAAATTGCATACTTAATAATATTTATTAGTTGCTATTACGGTAAGTGGAACATTTAGTGTAAAACTCAAATTTAATTTATATTATTACTTTGTGCTTATTATATTTAGCCGTTGTTATATTGAATTTATTGTGATAAACAAACCGCGTGATCAAATTTATTGTTTAGTTAAATTATTTGAAGTCCCATAAATATAGTTTTAAATTATACGCAAATAATAATGATATTAAAATAATTGTATTGATCAGTTCAAATTTTAAAATGATATTATAGGTAGATTAATTAATATTATTGCATTGACATGAAATATATTATTTTAATAATCATGGATTTGTTATAGTTTTAGTATTTATACAGCTAATTAAATAATTAAAATTATAGCATAGTGCAACATAATTAAATAAACAAATTCATTTTATGATAAAGAGATTTAAATTAATATTTACTTTGCCGACTTTTATTACAAACGTTATACTTGGTTTATGCAAAGATTTTATCATTAACATTAATATTAAGAACTAAACTAACTTCTAAGCTTTTAATGCTGCGACATAATTTTAAGGATTAAAAGCATTTATAATACGACAGTTTTTAATATGCTTAGGCAATAATAACATACAAAGCAAAGCAAGGTGAAAAATATATAAACAAATATGGTATTTTTTTGATTAATTCTTAACAGGTAGATTCATAAAGAGGATTAAATTTCATTCATTTTTCTCGAATAAAATATGTAGAGAAAACGTATTAATTCTTAAATTAAAATACTTATTTTTGTATCTAGTGCGCAAAATGTAAAAAGTCATTCGAACGCGCCAAAAAACAATAATTTTGTCCACAAAATACAAACAACATTTTTTCTACAATTGTAAATAAAGAATAATACAATAATTTTTGATTTATTTAAGTAAAGTGAAGGAAAACAATCAAAAATAATATGATTTTGATACTCTTGATGTGTTGTAACTAATAGAATCTGAAAAAAAAAAATTATTTGGGAGCGTGCGCGAGATACTAATTTTGCGCACTAGGATACGAAACAATGCGCAAAATACGCGTTGTCATGGTAATGTAAATGATGAAAAAATCACGTACTTCGTGTATTGAAAAAAAAAGAATATTTCTTGACATTTGTAGAAATAGCTATTTGTGTATTAAAGGATTAGGCAAGAGCTGCAATAGTGTAACAGAAACAAAGACATTTTATAAGGTTAAAAATAGTATGTTATGCATCAAGGGAGAGAAACAAGCGATTATTCCCGAGTGTGAAGTTGTAAAACCGAGACGTAAGCGAGTGCCGAAGGCTCGAGCGGAAGTCGAGGTTTGCCAACTTCACACAAGGGATAATAGCGCCCTCCCGTGAAGCATATTATACTTTTCGTAACAAGTGCACAAAAATTACAAATGTCAAATATGAGTTGCGTAACTAGTTACCTAGGAAACGCCGCAAATAGCTAATAATCGTAGTCTCTAGGGAGAAAAACATCCTACCTAGGGAGAGAAACATAATGTTTCTCTCCCTAGAGGAGAAAAGCAGTGTTTCTTTCTCTAAAATTAGGGAATAAGAACGAGTTTCTTGTGCATGTGTTACGAAAACGTATATAAATTCGTTCTGTCAATATGACAAGTTTCTGTTTTGTTGGTATCCTTGGTAACTATAAAAGTAAGCACGCATCTAATATCATTTTAAATAAATAACGTGATGGCCGCACGGATTGAGGGCCTCACTCACGACCTAAAGGTCGTGGGTTCGAGTCCCGCCCGTGACGGCCACACAAAGGACATATCGGCATATGACCTAGTAGTTGGTCCGATATATATAAAAAAAACTTTGCCACGCGACAAAGATATTTTTGGATTGTTCCACAGAAAACGTCAACTTTACAATGACAAATGAGAGCATAATTTTCAACTTTTCATAGCAATCGTAGAAAAAATGTTTGTATTTTATAATATCATTTTCTTATTTTAATAATCAGTATTATTTATTTAATTACTTTTATTTTATCTTCAGATGCTTATAGCATCATTGTAGGACTATCGCTTCTTCAATTAGAATTAAATTGCAGTACTGCCAAAAATAATTTTGTAATTGTAAATTTATCGGTCGTACTTAAATATAAAAAAATAATAAAATAATAAATTTACCTCAAAAACAAACGTAGTGCATTAGTATTATTGAAATGAAAGCGTTACGGCATTTTAAAAGTAATAGCTTAATTACATATCACAAGAAAAATAAACTTAACACAGTAATAATAAATAAAATGTACTGAAAAATGATGAATATCAGTTGAGCAAACAGCGTATTCCTATTCCGAAACACAAAATAATAAAAAGTAAAATTTATGCGCCAACATTAATAACTGAACTGCAAAGTAGTACGCGACGGTGCAACTCCTGTCGTATAACATAAATGTATCATATTGAATATTCCATTTCAAAAAGTTTCTCCGCTGAATATTGCATATTGAAAGGATTATGATGTACGATGACGCGTCACAGAAAATGCGATCGTGAATTGCATGCGATATGCTGTGTATCTAACGCGTGTATCAACAAAAAAACACGCAGAATTAGCGGATAATAGCAGATAATACCGGAAGAGGAGAAAGATTTTTGTAACTGAATATAAAGGACTAACAATTATATCATTGAATTTGTAATACTAGCCAACATAAAAATACTGAAATCTAACAAATAAATTTAGCGTTGTCAACGTCTTTAGATTAATTGCTTCAAATAATGTATAATGCCTGGTTCTATAAAGACAAAATAAATTTACTTCCATAGCAAATTAACAAATTATTTTATGGCATATATACTGCCAACAGTTCAAAATAATAAATGTTTACCTGAAACTGACAGGAAAATAAACATTTGCCTAACCTTTAAGAATCAGGAAAGCTTTGCTTTGCATGCCTAGTCAGGAAAATAAAATATTATCTGCCTAGGAAGGTAATGAAAGAAACATGAGTGTCTAGTTAGTTAGCAACATAAAATACTGACTGAATATGTAAGTCAAATATTTATTTTAATTTAAATTAATTTATTATTTGTTTATAAGTTTTAGGTAAAATGTTATACGTAACACGTCAGTAAAGGGTTGTACAGAATTCGTAAGCTGTTTCAAGCTCGGCATGAAACTATCTACTCATCCTGTAATTGAACGCTTTCCTGACTTTTTACGTAAATAACTATTATTCATTTTGGAAGTAAATTATTTTATCTAACTTTCTATCACTTTTATTTCCAGAATTTTACTTATAGCCTATGTCACATGGTTAATGTTTACTTCCATCTTGTTAATCAAATAAAATATGTATGATGATGACATTAAATTTGATTTATGATAAAAATTATATGTGTCAGACTGTCAGATAATTAGACTTTTCACTAGAATGAAGATTGTCAAACATAAACATAACCTAGGTTATGATACATTTAATCTGTACTTAAAATTATCTTTACACTAATTCAAATTTTAATAATTACTATAATCATGATAAAAACTTGAACCATAGTAACTAGAGTTAAATTTTGTTTACTTCGTCAAAACTAGAAAAGTCAAATTACTTTGTATGACAGAATAAGAAATAAAATAAATATATCATCAAGCCCTTTACCTATTACTAGATGTGGCACTCTGCCGTAGCAGATCTAGGTAGGTGATATATTTCTTTGCGTAAAGTGTGGTTACCAGTCGCCAAATCACGGCCTTACAGATATTAGTGTAGAAAGAGCCACAAGGGTAGTTTTAATGTGGTGAAAATTGTTTGTCGGCTGTGGGAATCGAACCAGGGTTCTCTAATCCACTACAGAGTAAGATATATTTGTATTTAGAGTATTTGATTAAACTGTATGACGTGACGTCACATTTATGTGTTTCCCATACACAATTTTCACGCGCATAAATATAACACTTACTGAGATCTGCAACGGCAAAGTACCATACCCAAAATATGTAAAAAGCATGATGATTTATTTATTTTCATCTGTATTATTCTTGGAAGAATAATGTTTATAAATAGTCAATAATCACTCAAGTAATATTACATGGAGGAAGTGTTAATATGGTCGAAACGAGTATCATGTGTCAGGATGAGAATGTTGACGTGAACTGATTTTTTTATGAATCTTTTAGTGGATGCTCTATGAATGTTTCAGGGGTTCGTGCCACCCCATTTAATGGGATATAGCGTGATGTTATGTATGTATGTATGTAATATTACATTGCTAGTTCTTTTAGGGTGAGCCACGGTTTAACCCGGAACTGAAGCACCAGATTATCAACATCATCCCCACCCATCAATAACAATCAATAACTAATAAAGTTAATTAAAAACCCCGCTAAATATTTTACATACCCGTGGTGTGAATTTCAAAAGTTTTCATATTCGTGTTTTATTTTAAACTGTTAAAGAAACTTTGCTGTCTCGACTTAATAAAGTTATTAAAGTTCCGTGCCACATATGTACATAGTGAATTTTCATTATTTACAAACTTAAAAGTTAAATAATCTGAGTTAAGTTCGTAACTTGTAAAATATAAAGACAAACGATATAGTCATTCATGCATGATGCAAAATTTCTAATGTCAATTATTCACACTGAAATTTCAAGCTAGGCTTGAGTTGCAATTTATTTAGCGAATTATTTTAAGCTGTAAGATTAGCTGACATGCACGTTTACATCAAAAAAGTAAATAAGTATATATCCTCACGCCCTTTTCACATTTAAGACTGAATCTTTTGTAAGGAGAAATACATCCACAAAATGTATTTATTTGTTATTTTGTACTACCGGAAAGTATTCTGTCTCATCGTAACTTCATAATGTAACAAAAAGTACAGTAGTGACAACTGCAAGTGACATTCATTTGTATTTTTCTGTTTTTGTCAGTTCACTTGTCAGTCAGTGTTTCGTTTTTACAGTTTTATTTAATTTTGTGCTTGTGATATTTCGAAGATTTTAATAATAATTTTATGGGGTAGGTGGCTTAGTAGTATCAAGTCGGCCTGTGGATTTAAGAATCCGGGTTTGATTCCCGCAGCCGACAAGCAATTTTCACCACGTTAAAACTACCCCCTGGACCTCCATTAATATATTTAGAGGATATGATTTTGCAGCTCACGTGAAGAAATATATCACTTACTGAGAGGTGCTACGGCAGAGTGCTACACGCAGTAATGGGTAAAAGGCGTGATGATATATTTATATATATAATTTTTCGATTTGCAAATGGGTCTATTATAAAATTACTTTGATCTATAGCTTAGAGTAAAATTTAAACAATTGAACACAGATATTATTTTTATATCTGATAACGTAGCATTGTAAAATATACAGGGTGTGTCACGAAAAGCGGGTCATAGACGTTTAACATGGGAAAAGTTGTTTTTTTTTTCATTTTTACTCATTAGTGGGCGTGGCACTCTGCCGAAGCAAATCTCGTTATATTTATATATTTATTCGCGTGAAGTGCGGTTACCAGCCGTCAAATCATGGCCCTCAAAGATGTTAGTGGAGGGGGAGACACAAGGGTAGATTTAAATTGGTGAAAATGTGCATTGCTTTTCAAATTTAAGACAAAAAGTAATATTGTTTAATCTATGAAAGAAGACAAATTGTTTTTCATTTTATTTGTATTATAAAAGTCTAATTTATGTAAAGAAAACAAGTAATTAATAATTGTAATAATTATTTCTGGGCAAATGTATTGTGAAACTATAAAAATGTTGTTCTAAAATATATATATGTAAATAACCCTTATGGTGTAAAATAAACACGCAAGAAGCACTTAAGCCGTCCCTGTAAAACACATGTTCAATTTTTCCCGAAGGAAAACATCACCGTATGATTTATCGCTTGCAAAATGCTTCTCGTAATTTCTCATTTTGCAGCATATTTTTTATCTTATTATGATTATTACCCGTATATTCGCACACTTCGGCAGCACACACCGAATCTAGAAATTATCACAAAGAAACCAGGTGCCACGCAAGAAGAAATTTACTTTTTTTCCTATACCTGTCTATCTTAGACAATAAGGGTGAATTTTGTAGTTTGTATACCCGCCTGAGGGAAGTGAATTGGGGTAGTTACCCTAGATTTGGGATGATTGGAAAATAAGCGTAATTTGAATATTATCTGGAGGTAGATTTTGTCGATGGAATTAAATTTGTTTGACATTGTATATAATTCGAAAATTGATTTTGTAACACGTATATCTTATCGGAGTGATTTATCGCCATAATATATGGTCTAGAAACAATTTTATTTATTTTATACTACGTTACCTTTCTTATCTTACAATATACATGCTGAACGGAGAGCACGGCAAATATTGCGTTTCATTTTTATTCAGAATCTACTATAAACTGTAGGTTCTTTGCATGCTTTAAGCTATAAGAACCAGAACACTTTAAAACATGCATAACATATCATTCTATATTTATTTATAACATCACTCTAAATCTCATTAAATAGGGTAGTACGAACCCATGAAACATCCACTCATCTTATTTATCAAAGCATTTTTTTGACAAACATTCTCATTCTAACACACAATATTCAAGTTGCCTCATTTATTCCTCACACTAGGGATCATTCATTACGCAACAAGCCTTCAGTCACATCCATCCATTCCTTCTTATACACATGTTTCATTATAGTAAATATATAAATATCTCAATTTCTGGCGATTTTAATAGTCTCGTCCGCCACGATTATCAATTAGATATATATTTAATTAATGATAGCGTTACGATAATCGAATTAATTTAGACCACTGATCTCTATATAAACTGGATTGCGTATCCCGTGTTAAAGGTCTGTGACAGACAGTGGGCCGCCATATTGGCAAAAGTGTAGTCTCTCGGCCTACTTTCAGCGGGAAATTCAAATGAATGGAGCTACAGAACTAATGAAAATAATTAGTTATGAAGATGAAAATAAGAATTTGGCTGAACATTTTAATTATTTAATTAAGTTTTATTGTTTTTAGTTCAAAATATGAAATTAAATCATTCTAGTATTATTTTAAATGTACGACGCATTTGAATCGCGCTCCGGCACTGTGGACGAGAGACTACACTTTTTCCAATATGGCGGCGTTCAACAAGTCACAAGCCGGCCTACCTCATACGCTATCCAGTTTATAGAGAGATCAGTGATTTAGACTGATATTAATTATTAAAGAAAAAATATAAAATAAAGACTTGGCTATGTTTCACAAAATTCAGCCTCCAAGTCATCTTATGAGGGCACCGTCAGAGGCTGGACAGCACAGTTAGTAACCATAGACGCGTTTCGCTCTTATTAGAACTCATCAGTATGGTATAACTCACTTCTTCACCTAGAACGAAATTCACATGAAGAAGCTGGTGACGAAGAACTTTGTGAAACATAGCCAAGTGTTTATTTTATATTTTTTATTAAACCTTGTTTCACCAAGTGTTGGATGACAATTAATTTTGTCTTTGTTGTTAATTATTAAAGATGCAAAGATGCTACATATATTTAGTTTAAAAGAACGTTTCTTATTTCTACAAATTATTATTAAAATAGATTATTTTTCTTTTTTTATACTTTTAACTATTATAATTCTCTATATTAATATGATTATTTTTGTAATTAATAATAATAATAACTAACGCCAGCTTTTGTACTACAAACAAAAATTGCAAAACAATGTGGTAAAATTTGCTCTAAATAGAAACTTTTTTATCAGATATTTTGATTCAACTTTTATAGATTTGAATCAACAAAATATAATTATAGTAATTATTGTTATTAGATTTGAATTAAAATACAATTTTAAGTGCAGATTGGGTGTAACATAATCGAAGTTATGTTGACGTTTGACAATCTTTACTCTACTGAGAAGAACAATCGTCTGTCCCAGCTAGTTTTCATCATACATCAAATTGAATGATGTGACGTCATCATACATAATTTGACAAACAAGAATGAAGTAAATATTGACCATTGGACACCGGCTTAACTAATTTTGTTTCCATCATTTACATTTTCAATATTTATCAAGAAAACAACAACGTATTTGGTTTGTTGACAGACAATTAGTTGACTATTATTGAAGATTGCTTGTGACGTCACTGACCTTCAATGCCCTTAATTTACACAATTTACCGCATTTTATTCTCCATTTATTTATCATAGTTTTACATTAAGTTTCATACTAAAAATAGTTATAAAAACTATTCCTGTGGTTCCCCCATCACTTACATCTTTGGAGGCAGTTAATTGACGGCTGGTAACCGTACTTCACGCGAAGAAATATATCACTTATCGAGATCTACTACTGAAGAATGATATATTTATTTTATTATTTTTCTAAAAATAAAATATACATAGTTAATGCATATTAAAAAAAAATTCCTGTTGTTAAATCAACTAAATAAATAAATAAGTAAATAAAGTAGTACATTATTTCTTTACATTATAAAAGCCATTATATATTCTATTGTGTTTAAATTATAACTATAAAATATTATTTTTACAAGCAATAAAAAATATAATAATAATTATTATTATTCATTTGAGTTTGACAATAAAAAGAATCAGAATTATTTCATTTAGTTTTTGCGTGATACTTCATAAAGATAAAGTACACAATATTAAAATAAAATCTACCTCCTACTGTGGTCACCTATTTTTACTTCACTCACAATAGAATGAATTAAAACCACAACGCTGAGTACACAAGCTCTTCAGCTACTCATATTTTTCTCCATTTTTATCCAGTAGCCTATTGCTCCTCATGAGTCCAAAACCCATGATTTCCAAAGCCGAACCATAATCTCGGATAAAAATCCATTGTTAAGAACAGCATTTACCGAGCGATTTACAAGAAGTTGTAATATCCCCAGGGTATGAACATTGATGGGCGATGTTTTCAGGTTATGTTGGTTTAATCGTGTACAATAGCTACCATGGCTGTCTACGGAGATGGTAAGTTATCGTTGTGATATAGAACTGGTTTTGATCTCAATTGAATTTATGGTGATCTTATTTACAGGAGATTGTAGTTTGTTTAGTATTTTTATTTGGAACAACATATTTTGTTGAAATTATTGATATTATTATTGCAGAAATCTTGTAGATTATAAAGAATATTTTTATTTTAGCGAACTATTGTAACCTTAAGAAATATATGCGACAGAATATAGTAACGACATGCCATTTTTGGAGGCGATGTCAATTCTTTATTATTTTATTTATTTGCTGGAATCCAAACTACTCAAGACACAATTGTATTTTTTTAATGTAAGTTAAAATTAGAATGATTTGAACCCACGACCTCTTGCTTATTAACTAATAAACGCAGGTTTTATGCTATGCTAGGCTGTAAGCAGCTTGATGATTCTTCAAATTTCAAACAAAATTTGATACCTAAATATATAAAAAAACTTTTTTCTACGATTGATATGAAAAATTGACAATTACGCTCTCATTTGTCATCGTAAAGTTGACGTATTCTGTGGAACAATCGAAAAATATCTTTTTTGCGCGTCTCCGATGAAACACGCGAAAAAGACGTTAAATGCGCGCGTTTCCAATGGCAACGCGCGAAAAAGATATTAAATGCGCGCTTATTTTAATAGTTACCTGGGATACAAACAAAATAGAAACTTGTCATATTGTCAGTTAACAGAATGAATTTATTTTCAATACCTATACGTTTTTAAACAATTTTAAGATGTAATTGTAGAAAAAAGTACGTAAAGTGTCTTTGTTCCTCTTGCACTATTGCAGCTCTCGCCTTCGGCTCGCGCTGCAATTACTGTGTTCGAGTAACAAAAAATCACTTTACGCTCCTAATACACAAATAACTATTTTCTACAACTGTCAAAAAATGTTCATTTTTTCACTAGTATCAATACGCGAAGTAAGTGATTTTATCATTATTTGCATCCTAGTGCGCAAAATAAGTATTTTGCGCACTGTTTCGTATTCTAGTGCACAAAATGAGTATCTCGCGCACGCTCCTAAATTATTTGTTATCAGGTTTCATTAGTTACAACACATCAATAGTATCAAATTAATATTATTGTTGATTGTTTTACTTCAATTTACTTAAATAAATCAATAATTACTGTATTATACTTTATTTACAGTTGTAGATAAAATTGTTGTTTGTATTTCGTGGCCAAAATTCTAGATTTTTGGCGCGTTCAAATGACTTTATTGTCTCGACCTGTGGTCTCGACTAAAATTAACATTCTCACACGCCACAAAAAAAACACTCATTTTGCGCACTTAATACAAAAATAACTATTATATACAACTGATAAATAATGTTTACTTTATTCTTATCTAAATCATTACTTAATGTGCTTCATTATTTACCGAATGAAATAAAAATAACAAGTACT
Source organism: Pterostichus niger (assembly GCA_947425015.1). Taxonomy (NCBI): domain Eukaryota; kingdom Metazoa; phylum Arthropoda; class Insecta; order Coleoptera; family Carabidae; genus Pterostichus; species Pterostichus niger. The sequence goes on along the minus strand of OX380342.1, from coordinate 8,398,771 downwards.
CAGGGAAATAAAGTGAATGGCCTTTGGAAGTGCCATCTACAATTTTGAACGAATTATACACAGTAGTATTTTTGGTTCAATTAATTCTCGTTTTTAAGACAAAAGTGCTACAACCGAGCTACAACCAAATACAATCGCTAGAATATTTTGGTGGTTAGTACATTGGAATTTGATTGATTAAATTGTGAATTAAACAAGTCCTACTAAAAAATACTTCCTGGTTTAGCGACACATTTAATAAAATACAGTGTACTTTGGTTGCGTTATTTTTACATTCTGTATGTTTGATATGAATTAAAACAGTAATTAGTACTAATTGCTAATCTAGTAATTACTACGATATGTAACCATGAATAAATCATAATTGTAGAGTACATCAAAACATCAAAGTAATTAGTATTACAGGAATATATCTTGCATATGAACAATGTTATAATAATAATAATGTAATAAAATGTAAGATTATAAATGAATCAAAAAGCCGACGATGCAACTGAAAACCAAGCTTTAATAACATGTTTATATATTTATAAAAAGATGTTGTAAATAAAAGATAAGATAATCTTGTTTGTTTGTATGAATCATAATAATATTTATATTATTAATTAAGTTACACAAAATAATCTGTAAAAACCAATTTTAATAAAGTAAGAAAAAAATGCCTGTTGTTTTATGAAAACAATTACGCAATATTAATTAGCCTGGAGCGCAGAAAAAGAAAAGTAAAGCAAATAACCAAAAAGTATAAAATTCAACGAAGTGCGAGCACGGAGTAATTCGTGTTTATAAAGTTGGCAATCATGACTTGTTTATGAGTATAATGCAAACTGTTTAACATCAGCAGACGCATAAAAAAATAAACTTCTACTTTTCAAAGAGATGAGGTCTCGTAAATCTTTGAGCTAAAAGCTAAACAAAGTTAAGAAATTAAGGATTTGTGGAGAGGCATAAAAACATTTAAACATCAGTCCCACAAAAAAATTGTCTACCTACTCCGTCGGATACCAACATGACAGACGAAAAAACCCATTCGGAATTATGGACTGCTCTCAAGCACTTCAAAAATGTCACCAGGGAAAATGTCGCGACAAAAAGAAAATGGAATCGACGCTAAATTATTACTACGCTCGCAAATTATTTTGCAATTTTGCGCAAGGTCACATTTTATCGTCGTTGTTTATTTCTATTTTACGAAGTCAAATACGTATGATTCAATTAGGTAACTTACAAAATTACTGCTTTTAAAATGATTACAAAGTGACAGCATAATTTCTTTTCACGTCTACTCATATTAAAAAGATTTTAACACAATTTCTCACAGAATTTCAGCAATATTTCTGATTTAGAATTACTAAAAATATGTATTTATTTGCTACGATGCAAAATAAGATAATAATTACGGTACTAAGAATTCTACGTCATCAAAAAATTCAACTAAATGCATGACGTAGTGTACTGCTATATTTATATGGTAAATCTGTACTAGCTTTTAAACTATATTGCATTGTTATTGTTTGTGTCCAGTTTTATAAAGAACAGAATAAATTAACTTCCATAGTAAATATATTTAAATTAACAAATTTCAATCAATTTTATTTATTTTATGACATATTATTTGTCAAAACTTCGACTGTCATTTGAATTAATAAATTGTATTTATATTGGAAGTAAATTAATTTGTCGAATATAACACCGGGACACGAGTTTTTTAAAAATATGCTTTTTATTTGTTAAAATTCACAAAATGGCTAGAAATTTGAAACAAATGTTCAATGAAAAACAATCACAAATAATTTGTCAGATCAATGAGAACTATAGCTAGTAATATAACATGAAAACATGCATCAGTATTACCAATCTCAATAACAGATATTATAGTTATTTTTTCCAAATAATGAAAAATGATTATTTATGACGTATGTATCGATAACAAATTTAAATTATTATTCACTAATCTTTTATAAAATTTGTTATGAAAATGACATTTCCCTCGCTCAATTTAGTTGTGATAGTAAGCGTTTCCCTCACTAGTGATGAAACTAAATAACTTTCCTCACTAGTGAGGGTTACTATCGCAACTAAATTGAGTGAGGGAAATGTCATTTGACATGGTGACCAAGGAAACGTGATGTGCATTTGTAAATACCACTGCTTTGATTTATATAAAACAATTATTACATTTTTTGTTTCGCAAACGTAAAAATGTAATTTTGACGTTTAATGAATATGCCATTACAAAACTCGTACTATTTAAACACTCGCTATCGCTCGTGCTCCAATTTTCGTACTCGTTTTGCAATTAAATCCTTTCCTCACTAGTATACTAGTTTAATAAACTATTCCTTGCTTACTTTTTTAAATTTGTTCCTAGTTCTTTATGGTTTTACTATATTTTTTTTACGATTGATGACGTAAGACAATCCCTTTAACATTTCTATTATAACTATCGCTTACTCTGTACTTTACAGGAACTTAATCCCAATTAACTAAATCCAAATTCCTGTACAGGTGACGTACAGTTTGTAATGAAATATTTTTTTGATATATTATAAATAGTAGTAGATTTGAACGTATATTTGGCTTAATAAACGCAAGTATTATAAATAAAATAAATAAATATATCATCACGCCTTCTACCCATTACTGGGTGTGGCACTCTGCCGTAAGCAGATCTCGGTAAGTGATATATTTCTTCGCATGAAGTGCCATCAAATCACGTACCCCAAAAATGTTACTAGAGCGGGAGCCACAGGGGTAGATTTTAAATAGATGAAAATTGTTTGTCGTCAGTGAGGATCGAACCAGGATTCTCAAGGTCCGCTGAGCCACCTATCCCATTATTATTTCGGTTTTATTTACTGAATTACAATTGTGTGAGTGTCAGAATGAATGCTCCTCGCGACAAACAAATCATTTCAACCCATAAATGATTAACGAATTATCTGCTAATAACTTACAAATAAGGCAACAACAACTACTACAACTTCGTAACAAATTAGTGCAAATCATCTGACACCGCGCGTACTACATCATGACAGATTTACACACAGCAAGATCACGTTCTCATTCTCGAGGCTCTAGACTGAGTCGAATGGAGAATATCTTCGTTTTCTCGTCCTCTGGTGAACTCACGTGATGGATAGCAGACCCGACAGCCGTGTAACAATGTTGTACGACAACGCTAGTGTTGTTTACTGGCTACCATAACAAGAATAAAACATGGATGGTTAAATTGATTTACAGATCTGGAAGTTAATATTTTATCGATTACACGCATTATAAACTGCATGAATTAAAAATTGAATTGCTTTATTTGTTTATTCCAATTACACTGGAATTCAGACACAGTTTTATAAATAAATATATCATCACGCCTTTTATCCATTACTGGGTATGGCACTCTGCCATAGCAGAGCTCACTAATGGATATATTTCAAAGATGTTAGTTGGGGGAAGCCACAATTTTCATCATGCAGTTTTTATCTGTCAGTACGGCGGTGTGAAAAGCAATCCGGAGATCTCGAGTTCGAATCTCGCTCAAGCTAAAAATTATATGAACTACCACACTGCGGCTCGGTGAGTGCGGATCCTGTACTATAATTGGGATTAAATTCATGTTGTACAGCATAACATAAATAAATAAATATCTGGTTATAAATGAAATCAATGAGGCTTTGAACCCACGGTAATATATTTACTAAACTGCACAATTCGTGATTGACATATATGGGTGAAGCCAGCGTCTTGACAATTAAACATGGCGGAAACCTTTCAAATTATGATAACAATGAAAATGACTAAAATGTAAAAATATACCGACTCAAAACACAATAAATTATGTATGTATAACAGCACAAATATACCAATATGTAGTACAAAATTTTATCACCAGATGTCATTACATAATATGTCAATCGCCAATAGGAAATGAATCCTAATTACAGTACATAAAACTATGTATCAAGATGACTCTGGGAGTCTTCAAATTAAAATTAGACGCGCGTGATGGCCGCACGGGTTGAGGGCCTGATTCACAACCGTTCGAGTTCGAGTCTCGTTCGTGGCGGCCACACAAAAAACATATCGGTATATGACCTATTAGTTGGTCCGATATAGCTAAAAATTATATAAAAACTATCACACTGCGGCTCGGTGAGTACGGACCCTGTACTGTAATTGGAATTAAATTCCTGTTGTACAGCGTAACATAAAAATAAATAAATAAATAAAATATAAAAAATAATTAAAATTGAAAGTATACTGAAAAATATTATGATATATTTGGGCGGTTTTTGCATATCATGTGACAAAATTTGCCAATAATAAAATGATTTTCGTCTAGTGACAGCTCAAAAAGGTCATTATCTACTTCGAAAAATCTACTTTCTCGTAGCAAGTTGTAATTAGACTTTCGTAATATAAGGTATCTATTAAACATACTTCATATATCTTATAAAAGAATGAACCTACTAGGTAGAGAGAAAGTAATCCGCGGATAATTTGAACGATAATCAATCTTAAATATAAATCAGAAGAGTTCATTTTAATAGGATGACGTTGGGAATACAACTAAAAACAAATTATGTTAATTATTCACTTTTCTTTGAAATCTCTTACGCGTTCCGGAATAATTAAAATCTTCACAAAGACCAAAGATTTAAAGCGCTTAGCTAATTATTTGCGCGGACCTTCTCTGCAGGTTAAATTTGTTATTACTCTTCGTTTTAATTAATTTTTATACATTTTTATTAAGCTACGAAAACACTCCTTTTATCTTTGTAAAATTTTACACTGTTAATTTAATAGGAAATATTTTTAGCAAATTTAAAATATGTTCTGTAATTTTTTATTTGAATGATTAATTTAAATTCAGATGTTTTAATGAGTTGAATGATTTTATTGACTGTTTTAAACATTACAATTAACAGGTTATTCAAATTTGTTCAACAGAAATATGTTAATGAGTATCATGAATATAAATTCGATTGTAAATTCTACAAACACATCGTGATGGATGATGTTTGAAGCGCAAATGTAGAATCTCAAATCGCTAGATTTATAATTGACAGGAATACATTTGACAAATGTAATATGTCTAAACAATAACACTAGACAAATAGGACTAATTTCACACATGTTTCACACTTATGTTACGCGTTTCATACGTCAAAACGATTCATTTACAACTTTCATCTCTTTAAAATTGGAAGGCGGCACGGCGGCACGAGGCGAATCCTAGGCGGACAATGTGGCAGTGAAATCGAGAAACGAATTTCTCAATTCCGATTGAATTGAGATATGTTATCTGCGGAGAATGTGTTAACACATAAGCTACATGATTTGTTAAGTGTCTGTTATGATGTTATGTTAATATTCAGGGCACCGGCTACGAAATTCGTATCAAAGGACGTTTCAGACAATAGAACAATCACAAGAACAAAAGCAAATTATGTAAGACATAACGTGTACGTTGCCAAGCAGCGGCAAAATTTTCCCACGAACTGAGACAACAATATGCGATAATGAAAACAAAATATCAGCGGTAGTTTTGTTCTATTAGAACTGGAATATTGTGTAAAGTAATCGATGTTGAACGCTACACTTTTGGTAATTGTTCTGCAATTAACCGTGATTGTAACAATGGCTTTTATGACTCTTTATCAAAATGTTTTCGTTAAACTTGAAACAATGATTGTAATCGTAAAATTTCACGTATACAATGTGAGTAAATTTACGCAAGTGGATAAGATAAGCGCATTAATGCAGAAAATATGTGTGTTGTGGTTGTTGTGAATGAGAATGAAATAAAAAGCAGCTGGCTGACTGGCTAGCTGGTTGGTTCGAGCCGTGATAGAGCGTGGCCGAGTGCAATGAGGTTTTGAATCGTAACAAATTGGTGTGTTTGGAGGACGCGTCTTCGCGTAGATCGATAAGATCAACGAGGCGACGGACGCGGTTTCAATTACACATGCTATACTGGAGATACCGTTGCATACAAAGCCTTCGGGCTGTTGCTGCCGGTGCACAGGTTCACGAGGTGTCAGACAGTCATATGTTTTGGTACATGGAGTGAATGGTGTTGTGTATCATCGATACGGGCACGGCCACGGACACGAACGCAGTGCGGTGACATGTGCCGTGCCGCCGTGCGGCGTCGCCTGGCAACGCGCCCGACCAGCTGGCCTTTGTCACCTGGTGTAGTATAACGGACTGTCAAACAGTTGAGCACTCACCTCCAGGTCCTCGTACGAGCGAAACCCCAGGATGGCGAAGCCGTCGACGATGTCCTCCTCCACCAGCGGCTCCTTGGACTTCTTGCGGCGGTTGGGAGGCCGCTGCGGCTTGTCGCGCACCGGCGAGTCGTCCTCGCCGCTGTCACCATCCTTCACTTTGCTTTCCCTTTGAGCTTGCATGCGCTGGGCCCGTTTCCGTCTGCGGTTTCGCTGCTTCACTTCGTTATCCATCGTTCACACATCATCCGCGGCACAGACACACGCTTTTCACACACTCAGGTCCGCGCTTCATCACTCGTCACGTGCATAGTCCCTAGCTGGAAGCCACCGTGACAAACTCAGCGTTGTACGAGCACTTGCACCTGGAGAAAGACACTGATTGTTTCGAATGGCGGAACATGCACGGTTGCCGCATTGCAAGGAAAATGGCCGTGCATCCATCAGAGCATTGTCCGGTTGTGTTCACATGATTCCTAAACACTCTCTGACACTTATTTCACTCACCAAACACAAAAAAAGATGGCCACTGTCACTCAACACGATAATAACAATATTTACAACGTTACGAATCACGTACACAACCAGTCAATACAATGTAAGATGTCGTGCTGCAGCGCGCACGCCCTGGTGGCGGCGATGGCGAACTAAACCGGTACTGCCAACAGTCGGTGATCGCAACACGAAACTCCCAGGGCCGGGCGTCACCATCATCACACCGCGACGAGAACGAGACCGAACAGCAACAGCCAACGGAACAACGAACGGACGCCAGTCAACTAACTGTTCAGGAAGACATTTGGCATTGTGTCCCTTGCTGCGAGCTCCGAGCTGTAAGCCTGTTCGCTGTTCATTGCTCGCTCTCGCTGCGAGCTACGGGGCAGCCCATTATCCCGACCTTTACAAACCATTGTTATTATTCAATGGAATACTCGGATCCCTTCTTGGCTACCTAGTTATTATACCTATGCCACCGTGCCGTGCTATAAAATCAAGCGACGCCGACTTCGCCAAGCAATTTTACCACTAGCTAAAACTGCCACACGTACCATAATTTTATGATCAATTTTATTACGGAAAAAAAAACGACATACATAAAATATAAATTCTATTTTAAACACTTTCCATTAAATCATAATTACGTCAACGTATATAATTGATTACCCTGTTATTAATTAACAAATTAATACCAATTGCTTGTCTTAAATAGGCTGGATAAATTGATTAAGCCACAGTTAATTTAAACGTAATGAAGAAATTTATATGTACATCGATGATACCCAAATTAATTAATTTCCATGTAAAATGTAATTGTATTCTACAAACAAATTAGAAACTGATGTTTAGTTACATAATTTAATTTATTACAAAAACTAATCAAAATAAGATTATGACTAAAACTTTTTAAAACTATATTACAATAACAATTACTTGCAAAAGTTATTAAAAAGCAACAAAAATAATACAAAGCAACTAACAATTGATATTTGCTTGAAATCAATAACATAGTGATAAGAAAACCGTTTATATAATATATTAGATTTGAAACTGAAATTCAAGTTCAAAAATTAAAACAAAACAAAGTTGATGTTACTACTGCCCTCGTTGAGCGGCAGGATAAACTAAACGTTCTATTGCCATCTATTGGAAACTTCCTGAACAATTTTCATAAATTCATAGGGCGCATGCTTCAATTGAGCATTTTAGAATTAAGCAGATTTATAATTGACTAGAGTATATTAAGATGTACGTTATCAGTTAGACATAAAACTTAAATCTGTTTTAATTAAATTCCGCGTTAGAAAGAATTAGTTACAATGGTTGTTTATTCAGTTGCAACTCTAAACGCAAAATTAATTTTATTTGCGGTTATTGGACTCGGATTAAGTGTTTACGCATTTATAGTGGAAAATAAAATAGAAAATGATAAAAATTATGAAGCAATGTGCGATATTCGTGAGCATATTAGCTGTACTCAAGCATTTTCTTCTGAGTAAGTATTATTCAAGTTGTAGTAAACATTACAATCATTATTTTACTTTTAGATTTGTTCGGTAGATGTCAATACATCTGTTGTTTTGAACTTTCATTTGTTTTGTAGATACGGCAAAGGATTTGGATTAATACCACCAAATTCAATTTTTTATCAGCCAAACAGTGTTTATGGCCTTATTCACTATTGTTTGGTAATTGCTTTATGTAAGGATCAATTAAATTCACATTATTACTTATTCACAGTAATTTAATTTTCTCTTAATTTTTTTCAGCCCTGGCTAATTCGATTCCTACGACCAAACTTTTATTAATCCTTGTGATATTATCAAATTTATCGTCAGTGTATTTTGCATGTATTTTATATTTTATTTTAGCAGATTTTTGTATAGTTTGTGTTTCTATTTATGTTGTTAATGCTGTTTTATTATTGTACACCATTTCTAAATATACTGCTGTTAAAAATGATAAATTGAAACAAAAACTAAAATAAAAACTTAGTTGTCAGATAATCTGTGTCAACTGCAAACATATATTTTGTGTATTGTAGCATTTATATTAACAATAATAAATAAAATTATTCAAGGATAACTGATTTTTTTCTCCTTTCCTGAAACAATTGAAATATTGAAATTAAACTGAAAATGTGAACAGAAACTAATTTGAAAGAAGTATTGCTAAAATATGTTCAAATTTGGTATTGTAAATTTTTCAATATCAAATATTTCTAATATATAAATAAATAAGTGATATATTTTTTCGCGTGAAGTGCGGTTACCAGCCGTCAAATCACGGCCTCCAAAGATATTAGTGGAGGAAGAGCCACAGGGGTAGATTTTTTAAATTGGTGAAAATTGAAAAAATATATCACTTACCGAGATCTGCGTATTCAGAGTGCCACACCCAGTGATGGGTAAAAGGCGTGATGATATATTTATTTATTTATTTTATAAAATAAATAAATAAATATATCATCACGTTTTTTACCCATTACTGGGTATGGCACTCACCTGTAGCAGATCTCGGTGAGCTATATATTTATTCGCGTGTAGTGCGGTTACCAGCCATCAAATCACGGCCCCTAAAGACGTTAGTGTTGGGGGAGTCACAGAGGTCGATTTAGCTTGGTGAAAATTGTTTGTCGCCTGGGGGAATCGAACCAGGGTTTCCAAGATCCACAGGTCGATTCAATACCATTGAGCCATGTATTATTTTAGAGGTAAATGTTTTAAATAGAAAAGTGGTAGATGTTTCAGTTTTTGATATTTTGTATTTGAACCATTTAAAAAAAAATAATTTAGTAAAATTGAATAGTGGAAAATGTACAACGTAAAGAATTATTTTGAAATTGCTAAACAATTATTTTTAAAATGTTTCTTATGATAAACACCGATATTCAATGAAACGTAAGCAGTTAAGAGGAAGTGACAAGTCTTCGACGAACAATAAGGGGTGCTTCACATCGTGTTAGTATCACCCAGGCAACCAGAGACTTACCCTCCAACCCCGTCCAAGCCTCACCCCTTGTGCACCTTTATAAAACGTCTGAGGAGGCTAAGCTTCAATGATTTTACACAATTTACTGAATTTTATTTTAATTTTATGCAAATCTCGCGGATTTGTTTCATAAATATTCATATGGACATACGACATAATTCATTTATAACGAATGATTTATTTTTCAAAATTTGTTTTAGAATATGCAGGGTGTTTCTATCCCTCTGCACGAATCTTTAATGACATGTATAATTTGATATACTGATTATAGAACAAAAAGAATTTATCTGCAATTCGCAAAAATTAGGGTTTTTTATTCCTAGCGATCATTTTTAGTGTCACTGATTTAATTCGGAATTTTGCGCCGCTTCTCCATATACTAACAATATATCCACTAATTCACTGTTGTTATACATTTTTCTCAAATTTCTCCCACAACAACTTACCCTTTCAATACCGTATACGAAATCAGACTAGGTACTCAAATAAAAATAAAAATAAGGCATTACACCAGGTACCTACATAATAACTAATTAATAAATGATTATTTGTAGGCAGTGTTTATACTATTATTTCATAAGTAACATAATTATAAATAATTAAATGTACTATTAAACCAGTGACACTAAAAATGTTCGCTAAGAATGAAATACCCTAATTTTTGCGAATTTCAAAAAACATCTTTTTGTTCTATAATCAGTATATCAAATTATACATGTCATTAAAATTTCGTGCAGAGGTATAGAAACACCCTATATATATATATATATATATATATATATATATATATATATATATATATATATATATATAAAAACATCATGTTATGTTTATTAAAATGGGGTAGCATGACATACCACTGACGCTTCATCCACATTCATAATTCCTGTCATTCATTATCATGCCTTTTATCTAATACTGGGTGTGGTACTGCCGTAGCAGATCTCAGTAAGTGAAATTCGATTACCAGCTGCAAATCACTGCCACCAAAAATGTTAGTGGTGAGGAGCAGTAGAGGTAATAAGATCATCCTACATTTTTTTTTTTGAGCGGTCCTTTTGTTTTAGTGAAGTTTTCACGTTTTATATAATATGTATAATTTTAAAGATAGGCTTTATATAAAATATGCTTTAATTTAAAATCCGAGTTGGCTGCCATTAATACTACATCATTTATTCGATAAAAAAATCTGATGTGGACACCACATGACTTCCTTGTACGCGTATTAAACTATAGATATTTTTTTAATTGCACATATTTGACAATAAATCTTTTATTTTTTGTTCTAATCCATAGCAAACTTAATTTTTTTTTTAAATAAAAAAATATATATTATTTAAATTTAGATATCTCGTTTGTGCATAAAGCTAATTTAAAAATTCTTAATGTGCTAGACGAAGAATTTAATTCTCTAAAACTTTTATTTGCAGCATTTGTTTCTAAAATTAAAATAATACCATTTTTTTCAAGGAAAACTGTTTTTGAGTTATGCGAGATACATACGTACGTACAGACGGCATGACGAAATTAGTCAAAATGGATTCAGGGAGGGCCAAAATACCTATTTCCGTTGAAATCTGAGAACCGAAAATTTTCGCGATTACAATACTTCCTTTACTTCGTACAAGGAAGTAAAAAGTAAAGTAAAAGTAAATAATTGTGATGAGATTATTTAAGTCAAAAATTGTAATAGGATAGGAAAATTTTTAAATATATACTTCTACATTTGTTTGAAATAAGGCTTTTGCAATTTTTGTAATTTTATTAAAATAGTCGAAAAATATTCATGTAAATTACTGCGCTTCGGCCTAGAGATTTGGGGCCATTATCAAGTCGAAAATAAAGACAAGTGCTGAACTAAGTTCAGAAGTTGAGATAATAAAATACCATGATGTTAATATTTAAGATTACAATAAATCAAAAAGAATATTTAAATAATTTTATTATTTCAATTTCTGAACTAGGTTCAGCTTTTGTCTTTACTTTAGGGTTGATAATGGACGTAATATTAGGGTAGAAACTTCGTCATTTATTATATATAATAGCTTTTGACTATTTCAATGAAATAAACAATTATAAAAGTCTTATTCAATCAAATATGCTAGTTTTTATTTTAAAAATTTTCGTATCCAATTTTTAAATCTGATAATTTAATGAAAATGTTTAGTGAGTGACGGCCCTTGAAATCCGAACACCCGGTATATTATTGCATTAAGTATGAATGGTTATAAAAGAAAAAAAATAATAATCAAAAAGAAAATGAAAATGTAATGGTCAGTAAGAAAGTAAACTTGACCCAAATGCCTTATGATCAGTAACTTTTTGTTTTAATCGCTTCATTGGCTTTGCACAATACAACATTTAAATTACAAAACACTTAGAAAGATCTCAAGGTCGAAAACATCAAATACTTTTCATATTCCCACCTTTTTGTGGCGTTATTCTTCAAGTGTTAAGTTTGTGCGTTTATTTATTTAGCAGATATCGAGTGAGATAGCAGATAAAGTGATTGAGAAATGATAACAAGTTGTGTTTGTGTTTACAGAAGACTTCGGGGCAATTCTTCATAGTTCGAAACGTATTTGTTCTCGTTTCCTGTCAGCCTAGTATCTGTCAAGTTGGCGAAGACTGCGTGGGCTAATACACCTCTTCTCAAAGATCCCACGTCTTTTGTTACAGCCGGCTGCACACTTCACAAACTTTATATAATTTTCTTTTTCTCTATATTGCATTAGTTTATTTTCATCATTTATTATTTTGTTTAGTTTATTTTCTGCTTTGATGGTGAAGAACTGAGTCTAATATATAAGAGTTTAAGCATTATTTCTCTTTATTCTGAAATTGGGTTATTATCTGTAATCGATCAATATAAATATTTGTAGTTCATGATTTTTTTTATAGATTATCATAATTTCAGTATTCTATGAACAGAATAATGTGTCCTGTATAACCAATAAAAAATCTGATGTGATCACCACATGACTTTCTTTGTACGCTTATTAAACTATAGATATTTTTTTAATTGTACATATTTGACATTACATTTTTATTTTCTTCTTATTTTTTTATCTAACCCATAGCAAACTTATTAAAGAAAAAAATATATAATTTTTAAATTTAAATCTCGCTTATACAAGGCTAATTTAATAATTCTTAATGTGCTAGACGCAGAATTTAATTCTCTAAAACTTTTATTTGTAGCATTTATTTATAAAATCAAAATAATACCATTTTTAAAAAGAAAAACTGTTAGCAGCTTCATGTAATGTATCACTTCCGATTAGTCCATTTTAACCAAAATCTATTCTGTTATTTCCATTGATATAGTAGTCGTATATACCAAATATGAAAAGTTTTGGATTATATTTTAATATAGTTTTTCATTAAAATCTATTATAGGCTTCAAGTAAAGTACCACTTCCGGAAGTTATATAATGATCAAAAAGGGAGGTGCACAACTAGATGATATAACAGTCCCAAATACAAAATTTCAACTTTCTACGGCTTACCGTTTTTGAGTTATGCGAGATAAATACGTACGTACAGACGTCACGACGAAATTAGTCAAAATGGATCAGCCCTAATTTAAGTAGTAGGGCTTAGTTTACAGTTTTCTCAGTAAATATTAAATTATAGTTTTTCCCTGTTTCTTGAACAATACTGATTATATCAACGATAGTTCTCTACAAATTTAATTTTGAAAAATAGAACACGCTTAAATATGTGTTTAGCATTCCAAGAAAAATAAGTCGGGTAAGTGTGAGGGCGGCTTAATAGGTAAGAAAACTTTGATCCTACGTATTTTTACGGTTGAATAGCTGCTTATTGTATATGTAAATATAATTATTTAACTCAATATTATCAAATATTCGACGAAAAACTTCAATCATTTGTCCTTTTGCAAACAGCTGAATTATACGAAAAAAGTTAATTTTAAATTTAACAGAAAAGGATATAAGATATTACGAAATATTTATTATGTTACGCAATAAAAACAAGATATTTTAATATCTATAAAGATAATTCTTAATCTTGATTAGTTCATTATGAAGGAATTAAAGTAAGATTAAGTTATAATAACTGTCAATTTTACATAAAAAATATATAAAAGTAACGGTGAATGAAGACGTTATATTCTGAAGTTTTAGAAATAAACATTATATTTAGAGTTTACAGTGGGAAAACTTTAAATTGCTTAATTTTCCACACAAGGTTTTTCCTTTTCTTAAACCACAAGACATTGGAAATTACCACATCTAAATAACATTCCTAGCTACTTAAAAAGAAAATTAATATTAGTAAAATATTTAATTTGAAAAATATTTTAAAATGTTCTTCTACGAAAATACTATTCTACATAACAGAAAATTTATTCTAATTACTGTTTAGAGCACCGAAAACTGTTAACATTGATAGTAATTATTTTTCAACACAATTGTCCTACCACCAATAACCTTCGATTACAAAATATAATGACTCTTTTTAAAAACTAATAAAAATTTTATTAAAAAATCTGATGTGGACACCACATGACTTCCTTGTACGCGTATTAAACTATAGATATTTTTTTAATTACACATATCTGACATTAAATTTTTAATTTTTTTCATATTTTTTGTTCTAATCCATAGCAACCTTAATTAAAAAAAAACAAAATATATACTTACTTACTTACTTAAACTTCACCTCTGTTACCCGTTAGAGTGTCGATGTTTAGAGCTTTGTTTTTAAAGCTCCCCCTGGTGGAATTTCTTCCACTTCTTCCTGTCTCTGGCCATGTTCTTTGCCGGACCCCATTTCACATCTCGTGTTGACAGAGTTGCCGCCACGTTTTGGTCCCACGATTTTCTTGGTCTTCCCTTTGATCTTCTTCCATACACTCCCATCTCCCACACTGCTTTCACTATTCTGTTGTCCGCCATGCGTACTAAATATCCGAACCAACGTAATTGGTTACCCTCTATTATTTTCAATATTGAAATAACACTGAGTCTTCTTCTCACTTCGTCTCTCCTAGTTACTCCTTCAATCCTCCTTAATATCTTCATTTAGCACGCCTGGATTTTTGACTTTTGCCTCTTCGTTAATGTCCACGATTCGCTGCCATACAAAGTATATATAATTTTTAAATTTGCATATCTCGCTTATACAAAAGGCTAATTAAATAATTCTTAATGTGCTAGACGCAGAATTAAATTCTCTAAAACTTTTATTTGCAGCATTTATTTCTAAAATCAGAATAATTCCATTTTTTTCAAGAAACTAAAATCTATTATGTTATTTCCATTGATAGTAGTCTTATATACCAAATTTTAAAAGTTTTGAATTATATACATATATACGTACGTACAGACGGCACGACGAAATTAGTCAAAATGGATTCAGGGATAGCCAAAATGCGTATTTCCGCTGAAATACTTCGTACAAGGAAGTAAAAATTGAATATAAAATCTTTTTCCCAAAAATTGAAAGCTACATTATTAGCCTCTCGATAAGTATTATTAAGTCTTGAAAGTCTTTGATCAGTTTGAATCATATATTTGTTTTGTACACTTGTTTATATAATTTATTATATTTACTATGTATATATGGAGTTTTATTATGTATCCTATTACGCAATACAATAATTGTAAAGTTTATGTGTAAAAGCAGCCTAGGCTGAACTTTGCCAAATAAATTGTTTTATTATTATTATATTTTCTTTTAATAACACAAAACATGAAACATCCCCGCAGATATTCCACGGAAAACCATCACAGAACCAATTGAGCATTTTTGAAATAACTCGTCCACTCCCAAGTAATTTTACCTTAGCCTACGCTCATGGGAATCGCAACAACTTTCCTCAGGGAACAACCAACAACCACTATCGCTCCAGAACGTTCATTCCATGATTTATCTCCAGTCCTGGAGAAATTATGAGTCTTGTAAGAGTTTTTCAAGAAGAAACCACGCTCGATTCTAATTATTATCTGCGTTCGGACATCCAGCCCAACAGCTCGGCAATTCAGCTCCCGACAAAAACGATGTTTATGACGTTACACGCATATAAATACTTTACGCGACATCGTAAATTGTGCTACTTATACGCATAGATACATGTTATTATGATAATATGGATTCAGATTGCGTATGCAGTTTTTATCAAAGTTAGCAATGATTTATTGAAAATCTGATGACGATGACGCGATACTGATAAATTATGGATTTCAATACATAAAAGGGTTAATAACCTATTGTTTTTAACTGCAAACAAATCTATATATTATATATATATATATATATATATATATATATATATATATATATATATATATATATATATATATATATATATATGTTAAATGAATTTAAGATAATTGTTAAATTATATAAACTTGTAGAATAAATTAACTAAACCAAACACAAAATATTTTATTTTTCATCAACTTGTTTATAGTAACTAACATAAAACATAAATTCAAATATTTCATAACAACCAATAATATAAAAATAAACCTAAACCTACTTCTTTCCTTTACTTATATGTCATGTAAATAAATAGTAACAGGCACCACAATACTCCCCCCAAAAAGAAAATTAACAAACAAACAATATAAATAATAAACCTAAACCTACTTCTTTCCTTTACTTATATGTCATGTAAATAAATAGTAACAGGCACCACATATATATATATATATATATATATATATATATATATATATATATATATGATGGGGTAGGTGGCTCAGTGGTATCGAGTCGGCCTGTGGATCTTGAGAACCCTGGTTCGATCCCCACAGCCGACAAAACAATTTTCACCAATTTAAAAAAAAATCTACCCCTGTGGCTCCTCCTCCACTAATATCTTTGGAGGCCGTGATTTGACGGCTGGTAACCGCACTTCACGCGAAAAAATATATCACTTACCGAGATCTGCTTAGGCAGAGTGCCACACCCAGTGATGGGTAAAAGGCGTGATGATATATTTATTTATTTATTTATATTTATATATATATATATATATATATATATATATATATATATATATATATATATATATATATATATATATATATATATATACAGGGTGGTGACTCGCACAGCCGGTCATAGGACTTTAACATGGGAAATCACTTTTTTGCAATATCCTGCTTCCCGATTTATTTTAAGTAAAAACGCGTCAAATAAAAGTTTTAGGGCATCAAATTCTGCATCTAAATCAATTACAGAATTACTTTTACGTGCTTTTTAACTACAGAAATTAAATATGAAAATGCCGAAAATTGCGTTAAAAATATTGATAGCCATGGAATTGAACAAAAACAATTAATAAAAGCTTGACGTTTTATCTGTCAGAACATCAACGTTTGCTGTTGTGACAGATAAAATGTCAACGTTTGACGTTGGACCTGCAGGAGAAAATATTTATATTTTATAAAATATTCATAATTAAGTAGGCCAGTAAACAGTTTATTTATTTAATTTTAATATCAGAATAAAATTTATTTATAACAACATTAAACTATAATGGACATAATAAATACATATTCTAGTCTAGAGCATATGCTCAAACACATCACCATTGTTCGCTAAGCAACACCCAAGTCTTTCGTAAAAATTACGGCGCATATTTGATAGCTGCCGGCCTGTAATATTCCTGCATTCCTCTGCAATTCTTTGTTTTACAGAATCCACATTTGGGTGCCTAGTTTTGTAAATTGTATTTTTTAAATAACCCCACAGAAAGAAGTCATTAGGTGACAAATCCGGTGATCGAGCCGGCCATTTTATCTGTCACATCGTCAAACGTTGATGTTTTGACACATAAAACGTCAAGCATTTTTTTTTTCAATTCCATGGCTATCAATATTTTCAACGTAATTTTCGACATTTTCATATTTAATTTTTGTCGTTACAAAGCACGTAAAAGTAATTCTGTTTATTGATTTAGATGCCCTAAAACTTTTATTTGATGCGTTTTTGCTTAAAATAATTAGGGAAGCAGGAAATTGCAATAAACTGATTTCCCATGTTAAAGTCCTATATATATATATATAAGAACATTTATGGAGTAATGTAAATGTATCGCCAACGCTTAGCTGCTAAATCAGAATCAGAAGAGCGAAAGAAGCAGTAATTCACTGTTGTTTCTTTTCTGTAGTTTTTCATTTAAGTGCTGATCTTTTAATTCGTCCAATTAAATCGATACTTTTATTTGAGAAAAAAATCAGGAATCAAGACACATGTTTATTGACAATTGCATTACTTGTCAAATCAGTGGCGTAACATATTAGTCATCAAGTTAAAGAAATAGTTATTTACGTAAAAAGTCAGGAAAGTGTTCAATTACAGGATGAGTAGATAGTTTCATGCCGAGCGAAAGCGAGGCTTGAAACAGCTTACGAATCCTGTACGACGCTTTACTGACGTGTTACGTATAACATTTTACCTGAAACTTATAAACAAATAATACATACTTTAAAGTAAAAGAAATATTTGACTTACATATTCAGTCAGTGTTTTATGTTGCTAAGTAACTAGACACTCACGTTTCTTTCATTACCTGCCTAGGCAAGCAATATGTTATTTTTCTGCCCAGGCATGCAAAGCATAGCTTTCCTGAGTCTTAAGCTCAGGCAAATGTTTATTTCCCTGTCAGTTTCAGGTAAAATAGATTTATTAAAAAATATACACGAAATTATAGGAGATGCGTGCTTAAACGTGAATTTCAAGTGTGAGGACTACACGAGCTTGTATGAAAAGAATTATGAATGGGGTTGAAGCCAATGTGATGAGACATGTATGGCGAAACTTAATTGCGGGATGAATCTGATGAATATAAACAAACACATGATTCCTGATTAGTGATTATGTTTAGTTATTTTATTAGTGTGTTTACTTGTGTGAAATTTAAACATAAGCTCAGGCCGATAGTCCCTTTCTGTTAACGTGAATGTGGTTGAAGCGAGGATGGTGTGTCAGGATGAAAATGTTTGACGAAGACTAATTATATGATGAATCTGATGTTCTATGAATGTTTGAGGAGTTCGTGCTACCCCATTTGATGGAACATAGCGTCATGTTATGTATGTATAGTTTATATAACATGTGTTTACAATTTTAATATATTTTTGGCCTAATTTTTTGTTTTGAGAATTTAATTTAAACAAGATTGCGTATCATATAGATATAACAATTATCAATAGAAGAACAAACAAAAAGGCGCAATTTTCTGGATTTTGAAAAACTAGTTTTGATTAACTGGTATATTTAATAAGTCCGAAACCTTTTATTGCGACAAAGAGATTTGGAGCTACAAATCGAAAAATTCCCGAAAACCGGGACTTCCAGCAATTCTATACCTACAAGATAATACTAAATGTACGCCATGGGCGATTAAAATGGGAAATTATTTTAATTAATATTTTTCCCGAAGTACAGATACATCTGTATATGCCATAAAATAAAAAAAAAAATGATTCAAATTTGTTAATTTAAATACATTTACTATGGAAGTAAATTTATTCTCGTCTTTATTCAATGAGAAAAGCAATGATAGTAGAAAATTTATTTCACAGGTCAATCGCCTATGTCAGGGATGGCGAACCTTTTTTGATGTCCGTGCCACAAAGTCATAATTTTTTTTTTAATAGGTAACGTGCCACAATAAAATTTCGTTCGAAATGTTAGTGTGGTGTATAATATGACGGTTCTAGTTAACATACTAAGATAGGTATTAAGTACTACAAATTTATATCATAAATTATAAATTAAGTGTAGATTAATCATTTTTAATTCATTTCTATCAAAAAAGATAACATAAAAAAATATTTTGTGCGTGCCATCAAAATTTTCAAACGTATCACTTGTGGCACGCGTGCCATTGGTTCGCCATCCCTGGCCTATGTTATATTTCAAAAACAAACCAGCTCAAAGCGTCTTAAACTTCACATTTATTCGGCCCTACATGTGAAATGTGCAGTTGCAGATCTAGGGAGATTAAACTATAGGCTATAATAGAGTCATCAGAAGTAATTATAACTAACACAGTTCAGCGCGCAAAATATTTTATTTGCATTAATTACGAGCGCATACCATAATTCTCAAATAAGCTATTGTTAATATTATAATTACCATATCATTTAAAGATCAAGGCAATTAACGCGATCAAAACCTGAAAATTAGCATGAAAATATTCATCTCCTCCTCTTATAAAGATTTTAAAACTTTGTAGCTACAAAACTCTATGCAAATTATGAAGTATTCCATCAGGCATTCTCAGACTATAAAGTTTATCGTAAAATCGGTTAAATAATTAACATAATAACAAAACACATGTTTTACCTTTGTATCAAGTGACAGCTCCAAATTCGTCCTGCTGTATTATACAGTGTATCCTTACATGTCCTTGGTCGCATACCTTGAACCAGTGGCTCTGAAACAAATGGAAAATATTAGTTATGGAGAAAAACCTTGAGCGCGAGTAAACAACAATGGCTTCATAATTCATTTGTTATTATATGGGAACAGTTGAATGACGCATTCAGGTGACAACCTAATCGATTATAATTGATCGCTGTAATAGGACTAGTGATAATTAGTGTCATTGTGATGGAGATTTCTTATTTCCTTTGCCCTCTTTTACGGAAATGTAGCTATTTATTGATATTTATACAAAGTATTTTCAAAATATCTTGATACAATTTATCTGCTGTCAAACATTTCCATATTATTTTAGAGCAAAATTGATCGAAACAAAAGATATGAAGAACTAAAATAATTTAGAAAATTATATAAATAAAATAAATATATCATCACGTCTTTGCCCATTACTGGGTGTGGCACTCAAAGCTGTTAGTGGAGGGGGAGCCACAGGGGTAAATTTAATTTGATGAAAATTGTTTGTCGGCTGTGGGGATCGAACCAGGGTTCTCAAGATCCACAGGCCGACTCGATACCACTGAGCCATCCACCCCATTTGGAAAATGTACGAATATATTTAATGCTGAAAATATCAATATATTTTGAGAATACTTTGCTTTTAGATTTTTAAATAATGTTAACACTTTAAGTCAACTTAGCATCATTAAAAAGTAAAAAGAATAAGCTTTTTAAATATGTGTTCATTGCTCATTGGATTTAAATAAGAATTTAGTTATAATAAATGAATAACCGACAAAATTTGACTATGGCTCTTCTACTAGAAATATCTTTGGGGACTATGATTTGACGGCTGGTTAGTGCACCTCACACGCAAATTTATCGAGTTCTGCTACGATACAGTGCTACACCCAATAATGGATAAACGACGTGCTGATATATTATTATTTTTTTGTTTTTTAGTTAGGCATTTTTAAAAATTGATATTTTTCCTTATTTTCTTGTATGGTTAGAAAATGATATAAGTTATGTAATATAAGCATAAACTTGAGAATTAGTTTCTACTTTTAAATTGATTTGTTTCCTTTTACAACTTTTTAATAGCATAATGACGTCAAATTATTACTACTTTTGTTGTTTTTACATCAATAAATTCATTTGAAATAGTGAAACATTTGCATAAACACGATCAACAACTATTGTTATTGTTATAGATCCAAGATATAAGTTCTTATTTTATGAGGAAACGGATAAAATATCTTTGTAATTATTACTTAGTATATTACTGAATAAATGCATGTAATTTTCCTCCCATGAAATTGTTTTCTTTAATGTAATGACATCATTTGTTAAATATTTAGGTTAAATCTGATAAAAAATATTTACCTGAAACTGACAGGAAAATAAACATTTCCTGACCTTTAAGACTCAGGAAAGCTTTGCTTTGCATGCCTAGTCAGAAAAATAACATATTGGGTGTCTAGGCAGGCAATGAAAGAAACGTGAGTGTCTAGTTACTTAGCAACATAAAATACTGACTGAATATGTAAGTCAAATATTTCTTTTAATTTAAATTAATTTAAAATATGTATTATTTGTTTATAAGTTTCAGGTAAAATGTTATACGTAACACGTCAGTAAAGCGTCGTACAGGATTCGTAAGCTGTTTCTACTTATCCTGTAATTGAACGCTTTCCTGACTTTTTACGTAAATAACTATTATGTATAAATAAAACTATTATTACCTTCCTCCTATTTTATGCATATATTCTATTGAGACTAGAGCTTAAAATAATTTTGGATAGGAATTTATTAATTTCGAAGATATAGATTCAGGGGCGGACTACCATCATTTGATCTCGATGGCGACCAATAATTCTGGCCTCGTTTTCTTTTTTGTATCACTGATATTCCGAATAAATAGTTATTTGTGTATTAAGAGCGTAAAGTATCTTTGTTCCTCTTACACTATTGCAGCTCTCGCCTTCGGCTCGCGCTGCAATTACCGTGCTCGAGTAACAAAGAATCACTTTACGCTCTTAATACACACATCATTTTTTCTACGATTGCATCTTAAAATTATTTAAAAACGTATACGTATTGAAAATAAATTCATTCTGTTAATTGTCAATATGACAAGTTTCTGTTTTGTTTGTATCCCTGGTAACTATTGAAATAAGCGCATTTAATATCTTTTTCGCGCGTTGCCATTGGAAACACGCGCATTTAACGTCTTTTTCGCGCGTTGCCATTGGAGACGCACAAAAAAGATATTTTTCGATTGTTCCACAGAAAACGTTAACTTTACGATGACAAATGAGAGCGCAATTATCAACTTTTCATAGCAATCGTAGAAAAAAGTTATTTATCGTGTGATAACAATTAATGGAAACTAGGATTCGCATGTGTTTTTATAGTTGCGCGTGAGTATGTCACTTTTACTTGACAAAAAAAAATCATAAAACAAGAATGTCGCCTACCAAATACAAACAACATTTTGTCTTCAACTGTCAAGAAAGAATAATACAATAATTAGTGATTTATTCAAATAACTTTAAGGAAAACAATAAAAAATAATATGAATTTGTTATTATTGATGTGTTGTAATCAATAGAACGTGAAAAAATAATAATTTAGGAGCGTGCGCGAAATACTTATTTTGCGAACAGGAATGCAAAACAGTGCGTAAAATACTCGTTGTCATGGTAATGTAAATGAAAGAATCACATAGTTCGCGTACCTACTGATATTAGATCTTTCACAGTTGTAGAAAAAATAGTTTTTAAACTCGATGTTTAAAATATTCTTTTATTATATTTTACTTAAAATAATAAATAATTGATGCAATATTGTTTGAACAAATTTTATTGGTGTAACCGGGCACAAAATGTTTGACGTACACTGGTATAAGTTATATGATCTGAAACAATTTAGCATAAAACAAACCTAGACAACAACCGCTTATGGCGTCCATTTCGCGTAGGTGCAAAATTCTCGCGCAAACTCACTTTCGCTGTTGAATCAAATCGCCTCAGCTTAACCACTCAACTGTTTCCTTTCCTTCAACTATGACTGTAGATTGTTTGTTAAAAATGGCGCACTATTAGTACTGTTACTATTGAAATCATGCAATCGGCCAATAAAGAAATAATAACAAAAGGAAAACGCCAACCTCACAAGATGACTAGATCATGCTTTGATAGTAAAGAGCCTGTGAATACTATGATGTAATTGTAATAAGAAAATGTGAGAATTTTGTATGCAAGAGTTGGAAGTACGGATATAGTTCGTAGAAATGCTGACTATGCTTTATAAATATTTAATACTTGATTCACCTGAATATTTTTTTAGTTTTTTATGCATATGTTTATTACCGGCAAGAAAAGAATTTATTCTTAATATTTTTCTCAGGTATTACCCAAGTTTTTTTCTTGAACTTGACTCACAAAATTATAATTTTGTAGAACAGTTTAACTAAGTTAAACAGAGATATTAACAAAACTTATATCGCTTTCATGGACTTAAATTTTTATAATATTATAAGATAGATTTATAATGTCTAATAGCTAGTTGAGTTTGTTGTGTTAGAGGCAGCCTGGCGCCAATAATCTTGCAACATGACAACGCTCACGCGCAACTGAAGAGGCTCTGCGAAATTTGAAGTTTGTACCGATTCCACCTTATTCCCCCGATTTTGCGCCATGCGATGTTTATTTATTTCTTCTACTCAAGAGAGACCTCAAGGGTAATCATTACACCTCGAACGATGAGGTAAAGGCATAGCTGTCAAGTCTTGGATTCGAGAAAAGTCGGAAGAATTTTCCAGTGACGGAATGGAAACACTTGTTATACATTGGGAGAAATATGTTAGCCTTAACGGTGACTATGTTGAAAAATAAATATGTCATTTTGAAACTTAAGAATTGTACTTTTATGTAATTTTTTAACGATCTTGCTATTTGTTTTTTTTTGTTCGCTCTCTACAAGTATGTGTGCATTACTTTTCAATCTACCCTCGTCTACATATATATATATATAAGAACATTCATGGTGTAATGTAAGTGTATCGCCAACGCTTAGCTGCTAAATCAGAGTCAGAAGAGCGAAAGAAACAGTAAATCACTGTTGTTTCTTTTCTGTAGTTTTTCATTTAAGTGCAGGGGGTCAAGTCACATGTTTATTAACAATTGCATTACTCAAATTTCTCCCACAACAACTTACCCTTTCAATACAATATATGACATCAGACTAGGTACTCAAATAAATATAAGGCATTACACTAGGTACCTACATAATAATTAATGATTATTTGTATATATATATATATATATATATATATATATATATATATATATATATATATATATATATATATATATATATATATATGGGTATATTCTGTACGACGTGCTGATCATGAAACAAAAATAATTTTTTTAAAATTCGAAAAATTAAGGGTTGTTAACCTAAAACATTTTTTGCAGTACTGCACTAGATTCGCTTTCCTATTAAATACAAATAATGAAGTAGATATCAACTACGAAAGAATAACTAATTTTATTTTATTAATAACTTTAACATAATCATCCACCCAGTGGCAGTGGCAACGAAAAATTTTGGACTGGGAAACATGGAAAATAGTTTTGCGATTTAAAAAAAAAAAATTTTGTTTCATGATCAGCACGTCATACAGAATATACCCTTTAATTTTTTGCTCTAAGTTGTGAAACACCCTGTATATGTATATATATATGTAGAGTCATATTTTTATGTAAGCTTAAGACAGTGTGATTTAAATGCGTATAGACACAAGTTCCTGGGTTACGAATGTCTAATTGTAATTACAGATCACAGTAGATAATTATGATTTTTAATTTATTTAAATTAATGATTACCAACAGGATTTAGCACTTAAGTACAGTACTTTTACTATAATTACGTAGTACATGTTATAGATAGCTCAGCATCAACGCGTTGGCCTGTAGATTTGAAAACCCGAGTTCGATTCTCACTTCCGACAAACTGATTGTCATCACATCAAAAATGATCTCTGTAGCACCCTTTCCACTAATATCTTTGGTGGTCGCGTTTTACCGACTGGTAACCGCATTTTACGAACGTAAATATATCACTTACCGAGATCTGCTATGACAGATTGCTATACCTAATATTGTGTTCAAGAAGAAATGAAGACACTTATTTATAATTTCGTAGTATTTTTAATAGTTAATAGCTAAATAAGATTGTAATTATTTATAATCTATTCTATAGTCGGTTCAGTGAGAGATTATAGCGTGGTAGTATAATGAAGACATGTTTACAAAGCATTAAAAACTTGGGACAATCACAGTGCTCAACCAATTTTATTGTTTCGCATTGTTATAAAAGTTGATAGATAATATTTAATTGTTTCGTTTAACATTGTTTGCTCTTTGCGTTTTTAATAATACCTTGTGTTAAATTATCAAACATTTATAAAAATGTGAAACAATAAAATTGGTCACTGTCACTGTTATAAAATTTTTAAATTATAATTGAATAAAAATGCTTTCATTGAAGTCGTATACCGAAACTTGAAATAACTGAAAGTAGAATTGGTTGTGAATGATACACTGTATAATCAAATAATTTATTTCACCCAATCTCAAAGAAAAACTTAGTTTCAGATCGCATCTGCGAGAAAGAATACTTTTTGTTACATATTCCGTCACACCACACAGTTTTGTTTATTCGTTGTGTCAGTTACACAAGTACAGTTCCATTTTAATTTCCAGATGGGTACAAAATGCTACAAATATAAATATTTTCGAAAAGTTAAAAATCAAATAAATATATTATCACGTCTTTTACTCATTACTGAGTGAGGCACTCTGCCAAGTAATATATTTCTTCGCGTGAAGTGCGGTTACCAGCCGTCAATTTACGGTTCCTAAATATGTTAAAGGGGTGGCACTGAGCCATTTACCCCATTAAGTAAACAATCAACTTGCTTGCAAGTAAAGTATAATCTGAATATCTGACAATTATTGAAACAAATTGAATTAAATTTTTCAATTTAAGGAAGAAAAGAAAATTGACTTTCATAGCAAATCAAAAAGTTCTTGACAACTATTAAATAATACCCTCATTATGTAACTAACTCTAATGCCCTGATTTATAAAAGATAGGATAAATTTGCTTCCATAGTAAATGTATTTAAATGAACAAATTGGAATCCATTTTGTTTATTTTTATAGCATATTACTGTCAAAACTTCGATTGGTCACTTTAAGGAATACATTTTATTTACTTTTCAAGTAAATTAATTTGTCGCTTCTAAAATCGACTGGAAATGTATTTAAATTAACAAATTCGAATCAATTTTGTTTATTTTATAGCATATATAACATATCGAGTCGTCATGTGTATCTTAAGAACCCTGATTCGATCCCCACAGCCGACAAACAACTTTCACCAAATTAAAATCTACCCCTGTGGCTCTTCCTCCACTAACATCTTTGGGGGCTGTAATTTGACGATTGGTAACTGCACTTCACGTGAAGAAATATATCACTTACCGAGATCTGCTACAGAGGAGTGCCACTCCCAGAAATAGGTAAAAGGCGTGATGATATATTTATTTATATATAACATATCGTGTCGTCCTGTGGATCTTGAGAACCCCAAATTAAAATCTACCCCTGTGGCTCTCCCTCCACTAACATCTTTGTGGGCCGTAATTTGACGGTTGGTAACCGCACGTCACGCGAAGAAATATATCACTTACCGAGATCTGCTACAGGGGAGTGCAACATCCAGTAATGAGTAAAAGTTCGACTGTCATTGGAAGCAATACATTTTATATACTTCGCAAGTAAATTAATTTGTTGTTTATAAAATCGGCAGTAAATTTATTTAAATTAACAAATACGAATCAACTTTATTTATTTTATGGCATGTATAACATTACTGTCAAAAGTTCACCTGTCATTTAAATAAATAAATTTTATTAACTTGAAGGTAAATTAAGTTGTCGTTTATAAAACCGCCCATAAATATACAAAGTATTAAATATTATACTATAGTAGTATGAAATTTCAAATTCCACGGCGTATTTCCAGCCAATAGTAATCAAGGATTTTCTTATGCTTCAAGCACGTTGTTGTCATTTGTTAAACCTTGAAAAATCTATGTAAGGTTATGTTTTACTATTTTTGTTCCATGTACTTAAATAGTTGTAGATAAAGTATAGTATTTGACTCGCATATAATGTTTATTTATTTTATTTATTTATTTATTTATGTTACGCTGTACAACAGGAATTTAATCCCAATTACAGTACAGGGTCCGCACTCACCGAGCCGCAGTGTGATAGTTTATATAATTTTTAGCTTGAGTGCGATTCGAACTCGGGATCTCCGGATTCGAATTCCGTATCGCTATCCACACCACCGTACTGACGGACATTATATTACACTTAGATAATTGCAACATGAACCGAAGGAGAGTTATAAATTTTATCCTCACGTTATACAACACTGTAACAAACAAATGTCAAACTCTTTTACAATATGTCAAATATTCAGTTCATTTGTTTAATTTTCCAACGCAATCTACAAAAAATTTGAATAAATTTTGAATTTCATTTAATTAATATCTCGTGAACTATTCACATTTATGTAATGAAATTTACTTTATAGGAAGCGTTTTTAATTTCTGAACAATTTTAGTATTTACGCTTTTGCTCTAAAGTGAATAGGTAAAGAGATACAGCAATATTTAAAAAATAACATTGAAATCCCTATACGCCACATTTCAATTCTACCCCCTGTATATATACATATATATATATATATATATATATATATATATATATATATATATATATATATATATATATCATCACGCCTTTGACCCATTATTGGGTGTGGCACTTTGCCGTAGCAGATCTCGGTATATGATATATTTCTTCGCGTGAAGTGCGGTTATCAGCCGTCAAATCATTAAATAATTTCTACTGAGGATGAGAACTTAATTCTCGAAATACGTATCTAGATTTGATTCATTTATTAAGGCTTAGGAGTTAAATTCTTTGTTAGTTAGTTCTTAGCCTTAGATTTATTACATTTATTTTAATTAAATAATACAATATTTTAAAAACAATAGTTGATAACATTTTACTTTCATTAATTTTTAAAGTATTTTTACTAAAAATATTTCCCCAAATTAATAAAGAAAAATATAAAATCCTTGAACCTATCTCGTACGAGTATATGAAGAATATTTTATTTTGAATTTGTTTTCTTATCGTAAAATGTAATTTTGATCTGTTGCTGAACTTTTGTTCAGTTTTTCAATTGAGCTACATTTACGAGTAATATGATTGATTCCAAACTAATGATTGAAAAATCGTCAAATATTGTTTAAAAAAATGATATTTTTGAATTACTTTTAAAGTTTCCAATCAGCAAGAAAATATTTTCATTTTATTTTCACTACCTTCAAATTAATTTTTGTACTCACATACTATATACATATATATGGGGTAGGTGGCTCATTGGTATCGAGTCGCCCTGTGGATCTTGAGAACCCTGGTCGACCCCCACAGCCGACAAACAATTTTCACCAATTTAAATCTACCCCTGTGGCTCCCCCTCCACTAATATCTTTGGTGGCCGTGAGTTTACGGCTGGTAACAGCACTTCACGCGAAAAAATATATCACTTACCGAAATCTGCTTAGACAGAGTGCCACACCCAGTAATGGATAAAAGGCGTGATGATATATTTCTTTTATTTTTATTTATATGGTGATATATTTAATTTTCTTTTACAGAGAATAATTCACGTCCTCCTCAGGAAAGTGCGTAAGGCGCAACAGCTTTCTCATCCAGACATCATATTTAACTTCTGTCCTGGAAATCCACGGCCACCTCGATGTAGACATCCTACACGCTCTCGATTTATCTGTCGTAGACACGAGACGTGGACACGATCTGTCGACGTTCAATAGACGGAAATTAATTGTCATTTGCTAACGCACAAGCTAAGCAAAGGTGCGACTCGCGATTCACGACAGAGCGGATATTATGCTACTGATTTCTATTTGCTGATCTGTTGGAATTGATATCAAGTAATTGTTTGTCAATTAAAATGCTGGATATAATCTATTATGTCTCAATGACCTACTAGTATTTTTGTGAATTCTGTGAAAAATTGCTGCATTGCAATACCTATTCTATAAAGGAATATGGTATTCTAGTTTTTGAGATCTTACCTTTGAAATTTCATTCATAGTTGTTGTTACAAATATACTTGTATCTATGTATAGCATATGTGATACATCCAATATTTTTCAATTTATTTTTTCACTACGTATCATTATAGATAATCTGCTACTTCTTTAAGAGCACGAGCATAAAGTTATTTGTCGTGTGATAAGTAAAGCCCGGATATTTAGGCTCTTAAAAACACCCAAATAAGCAGGCATATAGGCCGGTAATTACTCTAAAATAGGCGGGATTTTAGGCAGCCTAAATCAGGGTTCGAAGATATATATCGATCGATATATATCATGATATTTATTTTGATATATATCGTCATATTTTTGCAATGATATATATCCATTATATAAAAATATCAAATAGTTTTTGAGATATAGCCTCCGGAGAAGTGAAATTTTTCGAATTTTTCAGTTTTTCTACTTTTACGAGGCTATATCTCGAAAACTAAATGTGATATGAAAACGCGGTCAACGGCATTAATTTTCTCGTGCTTCAGTTAACTTATAAACATAGTTTCAGCGATTTAATTTTTTTTTCAATTTTCCGCCAAAAAAATCGCAAAAAGCGGTTTTTTAACATTTTCTCGAAAACCAGGAGTCATATGCATTTGTAGATTGCACCACTGGATTCAGTGGGTCAAAATACATATGTATGTAAATTTTCGTTTTAATAATCCTACGATTAAGGATTTTTGAATTAAAATCTGAAAAAACCAAAAACCAAGGGGTACCCCTTAGGAAATAATTAAAAATATTAAATTGCATAAAATTGTATGAAAATTTGCTTATAAGTCAATTCGGACACGGGGAATTCAACGCCGTTGAGCGCATTTGCATATCTTGTTTAGTTTTTGAGATATAGCCTCCGGAAAAGTGAAATTTTTCGAATTTTTCAGTTTTTCTACTATTCCGAGGCTATATCTCAAAAACTAAATGTGATATGAAAACGCGCTCAACGGCATTAATTTTCTCGTGCTTCAGTTAACTTATAGCCAGGGATCGAAGATATATATCCATTATATAAAAATATCAAATAGTCTATAATAAATACAGTATACCTCTCATTATTACTTTCATAAATTCTGTTAAAATTATATTCTAAAGATAATTCTTACTTTACTAGCTTTTGACTAACTTCACATCATCGACATAAATCCAAATTATGTGCCATTTGTGATGTCATTAACGGAAAAGTCGGAACCATTTCCAAAATTTTTATTTGGTACTCATTTTAGAAATACAAATCCTTTAATATGGTGGAAAAGTGTAACTATCAATGAGTCAGAGTGGCCAAATAAAAGTACATTTATTGAACTATGTGAACAGTTACACACTGCTGTAACAGCCACAGCAGGGCTGGAACGATATTTCTCCACTTTTGGCATTGTCCAATCTCAATTACGTAATTGTCTCGGTAACGACAATGCCGGTAAATTAGTTTTTATGTTTAAATATTTAAACCAAAAAGAAACTACAAAAAAAAACTAATTTAGATTGGATTTGGCCAAGTGAGTCTATCTGCAACGCTATGTTCAGGAAGTTCATCAGAAGATGATGATTTGCCCCTATTTAGGATATAGGATTATTTAAATATTCTTACTATTCTTAGTACTATATAATATTTGTGTATCCATTCAATGTATATTTACTTTTTTTCATTACCTATGTTAATTTTTATTTAGGAGTAATAATTTATTTTGTATTTCCTATTGTGATAATAAATGTGTACAAAAACTAAAATTAAAAAATAAATATCCAAAAAGTGATATTTATCTGATATATATCCTATATATCAGATATTTTGATATTTATTATAAATATCATGATATTTACGAACCCTGGCCTAAATGTAAACAATTTGTTTAAAAAGAAAATAAACGAATCATTTTTCTAATATTGGTACTCGTATTTACTCTTCGTTAGAAAAAATAATCATTTTAAACAAAAATTTACGCAATCTGAAAAATAATAATGTAGGGTTCTTATTTTATTAACTATAATGCAAATTCAAATTATGTAGTATACTTTAATTCACAAAATATTACGAGCAATTGCTCTATGAAATTTTCGTAAAGGGACTGTCTTCGGTCTGTCAGAACTTGCTTGTAAGTTGAAAATTTCGTTCGACATTACAAAATGTGACCGGGGCGTTCTTATATTTTGCCATATCGTCTAAAGTTATCTCAGCTCCATTGATTAATGGCAAAGACACAATTGAATTGCCACGTAAAATTTTGACTAAAACACGTTTTTTCTTTCGGCATTTTAAATTCACACACAAAAACTTGATTAAAGTAAGTACTTTAAATATTATATGTTAGGTTGAAACACTTTGTCGAGTGCTGAATTAGTCAACAAAGTAGATGATAAACCTTGTCTGCTCAATAAAAGTTAGAATAGGCAATAAAAATAGGCAAAATAGGCTGTATAAGGTAAAATAGGCACAATAACCAAGATATAGAAAAAATAGGCTCTAAGGCACGAAAAAAAAACCTTCCATTACACGTAAACATATTACCTATGTATAGAAAAACGAAATTGCCTGAAGTATATTAAAATTTGAATCTAGGCAATTGCCTAAAAATCCGGGCTTTAGTGATAACAATTAATGAAGACTAGGATTTGCATGTGTGAAAAATGTAACCAAAGTCCTTTTCCTTTCATAATTTTCTATTTTAATAGTTATTTATACGATAAGGGATGTAGGTAATATTTACCAGTCGAGGACGTTTACGCCCGAGCAAAAGCGAGGGCTGGTCAAAAATTCGAGACTGGTCAAATATACCTACATCCCGAATTGTATATCATATTTTTTCCACTCCTATGTTCTGAATTAATTAATATATTAAGATTTAATTTTGACGGTTCATCAATTTATTTTTGACATTTTTCATTTATGTGATCTGTGATTGTTGGTTGCTAGGATGTTAATTGTTTGTTTATAAACAACGTCAAAAGTGTGAAATTGAAGAAGCAGCAAGTAGCGCCAGTTCGTTTTTATTACCGGCAAAGTCAAAGAAACGCTACGAATTTGCATATATACTATTTTCATTTTAAACTCGAGGGATCGGAATAAAACGATTAAACGTCCCTGTCTCATATAACTACAATGAAATTCATTAGTGCGGCTACCTCATATCGCTTATCGATGGTCAAAATAGGTAAATTTTCAACTGTCGTATTTAGCCTAAAATTATTCATGTTTTTTCCTATGATTGACCGTACCGGCGAATGGGGCTGTACAACTCTGTGTGAACCTTGTGAAACCAGTTATGACGGATCACATTTTGAGGTCCTTTGTAAACGTTATTGCGGTGCATTTAATCGTTTTATGCCGATCCTTCGAGTTTAAAATGAAAATAGTATACATCATTTAAGGATTGGTGTCAACATAAGAACGTTACTGCTATTTCAGAAACCTCCCTGTTGGCTTATTTTTCGAAAAATCTGCTGTAATAAAGTCGCCAACAAGTTTATGGTGTGAATATTAGATGTTATAATCAATAGTTTTTATAGAAGAAAATACTAACATATCTAAATATGGATAATATGGATTGTGTCAAGTGCGAGAACAACAGCATAGAAATGAAGAAAAAACGGAAAGATATTTTTCCAAATTTTGTAAATAATGTGACAAATTGTAATAACTGTACTATTAACATACATATCAATGAATAAAATATCAACAATAAATGTGTCTCTATTTTTTACCCTAGGGATGTAAATTTTCACTTACATCCCGTCGTCAATGGCAACCAATATCTTAGTAAAATCAACTTACCTCCCTAAAAACAAAGTAATATCTACTTATAGTGTTAGGAGTTGAAAAATAATATTTAAACAATCGCGCAATGTATGGTTAAATTATTGAGTGCTTATACAATTCATTTAGTATGTTTCACAACAGGAAATTAATAACAGCACAGAAGAGGAATTCTAACCACTGGAAAATATTTGTATTTTTTTCTATAACCTGAAGTCACTGAAGTTTGAAGTCATGAACTCTCGTTTTATTATTTGTTTATTTATTTATATGCTACAATGCACAATAAGAAATTAACTCTAATTAGTAATTACAGGTCAAGAGAATTACTGTTTATAGAGGAATATGAACTATTCATGGCCAGTTTCACCCATAAAAGTTGAATTTTAAAATTGATCTAAATAAATAAAAACAAATCAAAACTACTTCACAAATTCTTTAGATTTACTTTTATTTATTTAAAAAATAAAATGAATACATCATCACGCCTAGTACCTATTACTGGGTGTGGTAATCTGCCTTAACAGATCTCTAAGTGAAATATTTCTACGCGTAAAGTGTGGTCACCATCAATTAAATCACGGTCTCCAAAGATGTATAATTTCAATATGTTGAAAATTGTTTGTCGGCTTTGGGAATCGAACCTGGGTTTTGTTTTGATTTGTTTATCTGCCTGCCACGTCTTTTACCCATTACTGGGTGTGGCACTCTGCCCTAATAGATATCGGTAAGTGATATATTTCTTCGCGTGAAGTGCGGTTACCAGCCGTCAAGTCACGGCCCCCAAAGATGTTAATGGAAGGGGAGCCACAGGGGTAGATTTAATTTGGTGAAAATTGTTTGTCGGCTGTGAGGATCAAACCAGAGTTCTCAAGATCCACATGCCGACTCGATACCACTAAGCCACCTACCCCATAAAATAAAATAGTTGCAACAAAACAAACTTGACTATGTAACATAACAAAATAAAAGTGATTAACAATTGAAATGAAATAAAAGAATTAGTGGAATAAATAGTGTACGCAACTTGTGTTAACAGTGTCTTTATTTCACGAGTGGGAAGCTTGCAGCACGAGCCATAGGCGATTGCTACAAGCCCACAAGTGCAAGACAGTGACACTTTTAACATTAGTTGCATAAATAACTATTCTTTAACGGTTAGTTATAAAACGGATATTACGTGTTATGATATATTTATTTATGGGGTTGGTGGTTCAGTGGTATCGAGTCGGCCTGTGGATCTTGAGAACCCTGGTCTACAAACAATTTTCACCAAATTAAATCTACCCCTGTAGCTCCCGCTCCATTAACATCTTTGGGGGCCGTTATTTGACGGCTGGTAACCGCATTTCATGCGAAGAAATATATCACTTACTGAGATTTGCTCTGGCAGAGTGCCGCATCCAGTAATGAGGAAAATATATGATTTATATATGGTTTTAGAACTGAAATAATATCGGTTTGGTTATGTTTTCGGTTACAGAATCAATTCAATTTTCGTTTCAATTTTCAGTTACCATATTTTAAAAGAACCAGTTTAAATTTACGGTTTTAAAACTGAAATAATATCGGTTCGGTTATGTTTTCGGTTAAAGAATCAATTCAATTTTCGCTTTTAGAACTGAAATAATATCGGTTCGGATATGTTTTCGTTTACAGAATAAATTTAATTTTCGGTTTCAGAACTAAAATAATATCTGTTCGGTTATGTTTTCGGTTATAGAATCAATTCAATTTTCGGTTTTAGAACTGAAATAATATCGGTTCGGTTAGATTTTCGGTTACAGACTCAATTCAATATTCGTTTCAATTTTCAGTTGCCATATTTTAAAACAACCGGTTTAAATTCACGGTTTTAGAACTGAAATAATATCGGTTCGGTTATGTTTTCGGTTACAGAATCAATTCAATTTTC
The DNA here is from genome assembly GCA_947425015.1 of Pterostichus niger. Classification (NCBI taxonomy): domain Eukaryota; kingdom Metazoa; phylum Arthropoda; class Insecta; order Coleoptera; family Carabidae; genus Pterostichus; species Pterostichus niger. The sequence goes on along the minus strand of OX380342.1, from coordinate 8,363,748 downwards.
GCTTTTAGAACTGAAATAATATCGGTTCGGTTATGTTTTTGGTTACAGAATAAATTCAATTTTCGGTTTCAGAACTGAAATAATATCGGTTCGGTTATGTTATCGGTTACAGAATCAATTCAATTTTCGGTTTTAGAACTGAAATAATATCGGTTCGGTTAGGTTTTCGGTTACAGAATCAATTCAATTTTGGTTTCAATTTTCAGTTGCCATATTTTAAAATAACCGGTTTAAATTCACGGTTTTAGAACTGAAATAATATCGGTTCGGTTATATTTTCGGTAACAGAATCAATTCAATTTTCGGTTTTAGAACTGAAATAATATCGGTACGGTTAGGTTTTCGGTTACAGAATAAATTCAATTTTTTGTTTCAGAAATGAAATAATATCGGTTCGGTTATGTTTTCGGTTACAGAAACAATTCAATTTTCGGTTTTAGAACTGAAATAATATCGGTTCGGTTAGATTTTCGGTTACATAATCAATTCAATTTTCGTTTCAATCTTCAGTTGCCATATTTTGAAACAACCGGTTTAAATTCACGGTTTTAGAACTGAAATAATATCGGTTCGGTTATGTTTTCGGTTACAGAATCAATTCAATTTTCGGTTTTAGAACTAAAAAATATCGGTTCGGTTAGGTTTTCGGTTACGGAATCAATTCAATTTTCGTTTCAATTTTCAGTTGCCATATTTTAAACAACCAGTTTAAATTCACGGTTTTAGAACTGAAATAATATCGGTTCGTTTATGTTTTCGGTTACAGAATCAATTCAATTTTCGGTTTTAGAACTGAAATAATATCGGTTCGGTTATGTTTTCGGTTACAGAATCAATTCAATTTTCGGTTTTAGAACTGAAATAATGTCGGTTCGGTAATATTTTCGGTTACAGAATCAATTCAATTTTAGGTTTTAGAACTGAAATAATATTTGTTCGGTTAGGTTTTCGGTTACAGAATCAATTCAATTTTCGGTTTTAGAACTGAAATAATATCGGTTCGGTTAGGTTTTCGGTTACAGAATCAATTCAATTTTCGTTTCAATTTTCAGTTGCCATATATAAAACAACCGGTTTAAATTCACGGTTTTAGAACTGAAATAATATCGGTTCGGTTATGTTTTCAGTTACAGAATCAATTCAATTTTCGGTTTTAGAACTGAAATAATATCGGTTTGGTTATGTTTTCGGTTACAGAATCAATTCAATTTTCGTTTCAATTTTCAGTTGCCATATTTTAAAAGAACCAGTTTAAATTTACTGTTTTAAAACTGAAATAATATCGGTTCGGTTATGTTTTCGGTTAGATAATCAATTCAATTTTCGGTTTTAGAACTGAAATAATATCGGTTTGGTTATGTTTTCGGTTACAGAATCAATTCAATTTTCGCTTTTAGAACTGAAATAATATCGGTTTGGTTATGTTTTCGGTAACAGAATAAATTCAATTTTTGGTTTCAGAACTGAAATAATATCGGTTCGATAAGTTATCGGTTACAGAATCAATTCAATTTTCGGTTTTAGAACTGAAATAATATCGGTTCGGTTAGGTTTTCGGTTACAGTATCAATTCAATTTTCGTTTCAATTTTCAGTTGACATATTTTAAAATCACCGGTTTAAATTCACGGTTTTAGAACTGAAATAATATCGGTTCGGTTATATTTTCGGTTACAGAATCAATTCAATTTACGGTTTTAGAACTGAAATAATATCGGTTCGGTTAGGTTTTCGGTTACAGAATCAATTCAATTTTCGTTTCAATTTTCAGTTGTCATATTTTAAAACAACCGGTTTAAATTCACGGTTTTAGAACTGAAATAATATCGGTTCGGTTATGTTTTCGGTTACAGAATCAATTCAATTTTCGGTTTTAGAACTGAAATAATATCGGTTCGGTTAGGTTTTCGGTTACAGAATCAATTCAATTTTTGTTTCAATTTTCAGTTGCCATATTTTAAAACTACCGGTTTAAATTCACGGTTTTAGAACTGAAATAATATCGGTTCGGTTATGTTTTCGGTTACAGAATCAATTCAATTTTCGGTTTTAGAACTGAAATAATATCGGTTCAGTTAGGTTTTCGGTTACAGAATCAATTCAAGTTTCGTTTCAATTTTTAGTTGCCATATTTTTAAACAACCGGTTTAAATTAACGATTTTAAAACTAAAGTAATATCGGTTCGGTATGTTTTCGGTTACAGAATAAATTCAATTTTCGCTTTCAGGACTGAAATAATATCGGTTCGGTTATGTTTTCGGTTACAGAATAAATTCAATTTTTGGTTTCAGAACTGAAATAATATCGGTTCGGTTATGTTTTCGGTTACAGAATCAATTCAATTTTTGGTTTTAGAACTGAAATAATATCGGTTCTGTTAGATTTTCGGTTACAGAATCAATTCAATTTTCGTTTCAATTTTCAGTTGCCATATTTTAAAAGAACCAGTTTAAATTTCCTTTTTTAAAACTGAAATAATATCGGTTCGGTTATGTTTTCGGTTACAGAATCAATTCAATTTCCGAACAAATTTTCAGTTGCTATATTTTAGAACAAAAAAATATCGGTTATGGTTTCATAAAAAGATGAATATCCATGTTTTCAGTTACGGTTTTGTTATGGTTCGGGTACCTGTTCAGAAGTAATAAAAGTCATAGTTATATTTATTTTTTCTAAAATCTTGTGAAACTACAATTTATTCTGTTTCGTACTTTTTTAAATAATTTTCATGCCTCAATAATTTAGTTTGGCAATAATTCAGGAACAGCTGAATATATTTGTACATACACTTATAATAAAATAGTAACTGTTTTAATTTTAGTAGGGTGTAATTGGAAACCTACAGCAAATTTCTCTTCATTATCCACAATCCAACCTCCACACTCATTATGTATCTCGTCCAAACATCACACCCATCATTCACCATCACCATCACCATCACCACAGCGTGGTCGTCACCTCGTCACCACCGTCTGGAACTTCGCCCGCGAGACAACTCTACAAGTCCACGAGCCACAAGCTTCTTGCCTCCGTCGCAGTTGCCGATCACGCAGTCTCGACAGCGACAGCACTTGTTATACCACGGTCTGACTGTGGCTACTGCGACGTGAGGTGTGCGATCGACAGATCAGTCAGAGACTCAGATCAGAGTTAGCAGGAGTTACTAGACGGGAAAGCAGGAAAGCGGGAAACTAGTTGTGAAGTGCGCGAGAATACCGCAGTTTGTTGTGATTTTGTTGTTGTTTAGTGATTGTGTAAAGGACTGAATTGAGTCAAGGATTTAATTAAGGTAAGGTTTTGTTGATTTATTTGTTTGTTATTGTGCCAAGTGTAGCAGTTAAATATTTAAGTATGCCTTAAATTCATTCATATATTATTCAATCAAATGTTTTCAACTATTCAAATAACTTCGAAATATTTTATAATATATTTTATTAATAAAAATAACTGATGACACCAACAGTCCAATTCTCAGAAGAGTATTAGTTAAGCTTACATTTTGGATTAGTCAACTTAAGTTAAGTTATTTAATTGATAGTTGCATCAACAGAACTTAAATTTTAAACTTAGGCAGTAATATCAATTATTTCACATGACATATAACTTCGATTTGAATTTTATTAATTTAAATTAAGTTTAAATCTAAGGTTTATTGGCCATAAATAAATTCTAATATTCAGAAAGTGGTTCGGATTAACTTTTTAAAATCGGACTAGTACAAGATTAGTTCATTCAAAATTCAGGATTAGCTGAAACTTTTTTGAGAAACGGACTGCAGTTGTTATGGTGACAAAACTATGACGTTTACCTCCAAATTTATAAACAATTTTATTTTGTTTTCTAATACTTTCAATCCAAAATAAAAATGAAGATATTTAATTCCAAAGTGCATCTTATTTCTATATCTGCTCTGAAAAAATAGCAGTTACTATGATATTGAAATACCGACCTGTAGTACGTCTTAAAATCTAAAGAGATCGTCCCAAGAAACCACAGAAACATTTAATATCTTTTTCATATTAATTTATCTTTCTTTATATTGCTATTTCTAAAATAGCTTATTTAGTTAGAAAATGCTGCTGAATTTGGCTCGGTGTGAACTATTCTATAAGACAGATAATTTCAATTTACTTTTCTTTATTTAAAACTTATAATTTGCGGCTGCAACTGGTCTTGAACCATGCTTAATTTCAGTTTTGTTGATGCAGCTAACCAGAAATAAAGAGTTTAAATTTAAGTGTAGGTTAATTGAAGATCATAGAAGATTTTAAGGTAGCAAAAGTTAATTTAGTGTGTGTTTGTTGTCTGATCGTGCGCTCAAGTCACTGAGTGATGCGTATAGAAAGTTATTGATTTATTTGTTACTGGCTTGTGGAAATAATTATGAAATTTTGTTATTTATTTTTGTAATGTTGAAGATTAATTTGCGATGTATTAGGCAGTTTTAACTTTATGGTATACTATGTTCAAAGATACTCCGTTATGGTCCTCTCAGCGGGTCTATTGTTAGGGATTTAAGCTTGATTTATAGGGGTGCAAGAACATGTATGTATTCAGTATTTCCCAATTTAATTTGATTTTTATATATATTATAATAATGAAACAGAGAATTTTGTACAAATATTATTATTGATAATGAAGCAAAAAAAAATGTTACATGAAAGTATCATTGTATAACAATTCGTCATTTAGTTAAATAATGCAAATAAACAATAGTGTCATACATAACAATAAATACAAAATATTACACTGTTATACATATGTAATTATTCGACAATTTCACCTTCACTATCTTTTTCTTTTAAGTAGTTATACACATTTGAAACTATTTCTTTCGCTTCTTGCGGCAAAAATGTCCGTTTAATTTTATCACAATTTTCAACTGGTAAAACATCAGTATTGTCTTCTTCAAATGGTCGCCACATATTAAATACGTATATTGTTGACCTCAGTGAAAACTCATTTATATACCTTCTCAGTAAGTTTGTTATCTTATTTTCCCTAATATGTAATAATACCGGTTTAATTTTGCGAATTCATTATTATTTCAAGTAAATCTGAAATACGTAATCCGCACAGAGATTAGAGATTTCCGAATTTAAATATTTTGCAATCCTACCCTGAGCGCCAACAGGTAGAATCTCTTACAGGCTTAGTAAGTTAAAGCCTAACGGAGTATCTTTGAATATAGTATAGCTCTTTTGCTTCACAAGCGAGAATATATATTTGGATTCTTTGCTATTTTGTACAACAGGAACTTAATCCTAATTACAATACAGAGAAGAAGGCGGGCTATAGATTATAGTAGAATCTGAATCACCAGACAAAATCGATTTTAGTTATTTACAAGTTGAAGTGATCAAGATTTGAATGCACGATTTATATAGCAAGTTTTATATAACAAGTGGGACATAAAAATATTGTAAACAACAATGAAAATATGCATGATAGAAAAACAGAAAAAATAAACAAAAATCTCCTAAAAAAATAAGCCATTGAAAGTGTGAAATATGTCAATTATTCAATTTTGAAAAACAGTTCTAAAGTCCAGTACAAAGACATAACGAACATTCCAAGAAACAAACACAACCAACATCCAAATAAACCTCCTCTTCACCGACACACAAACACTCACACAGTTGCAAACTCTTAATTCAAGGCCACCTCGCCTAGTCTGCTAAGCAAACATGTGCGTTACCTGCGTGACGTCACGCCACAACATATGTAAATACTTAGTCGCATACGACGAATTCACCGGCAAAGATTTCACGTGGAAATGCAACAGAATATTCGGAGAAGTGAAACAAACAAATGAGTGGAAAATTGAGGAAGCGAAGAGTTGAAACGGATGTGAATCAGAGATAAATTGTTAAACGCAGTTGTGGAATTGGAATTGATTTCCTTGTTGTTGCGACATGATATGGAATGGTAATTAAACTGGATTTTAGTCGATGGTTTTAATACACGGCTGCAGATTATGTAAAGGAAAATGGGTTATGTAAAACCAAATTTACAACAAGTTTTCTAAATGATTGAGATACGAAATCAATATGGTGATTAAGGATAAACAATATTTGATTAATTTCAGCTTTAAGGCAACAAAAATAAATTGTAAAAAGTTGTTTACATTTTTAATGCTACGTTTTGGCCATGGTTATGGTCATTATCAAGTAAATTACTAGTTAACTCTTAAAGTGCACATGTACACTTGAATATGTTTTAATTTTCACATAATATAAATGTTGTATAAGTTGTAAATGTAACTTAAACAAATTATAAACAACATTGTCAACTTGGTTTGATAATGGTCAAAATCATGGTTGAAACATTGTCTTAAAATAGGAAAAAAGTTTTACATTTTATTCTTCATACCTTGAAGTACATCCACAGAATTTTTTTAAATAGAAATATATATACTCACTCCTCAAAATTGTACAGAGATATTTTACAAATTTAATCAATCAAATGCTAATTAAATATATGTTTATAAAATTAAAACTATGAATTATATTCAAGTGTTTCTAAGAAAAATAATATTTTAGGTATTGTAACAAATATTTGAATATAATGTATAGTTTTAATTTTACATTCAATTTTTAAAATATCCTTGTACAATTTTGAACAGTATATATATATATATATATATAATCAAAATAGCTGTTAAATTTAAATGTATTTTACTTCACTTATATCTGGCTATAAATAGAAAACGATAGAACATATTATGCTCCCAAATTTAATGTTTTTTCACGTTTTATTGGTTATAACACATCGATAGTACCGAATTCATATTATTTTTGATTATTTTCTTTCAATTTACTTGAATAAATAAATAATTATTGTATTATTCTTTTTTGACAGTTGTAGAAAAAATGTTGTTTATATTTCGTGGGCGAAATTTTTATTTTTGGCGCCTCGAATGACCTTTTTGTCTCGACCTGCAATCTCGACTAAAAGTGACATTCCCACGCGCAACAGAAAACACTCATTTCGCGCACTTAATACAAAAATAAATATTTAATTTTTATCTGGACCTCCAAAATTTATCGATAAATTTATGTTTTGTTCAATATTTTTGTACTTAGCAGCAAACTGCATGGTAAATTTGTATCTCAATTTATTCGAGTGATTTTCATTCTGGCAAAAAAATTTAGTGTTTCAAAATACAAATTTATCTAGAGAAAACGTGAGAGGTCGCATGTTATTTGGTATGTAAGATAATTTCGCGAGTTAAATAAAATTAAATAATATTGTGTGAAGTTGACAGCATAAAATAATGATGAAATAAGTTTGTAAACATATAAACACATTTAAGTACTTGGTGACGAGATTTTACCCTAGTAACGAGATTTTATTATATGGGGTAGGTGGCTCAGTGGTATCGAGTAGGCCTGTGGATCTTGAGAACTCTGGTTCGATCCCCACAGGCGACAAACAATTTTCACCAAATTAAATCTACCCTTGTGGCTTCCCCACCACTAATATCTTTAGGAGCCATGATTTGACGGCTGGTAACTGAATTTCACGCAAAAAAATATGTCATATACCGAGATCTGTTTAAGCAGAGTGCCACACCCAGTAATGAATAAAAGGAGTGATGATATATTTATTTTTATTTATTTAAATCTGTGCTTATTGGTTAAATTTTCAAATGCTTCAAATCTCGCTTCAAATGATTGGTTGAATACAAGAGAAATTATCATAGTTAATATACTTAGAGCCAAGAATTTATCGGTAAAATTTCGAATAGTTGCTACATAGAAACGGACAGCCGGGTGTCAAAAATAACATAATTAGATCCCGACAGCGGAGCTGGAAAGATTTAAGTATCATTTTTGGCAAGAGTTGCCGTTTCTACGCAGGAATTATGAGGAATTTTACCAAATAAATTCATTACTCGAGTTTTATTCGATTAATACACGTTTTAAATTATTGTTTAAATGTTAAAATTATCAATACCAACAGTTGCCTAGGATATGGAGCAGATATTTTATGATGCAAAATCGTGCTCCAGGTACAAATGAAACATTCTGATTGGCTTATAAATGTAATGAAGGAAATCATTACAGTTATTTATCAATGCTTGAGGAACATTCATAACTGAATCTTAAAAACAATTATAATTAAATGCCAAACACTAACCTGTGTCTCAGTGGTATCGAGTCGGCCTGTGGATCTTTAGAACCCTGGTTTGATCCCCACAGCTGACAAACAATTTTCACCAATTTAAATCTACCCTTATAGCTCCCCTCCGCTAACATATCTTTGGGGGTCGTGATTTGACGGCTGGCAACCGCACTTCACGCGATAAAATATATCACTTACCGAGATCTGTTTAGGTAGAGTGCTACACCCAGTAATGGGTAAAAGGCGTGATGATATATATATAAAATAAAATAAATATAAATATATCATCACGCCTTTTACCCACCACTGGGTGTGGCACTCTGCCTAAGCAGATCTCGGTAAGTGATATATTTTTTCGCGTCAAGTGCGGTTACCAGCCGTCAAATCACGGCCTCCAAAGATATTAGTGGTGGAGGAGCCACAGGGATAGATTTTTTAAATTGGTGAAAATTGTTTGTCGGCTGTGGGGATCGAACCAGGGTTCTCAAGATCCACAGGCCGACTCGATACCACTGAGCCACCTACCCCATATGATATATATATATATATATATATATATATATATATATATATATATATATATATATATATATATATATATATATATATATATATATATATATATATATATATATATATATATATATATATATATATATATATATATATATATATATATACAGGGTGTTTCAGGACTAGTGTAACAAACTTTAACAGCTTATTCCTGAGGTCATTTTGAGCCAAAAATGTCACATGAACATAGGTCCTATTCCTTTTAGTTACCAAAATACAAGAGGTTGAAGTTTTATAAATAACACGAAATTTTCAAATTTTTGTAATCAAGATACTTTCGGAAAACAAAAGTTTTATTGAAAAGTCATACCTTATTTATCTTAATTAATTTTATTTATAATTATTAACATGCATACGAGTTCAAGGCGCTCATTTTGAACACTTGCTGTAATTTTTTAAAAATTTGTTATCTTATTTCATATTTTGTTAACCAATTCCATGTTTGGTTATGTTGTTCTGTGTCTATTTAATTGCGTCATTTTATGTTTTGTTCTCTAAATCGTATTCGTTAATATTAATAAATAAAATTAATTAAGACAAATAAGGTATGACTTTTCAATAAACTCTCGTTTTCCGAAAGTATCTTGATTACAAAAATTTGAAAATTTTGTGTTATTTATATAACTACAACCTCTTGTATTTTGGTAACTAGAAGGAATAGGACCTATGTTCATATGACATTTTTGGCTCAAAATGACCTCAGGAATAAGCTGTTAAAGTTTGTTACACTAGTCCTGAAACACTCTGTATATTTAACACTGTTTGTTATCTGTTGTTAAAATTTGTCTAAAATCATTATATAAAATGCAATTTTTTTTACTTATTTGATTGATAAATTTGCCTTCGTGCATCAAACTTAAAGTTTATGAAAAAATATTGCTTTTATTATTTTTACGGTATTTATCTACTTACCTCAATGACTTTTATTATGTTTACATGAATAAATATTCCAGCTAGATAAATATAGAAAATCTACTTTCATATACATATTTTATATTTTCTACGAAATTATTGTTACTTTGTGCCATATAATAAATAAATTATTGAACTTGCACATACTTCGTTCTTTATACTCTTTATATAAATGTAATAGTTATTTACATACCAAGTGCGGGAACCTAGTTCACGCAAGAGGTTTGTACAATATTTTTTGTACGAAAAGTGTAAAACTATATAATCATCATCATGTGCAAGTACTTCAACAGAAATTGCTGCTGCTGATATAAATGTTCATGTGCCGCCAGCTTTACAATCCATTCAAAGAAACGAAGTTGTGCCAGGAGTTAGTATTTCAAATTGCCAAAGTTGTACTATAAATATAAACATTCATAATAACATTCCACAAAACAATAATTAACATTAATAATTTACCATATACACATAACACTGCTTAGTAACCATTTTATAATTAATTTCACAGTAATGTCAAATTTCAATTGATTTAATTTTAAAGTAATGAAAATAAAGAGTGTTATATTATTTACTAATTTCATTTGTAGAATAGAGTTTTAATAAACTTGTTTAATTTCGTATCTATGTTATTACAATTTACCTTACGTTTGTAGGTTATGTGTTTCCACTGCTGTCGGTGCTGTCATTTCGTTGCCAACATTGTGAACCAAATCCACTAAATTTATCATTTTAAAATCAAATTTCATTCAATATTCCATCATTTTCTTTTATTATTATTACGCAAAAGGGTGTTTGAGTTACTATACTTTTTTATTATAAATATAGTTTTTTAATAAGTGCTTTAGAAATTGGAGTGTTTTTCCAAAATTTCCCGAACGAGTTTCGACGTTTCGGTCGTTGCGTAGGCACATTTTAATGTATGAGTACAAAAACATAATTAACATCATCAATGTTGAAACATAATTATAGAAAGTTTAATTAAACGTGCATAAAGAAATATTTTAATTCGTTCGCAAATGTACTAGCACCAGTAGCACATCTGGATCAAAAATAATAAAAAAAGCATTCAATATTAATTTAATTACACGGCCTTGAAAATAATGGCGTTTTTTGTGAATCTAATTCTATGGATGTTAAAATCACAACACATAATAATACACCTCATCTATAATAGGCCTTTATTATTAAAGACTCTTTAATCAGGACTATAAATTATTTTAATTTTATAATGGATTTAAATTGATCACCTCAGTGCAAAAACTTCTTCGTCTCATGACATCACTGTTAAAAGAAACTGTAAGAAGAAACTTAAATTTTAAATCGTTTGGTTGTGAAGAAAATTTTCCATGAGATTAATTCTAAAAACGAACGGAAACTAAACAAATAAATTTTGTTTTATTGATGCAAACAAAAAATATTAATAACCGGAAAGCATTCTTTTTTATAGGTTAAAACGTTCTCATAGATAACTTTTGACAGATAATCAATCTAGATTAATTTTAGATTAAAATGCCTAGTTACCTACTTATTATTCAGTTCACATAATTATTGATTGATTTATAAACAATCATAGTCAAGTGTAAATTGCATTTACCAAACATAAGTTTGCGCATTCATGGGGTAGGTGGCTCAGTGGTATCGACTTGTCTTGTGGATTTAAGAACTCGTATTCGATTCCCACAACCATCAAACAATTTTCCTGTGGCTCCCCCTCCACTAATATCTTTGGGGTCGTGATTTCACTTACCGAGATCTGCTTAGGCAGAGCGCCACAACCAATGTGGGTAAAAGGCGTGATATATTTATTTATTTATTTTATAAAAACTACCCATGTGGGTTTCCTTCACTATAACCTTTCTGGGCCGTCGTTTGACGCGAAGAAATATATCACCTACCGAGATCTGATACGGCAGAGTGCCACACCCCTTAATAGATAAAAGGAGTCAGGACATATGTTACTTATTTATATTTTGCTGATTTCAACTTGTACGAATGTATTTCAGTGCTTTGGATTCTATTAGATACTGTTGGTTCCTTATACTGCAATTGGATACTCCACAATTTTTTTTATGAAACCTAATCTATATAGAAAACAAGGTACGGTTCTAAAAAGTCTTTGATATTCATTAACCCGAAAAGATTTTAAATTTTTTTTGTGACATCAGACTTAAGAAAATATGAATTTCAAACAGCGAAGCTCATATATGATCTACTTTATCATATACAAATAAATATATTATATATATATATATATATATATATATATATATATATATATATATATATATATATATATATATATACAGGGTGTTTCACAACTTAGAGCAAAAAATTAACGGGTATATTCTGTACGACGTGCTGATCATGAAATAAAAAGATTTTTTTTTAATTCGAAAAATGAAGGGTTGTTAACCTAAAACATTTTTTGTAGTACTGCACTGGATTCGCTTTTCTATTAAACACAAACAATGAAGTAGGTATCAACTACGAAAGAATAATTACACAATTCAATTATTAGCAGTTATGTATAATAGAATTTTATCTAATTTATAACTTCAACATCATCATCCACCCAGTGGCAGTGGCAACGAAAAATTTTGGACTGGGAAATATGAAAATAGTTTTGCGATTTAAAAAAAAAAATTTTTGATTCATGATCAGCACGTCGTACAGAATATACCCTTTAATTTTTTTGCTCTAAGTTGTGAAACAGCCTATATATATGTATATATATATATATATATATATATATATATATATATATATATATAAATGAAGTTTAAATAACTTTCGTGGCAAATAATTAAAAATATGCATTACTATCAATTATTTCAGAAAGAAAAATAAGTAAACTGTAAGATTATCTTAGTCATTGGTTTGATTACTACTGCTCCGATTTCCTGATCTACACCATTCAGTTTGACTTTCCCTTTACTGATTTATATAAACCAAAGCATAGTTTTGAACTAATTAATTAAGAAATAATATATATTGATTTATAATATCGTTGTCAATTCTGTATATAACGATGTAAACATAACAATAACTTCAAAATTAACTGTCAGTTAGACGAAGAAAGAAGATATGTATACTAGAAAGAATTCTGAATAGATTAGATGTGCGAGAGAGATATCGTAATGCTTTGACGTCAGACTTAGTAGCATTAAAAACTAAAAAATACCAATAAATTTTTGAAACTTTAATTGTCTCTAGAACGACATTTTTAGGTCTAGTTTCAATATAAATGATAAATTTACTAGTTTGTAACTATAGTGGAGGATCTCATTGTGATTAAGTTCTTGTTGTGCAGAATAACAAATAAACAAATCAATTAAATTATACTCTGTAAACATTTCAAATAATTTAATACTACTATGTGTAGATGACTAATACTATTGTGAAGTTTATTGTCATTTAAAATGAAATAAAAATTTATAGTTGAAGTCATAGATTTAATATGATTTTATCTATGACTCATGTTATAGCTAAAAGCGAAATACTTGAAAATTTGCATTTCGTTGTATTTTCCAGTCATGGATTTATAAAAATAACTTTTTTAAAGGCATGTTACATGTAAACAATTCTGAAATTGATTAACCTTTTTACATTAATTATGATTCATGATTAGATATTGGTTCATTGCTGTTAAACAATTAGTAAATTAAATTAATAATAATTACGACATATATCTAAGTGTGAGTCATATGGGAGGTGCTTTACATTTAACCTTTAATATATTTTTAGTTATATTTATTTATTTCCTTAAATGGAATAAATAGTACCCAGATAAGTAATCAAATTAATTAAAAATATATACATATTAAACAAATTGATTAACAGATTATAATTATTTTATGAATAAAATTGTCGTAGTTATACCAACTTAAGTAAAATAAAAATAATGGCTGGTAGCAAAAGCTCTGTTTTTTCCAGTTTTAAGAGCAGTGTATTTGGGTGTTTTAGCTATCTCTAACATGTTAAAACCGTGCTCTTAGAACCCCCAAAAACAGAACTTGTGCTACCATCCAATATTACTAAACTGTTAACTTATTGTTACACCTCGTATCACAATTAAAGCTGAAATTATGATGAAGTAACAACTAGAAATAATTCTGAAAATTCATGAGCATTCGCCAGGATTTGAACCTTTCACACACTCTGCCGTATTTGTTCAACACATTTTCCCATTTTTTGAGAAAACGAATAATTTAATTATTTCGTCTGTAGGCTCGTCGAGAATAATAAAACTAATGCTATAAAATACCATGAACAAATTTAAATAAAAAAATCGTGATAGAAAATATGAGCATTATTATATTGCAATTTGTAGAAGCGATATTTTTTTAATGATTATATATTTCAAAATTTTAAAGCTGACATTTTGTTTATAAAGTATTGCACAATACGTGTATTTTTTTGTAATCATAACAAACACTTCAGTGACGAGAAATCGATTGCTAAAGTTAAACAAAAATGCCAGTTCTATGAGACAGGGGTCGAACAGCCTTAAGCTACAAATACTTGACGAAGTACGTGTGAAAGGTTCTGGGTTAAAATTCCGGCGAATTGCTTATAATTTTTGAATATTATTTCTATACAGGGTGTTTCTATATCTCTGCACGAAACAGAAAGATTTTTTTGAAATTGGCAAAAATTAGGGTATTTCATTCCTAGCGAACATTTTTAGTGTCACTGGTTTAATAGTACATTTACTTATTTATAATTATGTTACTAATGAAATAAAAGTATAAACACTGCCTACAAATAATCATTTATGAATTAGTTATTATGTAGGTACCTGGTGTAATGCTTTTTTTTTATTTGAGTACCTAGTTTGATTTCGTATACGGTATTGAAAGGGTAAGTTGTTGTGGGAGAAATTTAAATAAGTGAATATGCTGTTAGTGTATGGAGAAGCGGCGCTAAATTCCGAATTAAACCATTGATATTAAAAATGTTCGCTAGAAATGAAATACCCTAATTTTTGTGAATTTCAAAAAACAATATTTTTGTTTCTATAATCAGTATATCAAATTATATATGTCATTAAAGTTTCGTGCATAGGTATAGAAACACCCTGTATATCTAAGATTAGACTTTAATGTCAATAACTTAATTCTTATTTAATAATTATGAAGTAAAGAAAAAAATAAGCAAAAAATCCACCAAATACATTTTTTTTCAAACGAAATATTTGTAGCTCAAGTGCTAGAGCAGTTATCTAGCGTGTGAAAAGTTCTGGGTTTAAATCCTGTTGAATGCTTACGATTTGTCTAAATTATTTCTAAATATCTATGATGTGACTTTAAGGTCAATAACTAATTATTATTATAATTAAGTAACGTACGAGGTAACACAGTTAGAGTAATAAGTAACCCAAGAAAACTTGATGATTAATTACAAAAGGAATAAGTTATTATTGCCAACCAATCAGATGATATAATAGAATTTCATAATCTTTCGTTTAATTTCGACATCTCTTCTTTGAACTTCGACAGTAATCTGTTAATTTATTTCTTCTAATTGTCTAATTCAGATGGATAATATTGATCACCGACTATTAATATATTAGATTACCATATCCATATCCTAGGCAAAAATGATGATTTCTGATTGGCTAGAGATACAGTATTTTAGGGAAAACTAAACAAAAATATACAAGTTAGTCTTTTGCTTTGCGACTTTTATCTTCCTGTTTATTTTATTTTATTATAAATTGTTACTAGCTTTACTTACTCAACTTTTTACTTTGCTTTACCTCTTACGTTACTTAATTATGAATCCAGCTTTAAAATGAATCATACGCCTAATTATTAAATACAGTAGAGCCCCGATTATCCGAACTAATTGGGACCGGACCTAGTTCGGATAATCGAAAGTTCGGATAACCGAAATGCAATATTTTTCGTGGTTTCAAAGAAAAAAAATCATTGCAGAAAAAAATAAGTCGTAAAAATCGAAATATATTCTCAAAACCAAAGTATGAAACATTTATCAAAAGTATTCCGCATAATTTATTTTATGGCTTCGGTTGCATAAAACTGTCTATCTTCAATTGGCGAACGGTGGCTACACGTTTTTGAGCGGCCAAATCTCGCAAACGTTTCAGCAGTGTACGGATGAATCGAAAGGTCGTTCGGATAACCGAGTGTTCGGATAAATGGATTCATCGTTCGGATAATTGAGGGTTCGGATAACTGAGGTTCGGATAATCGGGGCTCTACTGTATGCAATTTTTTTTTTTGTGAATGTACTTATTTGTATTCTGAATGTTCCTAAATTGTTGTATATTGTGCAAAAGATAAATTAAACAATTAAAAATCTGAAACAAATTTTTTGGTTACAATTAAAGATAAATTATAAGATAAATTTAAATTACATTCATAATTATCACAGCAGGTAATAATAACGTCTTCAGTTCTTATTATTATTATTATTGCAAACATCTTCCCAAGTGAAAACGATCATCTTTACAACATTACAATATAACAAATTGCAGTAATCAACCTGTTACATTAACGTTTGCCTTAGTATTATCCAGCACACCATATTACACTTACGCAATGTGCGTGCGATCCATGTGATCCGAATGCTAAATACTGGATCAGAGATCATATCTGAAATTTATTCACATCAGTGAACGTAACGCAACAACTTAACGTAAGAAGGTGGACGTTGTTGCAAAATATAATCCTTGTATGAAATTCAAATATTATCTTCTGATTTGCATTTTGAGATAATATAGAATGGGATTTTTTAATTGTTGATCAATCTTAAGTTCTTAAACGTGAGAGAAAATTTTTAACAATGAGTTAAAAAGAACTTTTTCTTGAAATGTCAATCAAAATATAATGCAATAAGATTACAAATTTCTGCTGATAAACATTTAAACTACATTAAATTAATTTTCACGCCTTTTACCCATTTAAAATTCATATTTACCATATTTTTCGCGCGTTGCTAATGGAGACGCGCGATTAAGGTATTTTTCGATTGTGCCACAGAAAACATCAATTTTACGATGTCAAATGAGAGCGTAATTGGCAACTTTTCATAACAATTGTAGAAAATAGTTATTTGTGTATTAAGAGCGTAAAGTGAGCCTTTGTTACTCGAGCACGATAAGAGGAACAAAGATACTTTACGCTCGTGATACACACATAATTTTTTCTACGATTGCATCTTAAAATTATTAAAAAAGTATATGTACTGAAAATAAATTCGTTCTGTCAACTGTCAATATGACAAGTTTCTGTTTTGTTTGTATCTCTGGTAACTATTGAAATAAGCGCGCATTTAATATCTATTTCGCGCGTTGCCATTGGAAACGCGCGCATTTAACATCTTTTTCGCGCGTTGCCATTGGAGACTCGCGACAAAAATATTTTTCGATTGTTCCACAGAAAACGTCAACTTTACGATGAGAAATGAAAGCGTAATTGTCAACTTTTAATATCAATCGTAGAAAAAAAAATTTTTTTTACTTTGCTGAATTTACTTAATCGAAATTTTACAACTTCAAATGCAAACAAGATGAAATTTTGACGTTTTTCAACTGTAAATTCAAAATAATACACTTAAAATTTTTAAGGCATGAAAAATGTTCACACTTTTCTGTTTACCTCACATGTGTATAAATAGTAATTTAGTAATTTTCGGGGAAATTATATAGTTATAATACCAAACTGAAAATAAAGATGTTGATATTTTGATGACTCAATTGTAATATCATCTTACATTGACCTTCTCATTGAGTTTTCTTAATAATAACATTATAATATAATTATCTGTCATTGGAAATACTTTAAAATTGTTATAAAAATATACTTTAAAAAATTTGAGGTTATAATTTTGAAATGTCATTTGACGTATGATTATGTAGTAGTACCAATCTTACAAAATAAAAAATACCCAAAAATAGTCTAACAATAGCTTTCATTATTAAACTGGTTTCCGTACAACAATGAACCGATTCTGAACGCAAAGTAAAAAGATAATTTAGAATTGTTTAACAGAGAAAAATATATAATGCTGACATTTGATAGGTGATAAGTGCGGAAAACATTTTGTCAATTTTTTTTCTATTACGTCGAATGAAAAATGAGCAACAACGTATTTAAGATAGCCAAATATTTATCAAATTCGTTGAATGTATTAACATAAATTTCACACCCAGGTGCTAGCGTTTATTTACATGGTCAATTAGAAGAAAAAATTATGACATCTAACAAAAATGTTATCAATGTTGTGCTAAAAAGGTGACTGATCCTGCTTCAGCACCTGTTGTTATTTTTACGCTTTCTATCTGTGAATCTGAAACTATGAATCATTTTTAACTCTAGATTTCTTTTTCGATGTCTTTATTTGATAACTTGATCAATAAAATTGCAAATTTATAGCAACTATTTCGCGAGACTTGATTGTGGGGTCAAGAATATTTTATACTTTCCAAATTATCATATTTTGGGTTGTTAATTACATAACTTGTGATGTGAAACATTCTAATATTCAAGCTTATAATTTTCTTTTGCAACAAATATTTTAACATAGGGAAAAACCTTTCAGAATTCATATATATAAATAAAAGGGGCTTCAGGTTTAATTCTGTATATATTTAAAATTCAAAAACTCGACGTTTCGGTACTTTAAACAAATACCTTCATCAGGACAGAAATAAAAATAAAATAACACATAAATGACATAAAAATAAACAAATGACATAAATAAAAATGACGAGTAAAAAGACAAAAATATGTAATTTAAAAATTATAAATTGTGAATCAATGGAAGCCAATATAAATATTTTACACAAAATTTTAATTAATTTTCATCAAATAGCGAAAGTAAATAATTGAATGTAAGTAAAAAACATAGGAAATACATAAAATTGAATGTTTATTTAATAATTATATAAAAAGAAATCTTTCATATCTTCAGGTGAAGTCAAGATACTAAAAAGAATGTTTCAATGCATAATTACAATTTGCAGTTTTTGTTTAGTAACAATGGTTCATTTTATAGTCTCTTTATTCAAACTATGATTAAATCTTCTTTTTATTATTAAAAAATTAGAGAAAATTGTGAGGTAATTTAAACAAACACAGCTTACAACATTAGAAATTATACAACTAAATGTTAAATAACTAGTTGCTTAAAGTAAACTGAAATTAACTTTAGTCAAAAACTACAGGTATGATTACCTTTAATAATCACACAACTTAATAATATTAGCTCTTAGCTTGGGTATGATTCTCTCATAATCAAAAACTGTGTCACTGTAGACGAACCCGGTTGTCAATGCCTATATAGGAGTCTCTCGGAACGAAGCTACGCTTAGACACTGTGACAGAAAAATTCAGTTGATGCCATATTTCGAACACAGGTGACGTGGTGTAGCGGTTAGCATCTCTGCCCGGTATGCGGAAGGTCCCTGGTTCGAATCCAGGCGTCATCAGAATTTTTCTGTCATAATATAAATTAACTTTAGTCAAAAACTACAGGTATGATTACCTTTAATAATCACACAACTTAATAATATTAGCTCTAAGCTTGGGTATGATTCGCTCATAATCAAAAACTGTGTCACTGTAGACGAACCCGGTTGTCAATGCCTATATAGGAGTCTCTCGGAACGAAGCTACGCTTAGACACTGTGACAGAAAAATTCAGTTGATGCCATATTTCGAACACAGGTGACGTGGTGTAGCGGTTAGCATCTCTGCCCGGTATGTGGAAGGTCCCTGGTTAGAATCCAGGCGTCATCAGAATTTTTCTGTCATAATATAAATTAACTTTAGTCATAAACTGAAATATATTTAAAGTTAAATTAATGACAGAAAAATTGAAGTGTTGTTTGAATTCGAATTAGGAACCTTCTGCTTGCCGCGCAGAAATGCTAAACGCTAGACCACGTCACCTAGGTATATATATATATATATATATATATATATATATATATATATATATATATATATATATATATATACGAAGTATGGCGTCAATCATAGTCATAGTGTGTAACACAGCATCGATCCCAAGACTCCTATATGATAGGTGTTGGCAACGAGTTTCGTCTACAACGACATCTTCTGATTTAAAGGAAATCGTATCAAGAAGTAATTAAACTGAAATAGTTATTTATGACCCAAAAGAGCGATAAGTGATGTTTTGAGATAGAAGATTTTGTTATAAAAATAACATAATATCTTTCAATTCACTAACACTCATAATTTTACATATTTTTTCTGCCAACAGCGAAAAATAATTAAAAATGTATTAAATATTTTGAAATATATATGTCAAGTTCTTATCTGCAATGATTAATGTGTTGTTACCATAACAATAATGTAAAATGTTTATTATTTGCGACGATTATTTTATTATTACCTTAAACAATACCGTCAAATTTTTCTTTACCGATCAAGGGCGGTAAAAGACTTATTACATCCTTGGTAAAAAGGATATAATTTATTAATTTATGCTGTTCTATACAACAGGAACTTATTCCCAATTATAGTACAAGATCTGGACTCATCAAGACGAAGTGCAATAGTTCATATACTTTTAGCATGAGTGGGGATCGATCTCGAGACCTTCGGATTCGAATGTCGTAATGCTAACCATGCCACCGCGCTGCCGATAGTAGAAAAATCAATATTTGTAACTGAAGAAAAAGTGACACTTTCTTCACAAGGTGTACTTATACTAGGTGTTTCACATCTTAGAGCAAAAAATTAAAGGGTATATTCTGTACGACGTGCAGATCATGAAACAAAAAGAATTTTTTTAAATTCGAAAAATTAAGAGTTGTTAACCTAAAACATTTTTTGTAGTAATGCACTGGATTCGCTTTCCTATTAAACACAAACAATGAAGTAGGTATCAACTACGAAAGAATAATTACACAATTCAATTATTAGCAGTTATTTATAATATAATTTTATTTAATTAATAACTTTAACATAATCATCAACCCAGTGGCAGTGGCAACGAAAAATTTTGGACTGGGAAACATGGTAAATAGTTTTGCGATTTAAAAAAACATTCTTTTTGCTTCATGATCAGCACGTCGTACAGAATATACCCTTTAATTTTTTGCTCTAAGTTGTGAAACACCCTGTATATACTTTTTTTACGGCCCTGTCAGAAAGTAAAATTTACAGAAATAAATTCAAAATTTCTTATTCTTTCGACAGATGATATCTGGATGTCACTAATCCCAAGGAAAGAAAACTTTATTTTCTTCCCTGAGAATGAAAGGAATTACTTTCTTCTTTCAATTGAGGAAAGGAAATTTTACTTTCTAACAAGGCCATGGAATAAATATTTTTCATAAAACTAAAAAAGTAGTTGTTAGAAATCTGCAAAAGCAGAGCTGCTATGACTAGTAATTAACACAAGATTATGTTTCATATATCATCACGCCTTTTACCCATTACTGGGGGTGGCACTTGCCGTAGCAGATTTCGGTTAGTGATATATTTCTTCACGTGAAGTGTGGTTACTAGTCGTCATATCACGACCCCCAAAAACGTTATAGGTGAGGAAGCCACATGGATAGATTTAATTTGGTGAAAATTATTTGTCAGCTATGAGAATCGAACCCGGGTTCTCAAATCAATACCACTGAGTCATCTACCCCATAACACTAAAAAAGTAGTTGTTAGAAATCTGCAAAAGCAGAGCAGTTATAAGTAGTATTTAACACAAAATGTGATGAATATTGTGGTACTATAGTTCGCAAGTTCATGTCTCGCTGACTTCAACTTAAAACCAAAAATACAACTGAACCCGAGTTATTTGGATTTCACTGTACTGTAATTGTAATTAATTTCCTGTTTTTAAACAACTGTAGTCTTACAAAGTCAAAAAGCTTGACAATTACGTCATTTTTGAAGTTATGGCAACGCAACAATAAACAAAATAAGTACGTTGTTGTACTTCTTCTCTTTACATTTATGAACTTGTGATGTACGTTAAATATAACCCATGTTTTTTTTATTCTCAACAAAGATATGTATTCAACTATGGTAACACGGAATCATTTGAATATAAACATTCCTGCTCACAGGGTAGAACTTTTTGCCTATGGTCCTTATTATAGCGCCATTAAAGTTTATAATGCTCTGCCTAATTCCTTAAAAAATATATGTGATATAAAACTGTTTAAAATTAGTCTCAAAGCTTTTCTTACATCTAAGAGCTTTTATAATGTAAATGAATTTGTAATAGTTATTTATGATACAAGTGTGTTATATTACAAATAAGTCACGCGAGAAAAGTATTAGTCCACGAGGCCGCAGGCCGAGGGGAATAATTTTCTTAAGTGACTTATTTGTAATAACACACGAGTGGCATACGAAATTTTATCCAACAACTACAATTAAAACATTAAAATATAAATTTTGACACAATTGTCTACATTTCAAATAATATTCTAGTTATCCATAATTTCTTGTTTTGTTGTCTAGGTTACTCAAATTTTTTAAATAAACAAAGTTGAAAAAAGGTTGCAGCTGTAGTATTCGAAATGGAAGACGAGAATTTTATTCCCGAAATAATCAGTAAGGAAGCGGTAGAAGCGGTTGTTGATATTTTACCAACAAAGTCTAGAAGTTCCTATGAAAAAGAATTTCATATGTTTGAAGACTGGATGACAACTAGAAACGTCAAAGGTATAAATGAAAGTGTTTTATTTTCTTATAAAGCTGAAGAGTTGTTCTAATCATTGAATACTTCGTCCATAAGGAAGAAGGAGCAAGTTTCGTTTGTAAGTATGAAAAATAAACAAGTAAAACACTTTCATTTATACCTTTGACGTTTCTAGTTGTCTTCCAGTCTTCAAAACATATGAAATTCTTTTTGATAGGAACAAATTCTGCTAAAATGGTTGAGTTGACTTCTTCAAAAGGCCAGGTCGAGAATTGCACTGTATAAACATCATCAAATTGTATTTCTTTTTCATTTAATGTAAATGCTAATGTGAATAAAATTTAACTTTCATACATTTTGAAATGTTTAAAAAATTGTATATTTTATTTAAACTCAACAGTTACAAGTCATAATTTATGCGTGACTTATGACTTATAACTCACGTGTGGCTTATAAACCACTTTACTAATCTAAAATGACAACAATAATGACTTTATAAGTAGTGGGTGTTGGATAAAAATATAAATGTATCTACCCGACATTGTTTGCAAAACTGTACTACTGTTATAGACAAATAAATAAACTAAACTAAACTAAACTACTAAATATAAATAGCAGCAATAAAATTAGTAACGTATGTCTTGTACTACAAACAAAGCTATTTGACGCGTCATATAATAGTTTTCATTTTCAATTTAATTACAATGTACAATCGGCAATTAAATTATAATTATAACAATTTACTGTTACCCAATATAATAATTATTGTACTTAAGTTTCTTTAATATCTTCTCTCTCGTAATTAATTTACTTTTTATATAAAAATAAATCGCAGTCTTC
Organism: Pterostichus niger; assembly: GCA_947425015.1. NCBI lineage: Eukaryota > Metazoa > Arthropoda > Insecta > Coleoptera > Carabidae > Pterostichus > Pterostichus niger. Next base: position 8,340,645 of record OX380342.1, on the reverse strand, counting down.
TTGTTAAACATGTTAATTCATTCTGACCGGTCGTTGAAGTCTCCTCTATATTCGCCCACAAAATCGCATTTCGTGTTGGTTTGTCCCATAAATACATTTGTTCTGCGTCGCGCGGTCAATGAGCACGCCTTATAAGGCGGCTGAGACTTGAACCAAGGCACTCTTGATCGTGCAGTGTTCGAGAATCGCTTTTGCCATACATGTCTCCATGGCCAAGTTGATCCATACGCGTGATGTGACTCACTCTCAATCGAAGAATGGGAATTCGTGCATCTGGGAATTACAACATCGGACATTTTTTTCTTATGACAAATTTGCAATTGTTGTGACTTATTTAAGCATCTATATATTTTTTTAGTAGTATATTTAATTTATATTTTTAAAATTATGTTTCCTACGGATTGGAGAACACGAGTTCGATTTCCACATCCGATAGACAATTTTTACCACAATCATAAAGAGAAAAATTAGATACCGTCAGGATTCGAATCTGAGACCTTATATACTCCGATCATATGGTTTAACTAGTTCCGTCCGTGCAGTTTTGTCTTGTGTTTGTTACGAAGTAAAAAAAAAATAAATTCGATAATATCTAGCGGTATAGTTATGATGTTATTTTGTATTATCAATGCACTTAGGATATTATAGCTGAAAATCGTAATTAACAGTTAATAGAAACATTGTATTAAACATGGTTACCATGGCAATATGAAAATTTCTTTGAAATTTTTCATTAAGTAATTGTCTTCATCATCATCTGTGGCGCTACAGCCCAAATCGGGCCTGGGCCTACCGGACACACCAAGCCGCAGTTTTTACACTGCCGTACTGCCGGTGTTCGTAGTCGAATGCTACATTATTTAAGGCGTATAAGTGACTAGCTTATAGCGCCCGAGTGTGAGAAATACATGTAGCTGTATTTTATATTTTACGACAAATCACACATTGTCGACAGGCGGATTCGAACTGACGAACCTTGTCTCGGGTGACGTCACAGTATGTTAAGAGATGTGAGTAATTGTCTTACCTAAGCAAAATTAACAAGTGGAAAAATTTCCGTGTTAAAAATGTCAGTTGGACATTTAAAAAATGTTTTTTATTCTCACTTTGATCTATTTGATACAATTTGCAAATAGTTATTTGTGTATTAAGAGCGTAAAGTAATTATTTGTTATTCGTGACGAGAGCTGCAATAGTGCAACAGGAACAAAGACACTTATGCTCGTGATGCACACATAATTTTTTCTACGATCTTAAAATTATTAAAAAACGTATACGTACTGAAAATAAATTCGTTCTGTCAACTGTCAATATGACAAGTTTCTGTTTTGCTTCTATCCATAGTAACTATTGAAATAAGCGCACAATTAAAATCATTTCGCGCGTTGCCATTAAAAACGCGCGCATTTTACATCATTTTCGCGCGTTGCCATTGGAGACACACGGCAAAGATATTTTCCGATTGTTCCACAGAAAACCTCAACTTCACAATGACAAATGAGAGTGTAATTGTCATCTATTCATAGCAAACGTAGAAAAAATATATTATTCTATCATAACTTGATTAATTTAAGCAAAATATAAAACCTAAATAATTTTTTTTTTTGTTGGAGTTTTTTTACCAAACTTGCACTCGAACATTGATTCATATCCGAGACATTTTTTATCGTGTATTCTAACAACGTAATCTGCACTCATGTTCTATTCGTGCAGATTAATACATTATTGGAGTGCACTCAAAAAAAAATCCTGAAAGAATCAATGCTCTAGGGAGGGGGATTATAAGTGAAAATTTCCCTAAGCCCATAGCGCCGAGAGGCTACCTAGTAACGTGCTTTCAAAATGAGAATGATTTCATATTTTCGTTATTAAAATATTTGCTGAAAATATATTAGTATTATGTATGATGATTTTCACAATTATTAAAAAAAAATCTGATGTGGACACCACATGACTTCCTTGTACGCGTATTAAACTATAGATATTTTTTTAATTGCACATATCTGACATTAAATTTGTATTTTTTTTTCTTATCTTTTGTTCTAATCCATAGCAAACTTAATTAAAAACAAAAACAAAAAATATATAATTTTTAAATTTACATATCTCGCTTATACAAAAGGCTAATTAAATATTTCTTAATATGCTCGACGCATAATTTAATTCTCTAAAACTTTAATTTGCAGCATTTATTTCTAAAATCAGAATAATTTGTTTTTTTTTCAAGAAAAACTATTAGCAGCTTCATGTAATGTATCACTTTCGGTTTGTCCATTTTAACCAAAATCTGTTATGTTATATCCATTGATACAGTAGTCTTATATACCAAATTTGAAAAGTTTTGGATTATATTTTGATATAGTATTTCATTAAAATATATTATAGGCTTAAGTAATATAATGACCAAAAAGGAAGGTGCACAACTAGATGTTATAACAGTCCTAAATACCAAATTTTAACTTTCTACGGCTTTTGAGTTATGCGAGATACATACGTACGTACAGACGTCACGACGAAATTAGTCAAAATGGATTCAGGGATGGCCAAAATGCGTATTTCTGCTGAAATCTGAGGACCGAAAATTTTAGCGATTACAATACTGCCTTTACTTCGTACAAGGAAGTAAAAAGATAATTAAATTTCATTGAATTAAAAAATAAAATAGAGTATATATTTCAAGTTAGGGTCGTTTTACGCAAGCGATATTTTATCATATAATACCATACGATCGCCGTTTGAAACTTGTCATTGCATTCAATACATTATTTTTACCTACGACAAAAAAATCATGCGATAAAATATCGCTCGTATGAAATGGACCTTATGATATAATGTGATCTATGTCTATTCAATGTTTATAATATTGGTAAAATAGCAGTGTAAAGCAATAAGATCATGACTATGAATAACATATGTAAATAAATAAAGATAATAAAAGATTCTCTAAACATTTGGGTTAAAATTTCACTTGAACTTTTAAATATGCGTATTTGTAGGTGTACAAATAATATCTAGTGGGCAGATTAACAGTTAGATATTGTCCGATTCAATGACATTAAATTCTTTAATTCAATAACAAAAACAGTTATACATGAATCAAATTTCACTTAACATATTCCAATTTTGTCAAAACAAATCTTCATTACTGTCATTTTCAACCTACACTACCCTTACAGTTACACGAAACAATACAGCTTTTGTTTAAGAACATTAATGAGCGCTCAAAATAATATTTATAATTCTCTGAAGGAGCTGGACTCAACTATTTTTAGCACCACATATAGTTAAACGAATAGGCGCGTTGTTTAAGTTGGAAATTACACAAGCAATTTACACAGAGCTGTAGTGTAATCTGCGATCAAAGTACGCAAAGTAACTGTGCAGAAAACAGAGCTCATTTCTTGTTTGAGTATCGAGGATCACGTTTCACGCTCCGCCAATCCTTACTAGTAGTAGGCTCTGAACGTTTGTTTCCAGTGGGAAATCTAGAGTGCCATGCATAAGCCAGGATGCACAGTTTTAAACTCTACTATGTCCCAGACTTAATAAGGAAGTAAAATAACAAAAAGAAATCATTATTGGCATAGTTCATATTTCAGTTAGTTTATTTAGGAAATATTAGCAAATAAATGCTTATTGCTCATTTATATCATTAATTGTTGTGGAGCTGATACTAATAATACAAGATTTTTTAACTTAAATACGTTAATCTCTACATTGACTCTATGATAATAACAAATTTACATAACTTGTCCCTGGTTCTCTCTTTCTTTGTCTCTCTGTCTCTTGAAATTAAACTATTTGTTTTTTCCAACTTTAAAAACTATTTTTCTACGATTGCTATGAAAAGATGACAATTACGCTCTCATTTGTCATCGTAAAGTTGACGTTTTTTGTGGAACAATCGAAAAATATCTTTTTTGCGCGTCTCCAATGGCAACGCGCGAAAAAGACGTTAAATTCGCGCGTTTCCAATGGCAACGCGCGAAAAAGATTATTTCAATAGTTACCAGGGATACAAACAAAACAGAAACTTGTCATATTGACAGTTAACAAAACGAATTTAGTTTTAGACGTATACCTACGTTTTTTAACAACTTTAAGATGCAATCGTAGAAAAAATTATGTGTGTATCACGAGCGTAAAGTGTCTTTGTTACTCGAGCACGGTAATTGCAGCGCGAGCCGAAGGCGAGAGCTGCAATTACCGTGCTCGAGTAACAAAGAATCACTTTACGCTCTTAATACACAAATAACTATTTCATATTTGTTGTTATCATTATTTTCACGCCTTCGGCTCGCGCTGCAATTACCGTGCTCGAGTAACAAAGAATCACTTTACGCTCTTAATACACAAATAACTATTTCATATTTGTTGTTATCATTATTTTCACGTAAGATTTTTATTATAAATGATTATTTTTCGTATCATTCTCGTATGTTATGTGAGATGGATAGTTTTCGAGGTAAATTGAATTACTCGTACTGTATGATAATATTATTGAAATGATGATAATTATGTTTTGAGTGATATTTAAACTGAGTTCGGTGCAACATTTTCAGAGATTTCGAATTTTTAAAAATAAAATTAAATATTTTTTTGCATAATTGGATTTTATTAAATGTTTATTGAGAGAGTGTCGAATGTTTAAAATTACTGATCAGTAAAGCTGAATTCAGAGTTTACAGCGTTACGGAATTCGAATTCGGAGATCCCGAGTTCGAATCTTACTCAAGCTAAAAATTATATAAACTACTACACTGCGGCTCGATGAGTGCGGACCCTGTACTGTAATTGGGATTAAGTTTCTGTTGTACAAAGTAACATAAATAAATAAGTTAACATAACATATCATAACAAAAAATAACATAACATAATTTATTGTATATGTTGATATGCAAACTCTGAATCTGGCTTTAGTAATATCTTACCAATTGAGAGAGCGGTAAATATATTTACCGGCTTCACGATATTAAACCTATGTTTACATGCACAAAAGTAGGCTGGTAAGTAAGTAATATCTGTATTCTGTACGGTAATATTACCAAACTGACTTGTCAAAACAGTCAAGAAAATTAAAATAAAACACAATGTTAATATAACACTATTAATACAAACGGAACTCAAAACAACAATAATACAAAGATTACTTCTCCTGGTTATTATAATGTATATTAATTGTACAGTCTTTCAAATTAGAGGTGACCACGCTATGACGTTTTAATAAAAAAATTTGTTATAAATATGACACAAAACAATTGTAACAATGGCGTTAAATAAAAACATACAGACCACAGACTTACTTGATCACCTTCTAAAATGATGACAATGACGTTATTCATAAAAGAATTTAAGAATATAATATTTATTAATGACGTTAACGTGCTTATATTCTGAAACCGGTAAACTATTGAACAAACCACGGATGTTATGAGTCATAACAGACCTTAGATGTCATAAAATCCTCGCTCTACGAGCTCGAATTTCAAATTGACATCTGCGGTACTTTAAAAATTACAACTCTGACAATTAAAAATCTGTAAAAGTCAAGATAATTTTTAAATATTTCTAAATTTTAATTTTGTTACTGTGTTTATCGTGCAAAAAACGTAATAAGCAAAGGAGGCAGTCTCCTACAAACGAATATAATATCAATCCTGATCAAAAGTAAATTAAATATCTACATTTTAATTGTAAAATATTTTATCTTGAATTGAAAAAAAAAATTGACTGATCTAAATTCGCAAAATGTCAAAATAACTATAGAAGCTATCGCCCATAAATACACAATGTAAACATAATACGGGTACATTGTAACACCGAATAAATTATGTAAATTTTATCAACAATTTCGTAAATTGTCACAATAACAAACTATCAAATTTTCTTTCTCTATGCAGGTAGAGTTTGCGTAAGCGCATCCGGGCTGTGTACAGTCCACAGCTGCAGTCGCACTAATAACGGTGTACACCGCTGATAGCCATGATAATACCTTCGATTAGTGAAGTATAATTTCTCATAACCCCGTTAGCTTTTAGATAAACCCTGCACTGCTTCCATATTCAGACAGACAGCATTGGAAAATCAGAATACTTTCGATTTTTCATGATCGCATGACGTTGTTTATTATAGACATGTGCACGATCGCGGTGGTATCGCTTATTGACGGCTGCGTTTGGCGTCAGATGATTTATTTGAATTCCGATTGAGAAGAATTTTTATGGAAGAGTTAAGTTACATGTTGTTTCTATCAGGAATGTATGAAAGATTTCCTTTTAGTTACTTATTTCGTCTCATGGGAACAGAAATGATTTATTTTATAATAAGAAAGAATTGTTTATTTATTTGTTACTCTGCAGAATAGAAAATTATTTTCAATAAAAGATTAATGTATCGAGTCGGACTGTGAGAACCTGGATTCGATTCTCAAAAAATGTATTACTTTCTGTACGATTGCTTGCTAATAAACGATAACTTTTATGATCAATATATATAAAGCAACGTATTCAATTTATTTCAAATAAAAAAATATATGGGGAAGGTGGCTTAGTGGTATCGAGTCGGTATGTGGATCTTGAGAACCCTGGTTCGATCCGCACAGCTGACAAACAATTTTCATCAATTTAAATCTACCCCTGTGGCTCCCCCTCCACTAACATCTTTGGGGGCCGTGATATGACAGCTGATAACTGCACTTCACTTGAAGAAATATATCACTAACCGAGATCTACTACGGCAGACTGCCACATCCAGTAATGGGTAAAACGCATGATGATATATTTATTTATTTATATAAAGAAATATAATCATCATGTCTATAACACATTATTGTATGTGGTACTTTGCCGTAACAGATCTCGGTAAATGATATATTTATGCGCGTAAAGTGTGGTTATCAGCCGTCAAATATATTTCAAATAAAAAATACAAATACAGTCTTAAATGAAATTATATTAATTTTTGTCGTCATACATTTTTACTGCCCTGTTTATTTAAATACATCGACTAAACGAATATATAAATTGTATTATTTTTGAATAATTTCAAGGCAAAAATTATATTCCTTTTTAGTCTTTAGTTAACATGTTCTCTGTTAGATACTAGTGCTGTCAACCGGTCCCGGTCTTTTTAACCGGTCTTTTAAGCGGTCTTTCACCGGTCTTTTAACCGGTCTTTTAACCATTTGGTTAATCCGGTCTTTTTAGGACCGGTCTTTTCCTACTAGGACCTGTGTTTTTTTAAATCTTCAATTTTTGTCAGCACTATTAGATACCCGGATCGATTAAACTAACTTTACTTTTTATACTGTTCATCTAATATATCAATAAACTTATCATAGATTCAATGCAGGCTTTTAGACAATAAATTGAAATTAATGGGGTTTAAAAATATACACTCTTGCTTATAAAGTGACAAGACTACCATGGTGCAACAACTGCTTGATGTAAACAACCTTTAAGCAAAAACTATTTACAATAAATTCAAACAATAGCTTCACGTATTAAAATTCCCCATGCACCATAGTCCCACTCGTCTTTCCCAACAAAACCATTAACACAAATATTCCACATTTGACCTTGTTGAAGGTCATTCCTTGACCTCCTTATACATCATCACATCATCTACTTGCTCTGTATTCTAATCAAGTGCATTTCGTTACCGTCCCGTCGACAATGCGTATGATATATCGTGCTGTTTGCGCACATCTAACAACGTGTATCTCGCTTCGTTCTCGGACATTTGGACTTAATTACATTCCTGGGGAAAATGACCGATATAAATTCAGAGTCTGTCATGGAGTATTGACTTTAATTAAAGGCCGTTAAAAATAAAGATGAATTAAAAATAAGGATGTCATTAAAAAGGATGGAGAGGAGAACTAATTTGTGGATGAGGATGGAGATTATTGTTACTGGAGCGTGAAAGATCTGAAGAATTTCAAAAATGTTAGTGTGATGGTTTTAAATACAAATAATAAAATAGATATATCATCACGCCTTTTACCCATTACTTGGTGTGGCACTCTGCTGTAGCAGATCTCGGTAAGTGATCTTCGCGTGAAGTGCGGTTACCAGCCGTCAAATCACGATAAAAAATATTTTAGTTCTCTGCCGAGCTAACAACTATTTTCTCTATAATTCCTTTTACTCTATTTTTTTGGAAGTGTGATTTACTAGATTTAAAAACCAAAATGGACATACAATTTAAATCCAACAAGCGAGAGTTCAGGAATTTAAATCTTGTTAGTAAACTATGTTCATTTTAAACT